>VWZV01016096.1:518699-652696 GCA_013397155.1 Irena cyanogastra
GGGGGGGGGAAGAAAAATAATCACTAACCAGAGGCAATGTGACAGGTAAATTTTCCAAACCATCTAATGCTGACATGAGGCAGCCTCAGACTTTCAGTTATTTCACTATGCAAACAGGTAGCAATGCAAACATAGGAAGGAAGTTTAGAGCAGAATTTTCAGAATGTGCCAGCCAGGAACATTCTCCAGGTTATGATCTGTTGTTTACATTAAATGCTCCACTGAGCATTTACACTAAATTATTTAATTTCTGTATGCCTGACATAATCTTCATGACTTCTGAAACCTATTTATAACAAGAAAAACCTCAAGTAATTAACTTCCAGACCATGCCACAAAAGACCAAATAAAAAAAGATTCCTAACATGCTAATATAAATTTAGTAGAATTAAAGCAAGTTTGCTGAATAACACCAGGGTATCATTCAGTATCTTCTACTGCTAGCCATGTGTAGTCCTTGCAAACATAACTGTGCTGGTTTTATTCAGCAGCTGTGCATTCTGCAGTCCTAGGTGCTCTCAAATTTGCCTGCTGCGTTACTTTAAATTCAGACCTACCTGCATTGTTTTAAGCTACTTTAGCAAAAAACCCATGGCTACATAGTGCCAGGAGTTATAAATCCAACTGGTGACCTTTACAATAACAAGCCTTTATTTACCAAGCCTGGAATTTTCGTGTAACAGCTAACAATGTCTTTAGTGGCCAAACTTTGTACCTTTATACTTCAACAGAAACCTGTAGTTTCAGAAACGCTATATTAGAATTTCAGCAACGTGGCCGTGACTAATGTGTGATTACTTTCTCCTTTACCTTCACCTCCTACTCCCCCCCTCAATTATTAGCATTTTACTTTACAAATTTATTTAAATGGCCTGCATAAATGACAGTAATCAAAATAAAACTGCAATATATCATTATGAAAAAGCGTTCCTATTACTTCACATTCTTGAAATACATATATTTTTATTTCAGAGATATTTGGGCAGCCAAAAAAGTAATCAAAATACTCTAGCCTCTCCGTGTTTTACCAGTTAATCTTTGACATGACTCTTGGACTGAGAGAGCAGCAGCAAATGCATATCTCAAACTTCACCCACCTCCAGAAGCACAGTCCCATAACCATTTCAACCATTTAGTTTTCAAAAAGTAAGTGGCTGAAACTCTTCAGCCTTACAGTACACAGCAGGGAAGATCACCCGCTATGTTTTTACTGTGCCCGATGTTTCCCCCTTACCTTGCACAGCGGTCCAAAGACACCGGGTCTCCTTTCACATACGTGTAGCCGAAAAAATACCCCAGCGCTCCGAGACTTCTTCTCCCGGAGCCATCTCATCTGTATTCCTCGGGAACTGACTTACTGTGTTCCTCTTGTCCCAAACAGCTGCTATCTCGGCTAACCCACCTTCTTCTCAGATCACTCATAGTGAAAACATTCCTCACTTCCTGTCTCAAAAAACTTGCTCTGGATATCATTCCACTGGGTAAAGAGCTGGGGGGGTGGAAGAAAATACTACAACAAAGTAAACCTGTGCCAGCCAGCTCTTCGGGCGACCTCTTTCATGTGACGCTGTGCCGCATGAGCGCAAATTGCCTTCTCAGAAATATTTTCAAATCGGCCGTCCCTGTGTGCCTCTGTGTGTGTGCATTTAATTTCTTTTCCTGGAGGCGTTCCCCTCGCTCTATCCATGCGGAAGGATACGCTGAAAGAATTAAAGCGAAGGCCCGTATGCTTGTAGCCCATTACCTCAGAGAGTTGGAATGCCTGGCAGGGAGAATGTCAGCAATGAACAGCTGCTTCTCTGGCTACAGGGGCACTACAGAAATAGGGGTTACAACAAATAGCAGGCAATCCTTGCTTTTTTTAATCATATGATCATTTATTTTAAGCCTTTCCAATTAAGGCAAATATCTTACCAAAATTCTGTCCGACTTGTTTTCATGCAGCTTGGAAATATTTTCAAGGTTTAATCTCTATGTGCTTTACCAAATGACCTATGCACATACATTTATGTCCTTGCAAAGTTTCAGCTGTTAGTGAGATCCACAGCAAAAAAATGCAGACTAAAGGCTGATCTTTCAGCCTGTCGGGACTTAAAAACTCCCAAAGGTGTCAGTAGAAATTATACCCTTAATAACAACTGTCTTAGCAAGATTTATATGTATATAAATGCAGGAATATTTAAAGTATTTAACTAATGCAAACACCATAAGAGGGGCTGTATATAAAGACCTCTGTGTGTTTGTGTGCATGTGAAATTGACAATTGTTGTGTGCAATTTGGAATACTGGCTCTCCACATTGAGTGAACCAGGCAAAAATTTATACAAACTTGGAACCAGTCACGGATGAGGAAAAGGTAAGTGAATATGTGAACGCTGACTAATAACTGTAAAACCTAGAAAGTGTTTTGGTAATGTGAAGTGCACAAACATGCTACTGTCTGAGCAGGTCTAACCTGCAGGTCAACTATGCAAATAGCAAGTTGCTCACGAGGACACTAATCTCAGCTGAAATACGTAGGTAATTTTGTACTATAATGAATTCTTCTGAGTTATTTCTCCTAGAAAAAATCATCTTCCCTGAGATCAGAGGAGTATCTTTTTTTTTCCCCACCATACATCAGCCATAATTATGATGAGCAGTCCATAAGCAATATATAAAGCATTAGTTGGTGGAATCTATGTTGAGTAAAATAAACTAACTTTGAACTAGCCTAAATAGATACCCTTTCCTAAAGGCGTCTGCTGGAGGACAGAACTGCAGTTACTTGCTGGAGAAAACTGACTGATACAATGTATGAAAAATCCAAGCCATGAAAACGCAGGGTTACAGAGGCAACGCCTCCTATTTTTAAACAATTCATACTGGAAACAAAGTCTGAATTCTCTATCTGTCACATTTCCTGTTCTAATTCTTCATCACACCCTTTTCCTGCCTGATTCTCTGCCTAGAAATTGCATTTGTTAGACTTTCCTTGTTTTCCATAGTTAGTTCTTGCTGCCTTTTCCTTCTTTACATTAAAGACAACACCTCATCTTAAAAGAGACAGCTAGGACATTGTCAATATGCTCCTCTGCAGCTTACATCTTCTTTTGAAGTTCATCACACTTGTATTCACAAATGATTTTTTTCTTCTGCTTTTTCCTTCTTATAACCCCAGTTTGTGTCCAAACTGTTTTTCTGCACTTTCTCCATATTGCCCTACCTCATTTTTTTATCTCACCACCTGTACATTACCTGTTTTGCTCCAACTATCAACTCTAACAAAAGGGACAGAGACATCCATGAACATGTGATGGACTCTGGTAAGACATATCAATAAATAAGATGTAGAGTGATTACCTGAGGGCACAGACTGAGCTTCTGCTTCCCCCTTTAAGCCCTGGCCAACACTCACGACATTCATGGTTCTTGACCTCATCTTTGCCATACTCTTTATTCTGTTGTTGAAGGTTATGTGAGGAAATTCCCAGAGCTGAATTTTGCACCTTTTGGTCTATAGGTACAAGGGAAAGTTTCTGTCCACTGGGTTGAATATGGCCTGCCCATAGTGGAACAGGGATAAACCTATTATTTTTCTCAGAAAAGGGAGACATCCTCCCTTCTGAGACAGGTTTTTGGAGGATTCTTTTGTTTTGTTTTGTTTTCATCTTGGTCCAAATATGTGATTGCTGTTTGAGTGTATCAGCCAATAGGTGGAAGCTAATGCAAATTTTCACCTTATTTCAATTCCACAAGAACTCTCCAGCATCTGGTCTTTGTATTGACTAAAGGTAAAACAGAAACTTGGAAGCAAGCCAAACAGGAAGCAGAATCAGGCACCCTCCAGGCAGAAGAGTGGTATGCAAGTATATACTCCTCAGCCTAGTGGGGAATTACCCCTTTGTGATAAAACACAGGAAGGATAACCCGGAAACTGCTAGCTAAAGGGGCTTTCCCACAGTGCTGAAATAATGAAGAAGTCATGTGGAAAAATGTCTTAATTTACACCATGCAAAATAGTAATTTCATTAACTGAAAAGTCAGAATACCTCTAATTCTAAATCTGAAAGCTGTCCTCTAAACAAATTCACTTTATTCCTCATGTTTTGGCTCTGAAGCCTTCCTGTTTTCATCATTCTATTTCTTATTTGCAAGAAAGCAAGAGATGGCTGGGCCTTTATGCACCATTATATATTTTTGATGGCAGTACCATACCATGTCTATTACATGCTTGAAGCCCGCAATTTCACGTGTACAAGAGTAATTTTTACTTACAAGACACTGTAAAGTGTTGAGCATGTTCCACTAAGTAACTAATTAAGGTTATAGAATTTTCCTATTAGAAGAAAACAGCCAGTTTTGCTACACAGAATGTAGTACTGAACTTGAAAAAACGAGCTCCTGCTATTATTCACAATGGAAACTTTTCTCAAACACAGTATCTTTTTCTAAAGTAAATCCTTTACTTATGAAATAAACTTAATTCTTGTTTCTGTTCTGCAATAATTATTTTTCTTTTTCCAATAATAGAACATAGTACAACATAATTGAAATCTTAAGGAGGCAAAATGTGTCTTTTAAAGGTTAAAGTGGAATGGTGTAATTAAACTAATTTGTTGTTGGTTCCCTCTCACTATAACACCAATATATTATAAGTGGAGTCAGGCAAACAGCTCAGATCATTAGCAATAATTAGTCTAAGCTATCTCTGTATGATGTTTGATTTATATTAGGAACAGTGATGCAGAAAGGGATTAATACAGCTGTTAACTACAATGCCTGGAGTTTATTTTAATCAGTGGCATTACTTGTAAAAGACCCTTTATCTGTAGGCTGGGCTTTCATATTACTACTCATTAAACCAGCTGAAGTGAATCTGGAGCATTGGTGCAAAAGATAAAGTGCTTGCCTCAAACATTACTTCCTTTTTGCTTACTATTATACTTACCTTGTAGGCTTGTCTTCACATTAGTCTTCCTCCCTCTGCAACTAATCCCTTGTAGCAGTAAGACCAGTAGATGCTTGTACTGGGTGTCTGTGGCCAGTTTTGGGTAGTGGAGGGGCTACAGGAGTGACTTCTGTGAGAAGCTGCTGGAAGCTTCCTCCATGTCTGATAAAGAAAATGCCAGCCAGCTCCAGGATGGACCCTCCACTGGCCAAGGCCATCAGTGGCCCTGGTAGCACCCCTGGGATGACATTTTTAAGGGTAGAAAAGTCAGTGCACACAAGCAAATTTCAGCCAGAGAGAGGAGTGAAAATATGTGAGAGGAACAGCTCTGCAGACACCAAGGTCAGTGCAGAAGGGGGGGGCAGGAGGTGCTCCAGGCACCAGAGCTGAGATTCCCCTGCAGCCCCTGGTGAAGACCATGGTGAGGCAGCTGTGCCCCTGTGGCCCATGGAGGTCAGCAGGGGAGCAGAGATCCACCTGCAGCAGGTGGAAGATCCCACACTGGAGCACGTGGGTGCCTGGAAGCTGTGAATGTGTGGGAAGCCCATGTTGGAGCTGGCTCCTGGCAGGACAAGTGGCCTTGTGAAGAGATGAGCCCATGCTGGAGCAGGTTTGCCACTGGGACCGGTGACCCAGTGGGGGACCCACACTGGAGCAGCCTGTTCCTGAAGGACTGATGTTCCCTGTGGAAGGGACTCGTGGCGAGGCAGTTTGTGGGGAACTGCAGCCCGTGGAAAGGATTCACACTGCGGCAGTGAGCATGCAGTCTTTGTGGTAGACTGCTTCTGCTGGGAGCAGGAGGGAATGAAACAGTGTCAGAGAAAACAGATGATGAACTGATGGTAACCCCCATTCCCGTTCCCTGGAGTTGGGGGGAGACAGGTAGGGAATCAGGAGTAATATTAAACCCAGGAAGAAGGAAGGAGTGCGGCAAAAGGTGTTTGAAGATTTGGGTTTATTTCTCATTATACTACACTGATTTGATTGTTAATAATTAAACTAATTTCCCCAACTCTGCTTTGTCCACGACAGTAATCAGTGAGTGAGGTCTCCCATCCTTGTTCTCAACACATGAGGCTTTTTGTTATATTTTCTCTCTCCTGCCCTGCTGAGAAAGGAGGTGATAAAGAGGTTGTGGTGGGCACCAGGAAACATATATAGCTATAGTGTGACATTAAAAGTGACTTGAATACTTTGTGTATGCCTATACCATAATTTATTTGTTTTTTAACAGAGAACTGAGTACTCAAATTGTGTAGTTCTCGAGAAGGAGCATTAATACTGAAATAACGCCGTAGTTGTGGTTCTGGCATTCAGTTCCGCCGGTCCCCTCCCGGGCGGTCAGGAGTAGGCCCTGCGGCCCGCACCCGCTCAGCCACGGATCCGCCCGCCGCCCTTTCCTTCGCCTCAGGGTCCCGCTGCGCTGCGGCCGCCACCCGGCAGGGGGCGGTGCCGGCGGAGGCCGCGCGCTGTGCCCGAGCGGCGCTCGGTACCCGCGCGGGCGGCAGTGGGAGCCGGTCCCGGGGCCGCGGGGGACGGGGCGGAACGGGGGCGGATCGGAGCAGCCATGGAGATCGGCACCGAAATCAGCCGCAAGATCCGGGTGAGACAGAAGCAGCCGGGTCGCGCCCTCCGCCCGCGGAAGGAGGCCGGGCCTGCATGTGGGGGCAGGCCCAGCCGGCGGCTGAGGCACCGGGCTCCGGCCGGCCCCCCCGTCACAGCTGCCGACGGCGCGGTCCTTCGGCCTCGGGACTCCCCGGGGAGGGCGGGAGCAGGAGAGTCGTTTTTGTGGGAAGCGGAGTCGGGCCACCTCTGTCCCCCGACGGGCCGCTGCTAGGTGCCCTCTGTGTCCAGGGGCTGCGGCTCTCGCCCTGCAGGGGCTGCCCGGGGGGCGCGCAGCTTGGCCGGGTGTGAGCCCCCGCTACCAGCAGGGCCTGTCAGCGGCTCCCACTCGGCAGTCACGGTTTGGAAATCCCGGCAGGTTTCTGTTTCCCTGCTGAGCTGGGAATTACCTTTTATCATCTTAAATTCGTTTTCTTTGCAACTTATGAGTCCGGGTGGTCTCTGCTTAAAAAAAGGACAGCTGAGACTTGGAGGTTGAATGGTAGCGCCAGGAACTGGTCTATCGGAAATAGGGTAGAGAGAGTGAGATTCCGTTACTCTGCTATCCGCCCCTCGCTGTTAGAACGTTCCTATCCTCAGCAGGAGAGAATAGGAAAAGTTTAACATGTTAAACCAATGTGTTCAAACAGTAAATGAGAGAAACTTTGCTAAGCCTCCCACCTCTTTGCAGTTAGAAATACTTTGTTGATCCATCCCTTAAATAATATTTCATTATTTTTTAGGGTGCTATAAAAGGAAAGTTACAGGAGCTGGGGGCTTATGTTGGTAAGTTTTGCCATGCAATCTTCTCTAGATATTCTCTAGATATTTTTGTTACGTAGGGAAAAAAACAGCTTAGCTAATGAAACTTACTGTTACCTGTGTTACTGACTACAGAAGTCTTAAGCATGAGAAGAATTACCTGAAGTGCTGGACTAGTAAGAAAGAAAGTGACATACTTCACAAAATGTTATAGTCTAAGCACAAGAGGAGGCAGTGTGTGAACATTAGTATATGAAGACCTGAAAGAAAATAACTGAGAAGCCAGTCTAATAGTCTTCCCCTTTAGAAATGGTGGCAAGGGTTTTGAAAGAAAAACAAATCATGATGTGAATATATAAGGAAAATTCTTTGAAGCATTAAGAGAAACATTATATAAGGCAAGAGTCTTGGAAATACAGCAGCAGTTAGCTGTGACCACTCTGAGGTGGAATCAGTCTTTCTTAGTCATGTTTTTAACAACTCTTGAATTCAGGGTGAGGCATCTGTTGAATTAGGAGAGAGGACAAAGATGAATGAGTGGCTTAGGAAATTAAAGGGCCACATCAGAAACATTATGTGGGACAAACCTTTAAAATTAAAGAGCTTTTTAAAGAAGAGCTTGACCATTAAGGAGAAGACTAAGAGCTACGTTGAGCTAATGATGAAATATATATATCTGAATCTTAAAGGCAGGGAGAGGTTTTATTTTGGTTTGTGATAGGAGGGGTGAGCCGTGTGAACATCTGTGGTCTTATGGGTTTGTTCTTTCTGAATCCGGGAAGAAATGGATATTGCACTTCAGAGCAGCTGTTCTCTGCAGCAGTAGAAGTTGGTAACTTAACACAGCATTCTGTTGGAAACAAAATACCTCAATCCTGAGACTGCACTGTTGTTGTCTGTGATGCTCTTGGATTACAGGTGAAGAAAAGGAATTGAGAGCATAATTTAGACATCCTGTGAGTTGCAGGGCCAAGTTCAAAGTTTGTTTGAGCTCGAATTCATCTTCTTTCCTGTTTTAAGGGAGGCATTGTATTTATAGAGAAATGTACTGGCTCCCTAGAAGGGAGTCACCTATGAGCTGACATTCTGAATTCAGCTGGTGCCTAGGTACTGTGTTTAGAACTTCTTAATAGTAAAATAATCTTTTTTATCATCTCAAAGCTTGCCTTTTTAAGTAACTATTTTTTTGTTGTTTGTTTGGTTGGGGTTTTTTACCATCATTCCAGGTTTTAGTTTCTCAGTCCTTGATTCTTTCCTTTCTCCTGTATTTCTGAAATAAGTCTTTCTTGTCTCCAGTACTAAGAGGCTGGTAGAATACTAGCAGTCTTTGATTCCAGGTATGACTGATTGTTCTTTCTTTCTTTGCCTTCTGTCTCTTGTATTCAGAGGACAGGTTTCCTGTATTCCCAGGATCAGCAGACAATATCTGCAGTTTCTTCTCAGTCAGCTCCTGAACTCCTTTGAGTAACTTTGTATTCTTTATTGCTAAGTCTGTCTTGCCTTGGCCTCTTTTTTTCTTTTTAAAGCACTGTTTCCAAATTTCTGTGATTTTTCAGGTTTCCTTTCTTGACTAGAGTATTTTGGACACCTTTTCGAGTAATCTTTTTCAAAAACTCTCCATTTCTTCTTTCAGGTAACTAGTAAAAAGTTGGTTCTCCCTCATTCTAGCCTCTGCACAGAGTCATGCTTTTGTTTCTTTCTGTTACTGCTAATTCTTTTCTTTTGAAAAGTATTCTACAAGAAGATCTGTTGAAACTTACTTGTTGTGTAGAGCTTACAAAGGAAATACTCATATATTTGAAGCAAGATGAAGGCAATTATTCATCAGCTAGGAAATGTTTCGAAAGGCTGTAGTTATATATGGAGTTTAAGTTGGCATAAGCCAACATAGTTATTGAAAAAGTTTCTTTCCTTCTTCTATCATACTGTTAGAGGTTATTGTGCTAACTTACATTTTTATCTGTACTTAAAGTGTCTGGTTTCCTTTATCATGTGTCGAACCACCTGAAGAGCTTTATAATGCTGAAAAGTAGCTTGGCCAATAAATAAAATTCATTCCAAGGTTCTAGGTCTGAACATCAATTCATCTTATGCAACTTGTAGTTTGCAGTGAAAAAAAACCCCAAACACAAAGCAGCAACAACAAAAACTGAAACAAACGAAAGGCCACCAAAAAGAGGTGAGGGTTTAAGCTATGAATGGGTTATGCTCAGACAACTGAGTAGTGGTAGCAGGTACAATGTGTGAATATTATTTTTGTAGTCTAGGGTAGAGATAAATTATTTACAGTGTATGTAGACATAGAAGAAAGGCAATTCCTTTAATTAGGATTTTGATTTCTGTCTTTAATTTGTTAGGTCTTTTTAGTGTTGTGTACTGTCTTAGCTTGATTAAATAAGCACAGCTGTATTAATGCCTTGATTCAGATTCATAATTTGAGGTATTTCCCAGGTGTTTTCACTTACTATTGTCATGTTCATGTCATGCCATGTAGTGGAATTGGAGAGCATCAGATGCTTGATTAAACTAAATTGAAGTCAGTGCTCAAGAAGCACAACTAATGCCTTTGAGCAACAACTGACTGAAGTCAGTCCTTCAGAGAGGCCAGAGCTAGGCCAAAACGAAATGCCAAGCACCAAACTCCCCACACCCTTAATGTGGTCATGTTGGGCTCTAAGCATTCCTTCCTGAGCATTCTCTTGAGTGGGAGTACCTTACATGCAATGGAATGGGTTTCTCACTGTGTATGAAATTGCATGCATTACAGAATAGAAAGTCAGTCTTGAGGTTGCTGGATTTGTTTTATTCTTGTAGGTAAAAAATCTGTAAGTTAATACAGTTTTGATTTGTTTAATGCACATATCATAAATGGATATTTATTTGTTTAGTTTTTGTAACTAAAGGAAATTTGGCAAGGATAAGGTGCTGTATTTGGCAGTATTTGAAGTGATGAATGTTGTAGATGTTTGCCTATATTCAAGAAAAAGGATGTAGGCAGCAGAGTGGCTTTCTTTTGTTTTGTGCTTCTTTCTGTTCTGTTTACTCACTTTTTAAATACACTGATCTTCAGCTTTAGCTCTTGTGAAGTTGATGATCTTTTATTCCTTGCTTGTAGATGAGACTTGTGTTGAACCTCAGAGGAAATGGAAGTCTTGTTAATTTGCTTACCTAATCCTCTGCCTGCACAGTCTTTATAGTAAGACAGAAAAAAAAAAGTTGGTTACTTTGTTTAAAGATGTTTGTTGTGTCTTCCATGATTTACTATACTTTAAAACAATGTATTTATATTTCTATTAGATGAAGAGCTCCCCGATTATATTATGGTTATGGTGGCCAATAAGAAGAGTCAAGAGCAGATGACAGAAGACCTTTCCCTTTTCCTTGGAAACAATACTGTCAGGTTTACTGTCTGGTATGTTTGCAAGCTACTTGTCACATTTCTTATCAGTAGTGCAGGACTGCTTTTTATAAGTGACACCTTGTATTTGTCCTTTATATTGGACATTTAGAAAAGTTATTTATCTTCCCATTATGTAATTTACATTAATAAAAACTTCTACTTTGCATGTGTAATAAGTAAATTAGTTTTAGTCTGTGAACAGTTAGGCTTTTGGGGTGATAGTTAGATGGTAAAGGACTGGGGGACATATTTGTTTATAAGCCAGTCAGATTTGTAAATGAAATGCTCAGGTAAGTGAGGGCTGTATGTTGACTGAAAATTATTCTTGCAAAAGCCACTGTGAACATGAGGGCATTGTTCACTGCAGTTAGATGTGAAGAACTAATCTGTTTGCTTTTATGCTAACAGTGCTTCAGATTGCTGTGCATGGGAATTACTATATCAGGGCAGATGAGCAGTGGATCTAATTCTGTGTGCTGTCTTTGACAAGGCTTAGCACCAAATGCTTAGGTATTCCCACCTCTCAGGCTATTTATTTATTACCACCACCCAACTCTAAAAATCAAAAGTAGAACCTCAGAATTACTGTGAGCAGGACAAATTAGCAACACTTCAACTGTACTGTCAGCTCCTGACAATGTAGGTTCATCTATTCCATGCTGCATGATAAATTTAGCCATTATATTTCTCATGCATTTTCTAATACCAAATTTGTTTTACAGTAGAAACCTGTAAGTAAATCCACATTTCAGATATTGACTCTAGAGATTTTGTTGCTTTCAGAGTTGTGTATTTTTTCAAGTTAATCTTATTTGTGCATCTCCTACCTAATACAGCTTTAAGAAACATTATTTTGTTTTTTATATATGAGAAAAATACTACTATTTTTTTTCTTTTTCAGTTTGTTTTGATATTTTCATACTGACAATTTACATTAACTTCCAATATTTCTTCTATATAATTACTTCCTAGGAGCTTTTCTGTTATCAAATAGCACAGAGAAACATTTTAGAAGTTGAAGTCATTCCATTTTATGTTATGAAATCATAAACAATGACAAAAAAATGAAAAATAGTTCCAGCTATTACAATTCACTGTATTTGTATTAGCTATTTAAACTGATGGATTTCCAGGTGATAGTCTAAATTGTGTGGATATAGTTTGATTTTACTTATGCAAGTTTCATTTTTCTCCTGACATTTGTCAAAAATATAATAAAGGAGTACAATTAAGCATGGGCCTCTTTTTTGAAAACTGCACAGGCATTTCTTTGCTACCTCTTGTGGCCTGTCTAGGCAAAACCTTTGGGTTTCAATTTATCAGGAAGTAATGCAGTTTTCTTTCTCATGATAGTTTTAAGAATCAGACAAAACAGTGAAGTTTACTGGTGGATGAGGGCGTAGCTCCTGTACTATGGTTTTGACTGAATCGTGATATACAGTAAGAAATAGTGTAGCAGAAAACACTTTCATGGCTTTGTAAATGAAACTAAAACTTTATTGAAAAAGTAATAAATATGTAGAGAAAGCAAATTTCAGCAAAGAAATCAAGATAATTTTATATATTTATATTTAAAATTATGTGTTGACTATATGCACATATTATACCACCAGCTGGTTTTGACATCGGCTTAAATTTTAAACATAATGACTGTTTTAACCCTAAGTCAGTATTCTCATTTTGTATATGTATATAAATACAAACTCAATGTTAAGAGTGCTCTGTCAGGTACCAAAGTAGGTATTGGTTAAAAGAAGGATGGAAAAGAAGACAAGATGAAACTTATGCATAAGCTGTAAGGGGACTGGTGGAAAAGTGTTACATAGCATTGTAGCTGTGAGTTTTATATGCTTTTACTTCTTCTAAAGACGACTCAGAATGTATATGTTTTTAAATGTTGGTTAAATACAGTACTCATCAAGGTCTGCCTTAATTGGTTTGTCTCTGTACTGGTAATTTTGGGCCTTCTGGCAAAAATTTCGGAGCAATTGTGACAAACCTGGCAATCCTGCTGGCTGGCCACCACTTCTAGCTCTGAACCAAGCATCAGATCAGTTGTCCTGAGGTCAGTGTGAAAACTGATCTGCATCACCAGAGCTCAGCCAACAAGTGTTCTAGTGAAAGCTCACAAGGAGAACAAGTATAAGCCTTCATTATACCCACATGCAGTCTTTTCAATACATTCTTGTTCCTTAGCTCCTTTCTAACATTCAGCCTAAATTACGGGCTTGCCCATTATCAGGTTTGAATGCCAAGTAAGATGTGAATTTAAGTGTTGGGTTTTTTTTTTCTTTCTTCTCACTGTAATATGTGTTTTATTTTTATGCAGCCTTATTGCAGCCTTAAAGCCGTGTAATTTTCTTAGTGCCTTTTTCACAGGCAAAGGGCAAACTTGGTACTTCACTGAGATGTTTTTGCTTATGGTATATACAAAGCATGCTGGAAGAATCCTGAGACTCTTACATGCTATGAGTTATATACTGTTTGAGTTTGTGCTTAGAATTATGTTTAATTATACTCTACTGTATAATTAAACTTTCATATACAAAGTAAAATTTTAGGCTATGCTTAAGGCTTCTAACTCAGGTTTTTTGAATCAATCTTTTTGATACTTAACTCCACTGATTGTAGTGAAAGGTGAGTAGTGTTGGCTTTGGTTATGTAAACCAATTAAATGCCAAAAGTAGATGATATGACGAATACTCTGCCTGCATGTGCAAGATATACTGGAGGCAAGATGCTTTAAGTCTCCCTTTTGAGGTTAAATGTACTTTGGTTGGTGGAAAGTGAAGTCTTAAGGGTGGAAAGGCAGTGGGTTTCTGAAAAATGATTAGTGTCTATCTATCTCTAGATAGATATTTCTATCTCTGTTAGTCTGAATATAAGTTGAAGTTTTTTATTTCTCCTTTTTCTCTTTTGCTTTCTTCCCTGTCCACCATTTCAGGCTCCATGGCGTTTTGGATAAGCTGCGATCTGTGACTACCGGTAAGTAAGAAAATTAAATTTTGAGTGAAGGGAGGCTTATTTTTTCTATGTAGTGTTATATGTCTGAGTTGCAAAAATATCTTGGCTGTTTTGTGTATATTTTGTTTTGTTTTGTTAATTTTTTATGTGGATCCAGACTGGTAAGAAAAGTCCTTTATATTTTGAGATAAAGAATTTATTTTTGAGTCCAGTGTCTGTATGTTTTCTCTGTGTTTCTTGCTGATGTATTCAGCTGAAACAGCTTCCAGCTGCTTGCATTTTCAGGCCTGTGCAACATCTTGTTTGCAGTTTCGTAGCTACATTTATTGTAAAATCTGTATTGGTGTGCTTTAATGTAAAAGTGAAAGGTACCTGTCTCCACAGAACCAACCAGTGTAAAATCTTCAGAATCTAATATCTTTGAGAGCAACCTGCCTTCCAGCAAAAGCAGTTCATGTATGAGTGATGAGAGGAGGCGTGAGGATATCTTGCCACCTCTTGCAGTGTCAAGCACTCGGACTGAAAGAAATGACTCCAGAGTTTCAACCAGCTCACAGGAGCAGAGGAACACTGCTTCCAGGTAAGGCTGCTGGCTACTTGCTAACACACCTTCAGATATCAGTAGTTGTGTGAGTGTAGAAGCCATTCTGAAGAGTACAGACATTTGGGAATTTACAAGTACTTTTGAAGAGTAAAGCATTGCTACAATTTGTTGTACAAAAAAACCATTAAATCAGAACTCAGTTCTTTAAGCAATGTATGGGCTTAGATTAATTAACCAAACTGAAAGTGGCAGTGTGTTACATTTGTATAAACAATAATACCTTAATGATTCTTCCCTCCTGGCTTTGATTAAAAGACAATTCTCATTTTCCAGGACTTGACTTGCAGATAACAGTTGACGATTTCTTTTTTTATCAGGCAGTCTTGTGAAGATGGTTCTGCATCCCGCTTAACGTCTACTGTCAAGCCTTTGAGGGAATTGTCACCTTCTGAAGCTGTAATTGACATTAAACCTGAACCAGACGATCTAATTGATGAAGACCTAAACTTTGTGCAGGAGAATCCTTTGTCACGGAAGAAACCTATTGTGACTGTAACTTACAGTTCCTCTCGTCCCTCGGCCGAGATCTACCGGCCACCAGCTGTCAGGAGTGCAGATGGCAATGTCCACGTGCCCAGGTTGTCACAACAGGGCAGCTTGCAGGGAAGCCGGCAGTTAGACACACAAGGCTGCAGGTCTTTGGAAACAGGCCAGCTGTGCAATCCAGAAGCATTTGGCAGCTTAGCAGAAGGTCACAGACCCACCTCCAAACTCGGTGCTGATAAACTGGGCAGCGAGGTTGGTACAACTTTAAACTATTGCAAAAGTTTATTCTTGTTAGGAACCTGAATTGCTATGTACACTTCAGTAAAATCTTGACCTCAGAGAAACCAAAAGACTTCCGTCACTGGTACTAGTAGGTTTGAGATTTCATCCTTTGAGTCCACTGGTAAAAATAGATTGCATAATTTGACATCATTATCTGAGAGCTTGCTTCATCTCAGAGTTAATTACCATGTACATCTTCACATAATATTGACTTGAACTAACAGGTTAGCACATTATTGAGCTGCATATGATGAATCAGAAATTATGATTCTGATCTTAAGATCATTGAATCAGCATGATCTTCCCTAAGTGCTGTGTATACCCCCAGCTTTACACAGTCCTGCAAATCAGGATTTTTGGCATGCTGTTTATTAGCCTAGATACATTGATGATGATGATTATTACTATTCTGTTTAGAAGCCATGTCAGTTAAGAATTCTTTGGGATGGATGTTGGACAAGGACAAACTAAAAGATGATTGCTGCCCTAAGTACTTTGGAGCCCAGGCTAACCAGGGAGGGTGGTAGTCCTAGCTGATAGATTACTCATATGAATAAATTACAAGCCTTTTTTGAGAGGAATGAAGATAGTTATGGCTGCTAATGTTTTAATGAAGCAAGTATTTTACATACCTTGTATTGCAAGTGCATCTATGTTTATTGCTGCTCATAAAGTTCTCTGTCTTTGCCACTACTTAATTCTGTATAAAGGATAATGAATTTTACTTGGAAGTCTAGAATGCTGTATGAAGATACATGCTGGTGTCTTAGTTTTTTAGACTGGAGAAGTGCAAATGAGAATATAGTGATTTATTTAATAAATCACTGATGGATGTCAGGAATATATCTCCTTGGAAATGTTCAAAAAAGATCTTGTGATACTTGTCTTCTATTACTGCATCATGAATAATATTGGGAAGTGACAACAGGACCTTACACTGTCTAAACTGGACAATCCTGACTGTGTGTAACAATTAGCATCCTTTGGAATATGTCATTTCCTTGCTAGAAATGAATCCTTACACTTATCTGAAATTAGAGTTGATACAGAGGAAGAAAATCATTTATACTGATTTCACTTTTCTCTCTCAGACTTTCAACATACTCATCTTGAAGAATACCATAAATTTCTTTGGAAAACCCTGGTTTTCTGTACGATAATTGTAGCGATAATTTTTCTGTACTTGAGAGTTTATTCTTTTTTTTTTCCTTAATGTCGTTTACAGTTACATTTCCAGTGAGATGTTTCAGTGTAAATATGTCTGATTTTCATATTATCCAGTGCAGTCACTTGTACAACTGGAATGGAAGTTCTCCATCTCCTGGCTCCAGGTGGAATTGCAGTGCTTTCTTTGCTGGCGTACTGATACGTGGTTTATGCTGAGTGAGCTGTTTTGCCTGCCTTGTATGTTGTAGGAGGAAAGCTCCAGGAAGAGACGGCTGCCTGTTGTAAGCTCGGTAGTCAAAGTGAAAAAGTTCTGTAACGATGGGGAAGATGAAGAGGAAGAGGAAGACTACGGATTGCGAACAGGAAGCATCTCCAGCAGCGTGTCTGTACCTGCAAAGCCAGAAAGAAGGTACTGAAGATCTCAGTGATTCTGAGTTTTCAAGACTTAATATAATGAACAAAAACTTTGGAAGTGGGGAAAATCAGTTTGCACTTTGGAAAATTGACAGACAAAATTTAGTAAACAATTTTAATTTTTTTTGTACTGTCTCACAACTCTGTGGATGACATGCCTACTTATGCCACCTTTCTGCCTTTTATTTTGTAATCTGTTTTCATTATTGCATCTAAGATGCAATGGAGTATGAATTTTTATATTATTTGGATAAGGTTTACTGGCGAAAGAACATTAATGTTGACATGTTTTAGACCAGGTATTTATTGTGGTAAAATAATTTTTCAGTAATTTTATTTATTTTCAGGAATTGTTTTCAAACCAGTTATCACTTGTTCTTTATAGTGGTTTTAACTTTGCAAATAGTCTTCAGAGGTTTTTCCTTTTTTTCTGCTCCCTAATTCTGTCTAAGTGTCAGACATTAGTCGAAATACTTATCTTTTGTATCTGATTTTTTAACAAAACTGAATATTTAAAGTAGAGATGATTCTGCTGCCCTACAGTGCTAGCTTGTATAAGATTTATTTTAAGATAATACAGTTTATTGAATTTAGCTTCAGCACCACAGCATATTGATGTGATTTAAGCTTCCTTATTGTTGGTGTTAAAGACGAGCAGAAAGCCTTTTTTTACAAATAATATGTTTTTGATGGAGTCAGTCTAATTATGCAGCTGGATTATATTTCTCAGGATGGCTGCATAATTATTGGTGCCAGCACAAACATAGCAAGAGATGGACAGAGGTGAGAAGAAATTAATGGCAGAGAGTGCCTTTCATATGTAGCATGGTTTTACAGCAGCTTAAGTTGAGAAGTGAAATCACACATCTGGACTTCCAGTTTTTAAAGCATTGTGTGGATTTCCATCCACTGAGAGAACAGATTAACTGGAAAGTGTTTTGGATAAAATAATTGTAGGTGATGATTTCTGTTGATATTATTCCTGCGTTAACCTGTTGAAACAACTGTCTTTAATGTGGATATAGTTGCTGTGCAATCCATGTACAATTAATTTATTTCTTTTCATTTCCTTTAGACCTTCATTGCCGCCTTCAAAGCAGGCCAATAAGAATTTAATACTGAAAGCAATCTCTGAAGCACAGGAATCAGTTACGAAAACAACCAATTATTCCACTGGTAATTAGCATTGATTTTGCTTGTGTTAATCTGTAATATTTCCAAACTCTGTTGTATAAATACAAGCTAAAAAAAGCACTTAGAGATAAGACAGAATGCTAAATAGCAAGTCAGTTATACATGAGGGATTTACCATGTCCTGTTTCATTACACTGATGTTCAGCGATGAATTATGAAAACATAAATGAGGGAGAGAAATGGTATTTAAAACATATTAATCAAGATAGCAAGTCTGTGAAGTGTGTAGATACAGAGTGGAAGTGCCCAAAGTATTCTGAAGTCAACAGTTGCCAAGGGGAAATAAACCAGAATAAGCCAGGTGGTTTAAACTATTTACTTGACCTCTTTTCCTTTTCTTCACTCTCCTTCTTCCTTCTGAGAGGGGAGGAGAAAAAAAGCCAAACTGCAGAAAAATGAAAATGCACTGAATATAGATACTAGAAGTGCAAAATAATGAGGAACAGAGTAATTGATATATATCGGGGTATGTCGATAAGTATCAGGATGGGTATGATAATGTATATTGTCCTTTAACAGCAAGGCTGCAGTTTCATTCAGTGATTTTAGTTGCAGTTGACACAGCAGTTGAGCAGTTGTCTGTGTGTAGGCATTCAGTTCTCCTAGCTAGGAAAGACTTCTGAAGAAGGGCAAATCCAGCTGTTGTCTCTTGCTTTCATTTCACTGGGTGTTGATAAGCTGACGTGTTGTCAGCAGGACTCATTGCACCTGGCCAGGGAAGGAAGATTCACTGAACTGTTTAAACCATGACTTTTGTACTATCTGAAGTCTCTTGCCTGCTCTCTCTCAAATTCTGCAAACTGTAAGAAACAGTACTTTGAGGTGATGCAGGGACCTCTTCCCTGTGTACAAAGCAGTATGGCAGGAAATGAGACATCGATAGAAAAGTCTAAATTAATTAAAACTATTAATCTTTTTAATAGTGGTGATCTTGTAGTTTGACTTAGCAATATGAGACTATTTCAGTGAAGAGACCAGAAGGCACCACTTTGTTGTTTAATACTGAGGTGATTTGTGAATTTTATTTGAAGTATCATGCAGGTTCTTTCACTTCAGAAGTAATACTTAACACTTTTTCAAGTATTTTGAATGGAATATGGAAGTAAGCTAATTTAAAATACATAGGTAAAACAAAACAGTAAATTCATAAATAATAAATCCAGTACTTGAGTGGTACCTTTTAGTTGGTTGTGTCAGGAATTGAATGCTGATCTGATACTCAGCCAAGGGAAAAGTTTAGCTTCTTAAAATCAGGTCTGACAGTCTTAGCAGAAGCCAAGTAAAGAAGTCAGCCTGTTGTCCTGCTACCCCCAAATTACAAACCACAACTATCTGTACAGAGATCTAGTACTATCTGAAAGGAGGTTGTAGTTTGGTCAGGGTTGATCTCTTCCCAAATAACAACTGGTAGGACTAGGGGAAATGGCTTAGGTGGTCCTGGTGGAGGTTAAGATTGGATATTAGGAAAAAGTTCTTCATGGAGAGAGTGGTCAGGCATTGGGACAGGCTGTGCAGGGAAGTGGTGGAGTCACCATCCCTGAAGGCATTTAAAAGAGGTGGGACTTAGGGACATGGTTTAATGGTGCAGTTGGCGGTGGTGGACTAGGTTTACAGTTGGAGTTGGTGATCTTAAGGGTCTTTTCAAACCTAAGTGATTCTATGATTCTACTGCCATTAAGTTTTGTATTCTATTTGCAAGCACTTCAGCAAAGGGTAGCTAGCATCATATGAAGAGACATATTGATGATCCATGATTATTTATATGAAAGATGGAATGAAAAGTGATTTCAAAACTGTCAGAAAGTACCACATTAATTATATGTAGTAGCAGATGAATGAGTATTTTGCTGTTGTCACTCTAATCCTTCTCATGCTGTTTTGTCTTACAAGTAGGTGTTCCAAGGTGCCACTCAGGGTGCTCTGCGCACATGTACAAATGTGCTTGCACACTAAGAATTTTACAGGTAGCCTAAGATGCTTTTTGTGGAGACAGACGCTTGGGATTTCTTTCGCGCGCGTGTGTGTAGGAATTTGTGAGAGTTATTTTAGCACAATACATCTAAAAACAGTACTATTGTGTGATTGGGTAGTATGTAAATGATTTGCCATTGTTTCTCTATTTAAAGTTCCACAGAAACAGACTGTTCCGGTTGCACCAAGAACTCGAATTAGCCCAGAAGAATCACAGTTAGAAGTAATTCATGTGCAAAGCAGACTGCCTGTTCTGAGTTCTCAGCTTCAAGTAGAAGAGTCAAAGGAGCAGACAGTTGAAGAAATTCAAGGTCATCTGATAATATTCTTTAAGAATTTATACTAGGGGATATAATTTTACAAGTGGAGCAGAGAAAAGGAAAGAAACGCTTTTAATTTTTAAGTCTGCATCAAAAGTTGCATGCAAAACTGACGTTAAGACCATGCAACTTTGTAAAGCATGGTTTGTATATCCAAACGCACACACAGACAACCTTAGAGGAATTAATCAGTAAGCAAAGAATGTTACAGCATTGTGGCATGTCACTGAAGAATAATTTTGCATAAGCACTTACATTTGGATAGCTTCTCTTTTCCCCATCCTTTGCATATTTTCCTTAGTATCTTGTAGGAGTAATTCTGTCATGAAGCTTAAGTGAGAGTGAAGATACTCTAGAGTATTTAGAACACTTTTCCAGTGTATGAAGTATTAAAAGATTGTTTCAACACATGGTTTGCACACAAATGGTTTTAGTGTTTTGTTTTTCAGTTTAAATATAAGAATACTCTATTTGCTCTTACAGACAGCTGATGCCAGGCTAACTGTGCCAGCTTTGGTTTTTACTTCTGTTTTGAATCTCCTAAAGGGGTAACATTTAAAGGCAGTCAAAGTGCCTTTTCAGCGTGGTTTTCATATAGAGGATGGGGCATTGTTTTTGTTAGTCACAAGGAATCACAGCAGTAAGGCATGGGAAAAATATTTCTATCACAAGTACTTAGTTTGTACTTGCTAAGTGTTTAGATATTTGGATAATGAATAAGATTTGGTTTTATGTAAGATTTTTGTTACATCATCCTATGGTCATTGTAAAGGAATGGAAAACATTCAGTATTTAAAGAAGATTTTTGTAGTTGCTTATTCCTAATATAGATGTGTTTGAAATCTTTCTGCCACCCTAAAGTAGTTGAAATTGTATCTGTAAAGTATGTGAGAAAAAGCTTTCTCAGCCTTTCAATTAATGCACAGAAAATAATTATGCTAAATATTATTTTCACTCTTTTGCCATTGAAATGGAAATGATAGCTTGCTTAGGAAATCTACAGAAAGCAAAAATAATTTTTTTTAAACCATGTCTCAAATGTAGAACAGTGCTGCTGTGATTTGCTTCAGCTCTTTTAAGAAGACTGTAAAGTAGTCCCTTGTTAGTTGCTTTCCTCTGTATGTGTTCTCTGAATGGGCAGCTCCTCTACCAATGAGGAGGAGAAACTTGGCCTTCATCAGTTGCTGTGCCCACAGACCTCATTTGTACTGAGCAGCGATTATGCGAACAAGTAGTGTCCTACGGTACTTAGATTTCGCCATGTTACTGTTCCTGAAACAGGCAGAAAATGGTTCATAATAAGGAGAATGGCTTTTGTTGTTGTTGTTAAAAGTGTGAATGTTTTTGTTGTTGATTTGTTTTAGCAAAATAATTAGAGAGTGTGCCTCAGTTCTCTAATCTATAGTTTCATGTTGACATGCTGTAAAATAGGCTTCTTATTGCTGTTTTTTTTAGGAATTGAACAAAAGGAGCTCTCCTGTCGGCTCCAGATTGATCCTTTGATGGAAGATGCCTTGCAAGTGACTCAGGGTTAAGTCCTGTGATCTTTTATTTTCAAATCTAATATTACTGGCCAGTGAATGTTAAGATACTTCTTTTCAATTAGTTATACTGATTTCTACAATTATCTACAGAGTTTCCTTAGAATATCCCTCCTTAGATGTAGAGTTAGAGAGAGATGTAGATGTAGAGATACATTCCTTAGATGTAGAGTTTCTACATCTCTAAGGAATGGATGCATTACATTAGTAGCTGTTCAGAGGATGAGAGATTTGGGGGGGCAGAGGGGTTGCACCCCCTTCGATGCTGTTTCAGCATAGCCATTCCTCTTATAAAATTTCCTGATCGGACCTAATATGGCTTATGCCTTCTGTTGATCCACCTCTGTGGAATTAACATGTGGAAGTAAAAATGTTTTCTGGAAACTACTTGGAAGAAATTAAAACAAAGTAGGATTAGTTTATTGACCATGTAAATTGATACTAGAAATATGCTATAAGTTAAGAGTACAGCTATCACCTTATTTTACTCTTTTCTATGTAATTTTTCTCCCAACGCAGATTACTGTGACCCAGAGTCTCTGGTCCACTCAGATACTCGGTCATTTATCCTGAAGAAGCCCAAGTTATCAGAGGAAATGGCGCCACAGAATCAGCAATTGGGAAAGAAGGGCACAGAGGCAGTGCGAGTTCACTCAGGACGTCTGATACAGACACGGTGAAAAGCTACTTCATTTAGGACAGTTACTAGTCAAATTGCTTGTTTGTGGTTTAGATGGAGCCATTTGGTCAGACTTGGCTTTGTCAGTTCAGTCAGGAGGTGTGAAATCATGCAAAATGGCCTGACTTTGACTAGCAGAAGAAAAAAAGCAGAGGCAAGAAACCTTACAGAAATCCTTCTCAATGGAAAATAACGCTAGGGTCAGCTGTAGCTTGAGCATGTCTTTGATTTGCAAGAAAGAAGAAGAAGGAACTGAAAAGTACTGCTATTCTGTTCTGATTTCTGAAATCTTAGTCAAATAATCATTTTGCTTAAATTGTCTTTAATTTTATACCTATTTCACCCTTGGATTACATTTCTTAAGAAACATGTTTTAACACGGTATTGAGTGTGATGAATCCTGGACAATGATTTAAGGCTCCTTACTGGAGAGTTTGACCAGGAGAAACTTTAAGTTCATGTCAGCTTCAAACGAAGTTCCAGGTAACAAATAGTCCTATCTGTTACAAATTAAAACCACTCTGACCACCGTGATGAATTTCGTCACGTGAGCTGCTGTGCTTGAGAAACTGCTGGTGTTTCCTTTCTGTGAGTGGCTTTCAGCAGCCTGTGTTAATTGGAAACAAGACCAACACTGAGCAAACAAACCCAAAAGGAAAACCTGGCAATATCACAGTTGAAAGCTGTGACTGTGCTGTAGGAGGGAGAGAAATTTTTGCATGTGGGTAGGTCAGTTTCTGACTGCTTCAGTCTGAAAGTTTTAGCTTGTGATGTTTTTAATGTTCTGGTTTCTGTCCTCTTAAAGGCATTCTACAGTGTAGTTGCTTTTAGCCTCATTTCATAGAGAAGCAAAGTTTATCCCGTTGCTGTTTGTCTAAGATCAGAACTCCACAGTTCTCCAATCACTTGTTATTCAGGAAATCCCTCAAGTCAAATGGATGGGATGGTGAAAGGCTGGAGAAAATATATGTGTTCCCTGTTTTAATGCTCATTCTTACCCATGCTGACAACTGTCAGATACAGGACACTAGGCTATTAGTGTCTGACCTTTTAGTCAGGCTGAGTGTCAAAGTTCTTAGTATCAGTATTTCAATTCTCTCATCCTAGTTCTAAAAACTTTTACACCACTGTTTCATAATGTGCTTTTCAGTAATTTTGAGGAGACACATGTTTAGTTTGTTAAAAGGCTTGTAATTCCAAGAATGGTATTTGCTCTCTTTTTCTGCCTCAAAACTGGAAATTCCACAGGATTGACTGTTTGTAACTGAGTTTTTGGATCTGTTTGTTGAGCAGAATGCAACAAACTGAACTTGTATCTGAGAGCTGTGGTTCTTAATAGTGCCTCAAGGAAGATTAGAAATCTGTTAACTGGAGTGCATTACCAGTAATTATTAAAATTGATAAGCTTGTACTACTTTCACTCAGTACCACAGCTCACATTCACTCAAACCTCTTGAGTCAGAAAATGTAAATTTACTACATTTCTTTGTTTGATAGAGACCAGCTTGCACAACCAGAGAAACCTGCTAGTCCCAAGTTCATTGTGACACTGGATGGCGTGCCCAGTCCACCAGGATACCTCTCGGATCAGGAAGAGGAAGATATGTGTATAATGGAAGGATTAAAGCCAGTTACCCAGCACATCTGTGCTGGCAAAGGATTAAAAGTTCTTCGAGCACAGCAGATGCAAATTGTAACCAGGCAGCTGGAGAACTGTGATGGTAATTATACTGACCAGCAGGATCTAACCTTGGTGTGCTGCTTTGATCATGGTTACACCTCCTGGATATATAATTCTTAAGAAACCTACTGGTGGTGTTTATTCTTCAAATTAGAGCATTTTTTTAGGCAAATGAAATTTAGGAGGTCAGTGAGACCATCTCTTCAGAAGCTTTTGTCTTGGTATACTATGGCACATGGTAGTTCTCCACACATCTCAGTATTGGTAAAATTTGGTTGGTTTTTTTTGAGTGTGGGGGTTTTTTGGTTGGTTGGTTTTTGGTTTTTTGGGAGCTTTTTTCTTTGTTCTTTTGCAATGTAGCTGGTCTTCATTGCCAGAAATCTGCTCTTCTGGTTGACCTGTTATAATTTGTCCCTGTGCTGATGGGCAGGAGATGTTACAGTTAACCCATTGACATGTCTTGAACTTTTAAAAATATGTCAGATGGTATTAATGTTTCTGTCAAGGGTTGTGACACTGAAAGGAGCCTGTTAATGTAAGGTGTTGGTAGAGTCCAGTGGCTAGCACCTGAAAGTAGAACTTAACAGTGCATGATTTTACATGAAGGTTTCTATATTCTCTTTCTATATTTCTTTTGAATAACATGGGAAATTGCTTGCTGACCCACATGTTTGAATTGTTTAGAATGCTGATATAGTGATGAAAAACACAGAGGTTACTGTTTTGTCATAGGCCTGTTGAATACATGCCTGAGGGCTGTGCTCGGATTAATGTTTTTTAATTAGCTTTCTTAAGAAAATAAGGATCTTTATTTTCTGTAGTAGCAGTGTATCCAAATTTCTAACTAAATAATACTATTTGATGCTGTACTGAGAACCCTTAAATAGCATGGATCTAGCTGTAAATGTGTAGTGCAATTATGAGAGCACAGTAGCAAAAGATCTTTTAAGTCTATGTCCTTTCAGTTCCCTGGCTGCAGAAGTACTGCACATATCAGGCAGTCTTAAAGGTTAGGGGAATGTTGTATGTCCATGCTCTTTACTAGCACAGAGAAACAGTCATTAGAGTACTTCCTTGCAAATCCACGCTTTTCCGTGTGTAGCCTCAGACTCCTCTGGATTCCTGTGAAGTAGCAGGGATAAGACTGAAACTCACACACAATCAGATCCATGTGGAAGTGATCTGTATGAGTCAGTGTGGTCCTACAGCAGGATGGCGTTACTTGGCTTTGATGTGTTGCAAGGAGAAGGCATAAATGAGGCTAAGGATGGAATGAAGCTGGAGCAATTTGTGTCATTAGTAGGATCAGAGAGGGAAGTCTAGGCAGTGCTGGAAAACTTTGAAAAGCCAAAGGTTTAGGCAGATTTGGGAAAATAAGACAACAGCAACATATGTACAATTGTATGAATTTGGAGAATGAGGTTTTATAAGCAGTGTTAAATAGGAGAAAGTCAAAGTCCCATGTTCCCGTAAATATAGTGAAGGTGTGGAATGTTTCAGCTTAGAATTTCTTAAAAACTTTTTGGATTAGAGTCTACGTTCAGGTAACTGAAGTGTCTTAACAAATTACAAAGAAGTGGTTCTTCTTCAGTATATGCCCCCATAATAATAAATCTGATTATCATAAAAATTTATTTTTAACTTTCATCTTTTGAAATAATTTCCTAGAGCAAAAAATATCTTCGAGAAAGCAAACCTGGCTGTAATTAACTCATGACTCAGCAGGACAGTCATAACTCAGGTTCAGTTGGAGTCACTGTCTTGTCTGTTCAAGTCTTTAAGTCGGTTCGGATTTGCAAAGAAAATTGATTTATTTTGCTTGTAAACAGTGCAAATTTAATCTTTTATGACACCAAAAGGCAGGTGTCAGTCCAGTATTATGACTTTCCACTTTATGGCTTTGGACATTTTCTTCAGAAAATATGATGTACATAAACTTTTACTGTCATGACTTTTTTAATTAAGAGAGAATAGAAGTACAGTGAACTTTGATTATACTAGATTGTTTACACCAAGTTGAATATAGAATCATAAAGGACCCATCTTGGGGTTGTTTTTTTTTCTTCTTTCTTACCATCCAGTGGAAATGGAACACTTAAGTCTGCTACAAAAGCAGGAGAAGGTGCTGGAGCGCTGCAAGTATTGGCCTGCCTGTAAAAATGGAGATGAATGTGTGTACCATCACCCCACACTACCTTGCAAGTGAGTAGTACAGAGCTCATCCACTTGACATGCTATTTAATTTTCCTTCCAGTGCTGCAAACTTCTGCTCTGTGTCAGTAAATATTCCAAGGCAGCACAAATCTGTCAGGGCAGGATCAGAGCTAGATTATCACACTGTTATTCCTTCTGTTTAACACCCTTCTCCCAAGTGTCAGAGCACAGGGATGACTGCTGCACCCTTGCAGAAGAAAGCTTTAGTTTAGAGTATAGGCTGGTGTTCCTGAGCTGCTAAAGATGCAGGAATTATCATCTTAAAAGAATAGGCCCTCTTCTGCCAGCTGTTACAGTGCTTTTGAAGGTTAGGTTATCATTAGGTAGTAATGCAGTGATTGCGGGTTTTAAATTTGACAGAGAAGGCAAACTCCTGAATGTGCCCTGTGCCTTTGACTTCTCTTCCATAACCAGTAACAGTCCAGGAAAACAGTCTCTGTTTTGAGGTAACTTACCAGATTGGGTAACTTCAGTTACTTGGACATTTGAATGATCTTATAAAATCTGGTGTAACTAAATTCAAAATAAAACTGTTCAGAGAAAACCGTGTTACTTAGGGAACACTGCCCCCCTCTCTGAGGAAGGTCTGATTTCACATTGGGTTTGCCATTCTGTGCTGCACAGCAAGAGACATGTCCTGGCTTGCACCAAGGAGTTTGGGACCAAACTGCCCTGAGAGTGAGGTGGTTCAGTTGTTCACTGCGTGGAGGGAGGGTCTACAGGAAGGGCAGCTGAGTCCAGGTGTGTGGGTGCACAGCTTGTGCACTACACTGCGTGCCCCACTTGGGAAGGAACCAAGACGTGCCCCAGCCCTTCTGCACCTCTGGCTTTCTGTGATACTCTGGCTTTTGTGTGTAACAGATGTTCGGGGATTTTGCTCCAAGTATGACCTTTTGACTCAATGTTTTTTCCCTCAGAGTTTTTCCTAACTGCAAATTTGCTGATAAATGTCTGTTCATCCATCCAAACTGTAAATACGATGCAAAGTGCATTAAGCCAGACTGTCCTTACACTCACGCCAGTCGACGAACCCCCCATCCATCTCCTAAACCAGGTGAGCACATCTTGTTTTCTGAGCTTTAAATGAAAGTGCTAAAGGGACAACAGTATTTTTGGAAACAAACCGACAGTGATGAAAAGAATTTTTTTTGCTTGAGTTCACCTGATTTTCTTACAATTCTTAATGCAAGATGAAGAATAATAATCCAGTGTTACTGCAAAAACTGTTACCAGAAAAATCCTCCAATGCTCTTAGGCAAGAGTCCATATGTAGGCTGTGCAAGGCCAAAGTGATTACTTGCACAAGTTGTCTGTTTCTCTGAAGAGATTAGCCAGCACGGCAGTTTTGCTCAGATTTTTTTCTTAAATTGGACACATGTTGCACCAAGGGCTTTTGACACACACTGAAAACAGAAGCTCCTGCCTTTGAACATTTTTTCTTTAATGCTAGTGTAGGAGTGAAGTTGGTGTAATGATGAGATGACTTTCAGGGTGAGGTTACTTATTGAAGGCAGCAGATATGGGCTGGTGTTGCTGAGCCTTTGAACCATGTGTGCAGGGCCTTTACTGCATGATCTTCTGGAAGTAATTTAGTCCCTAGTCAATGCAGTTTTGTTAACTTGCCAGAAACCAAGTACAATGTGCTTGTCTCCTGTATCATTTCCAGCAGCTCCTCTGTGTTCCTGGAAAGTGCAGTGCCTGCACTTCTCAGACCGGTCAGTTGAAACTCTTAACAGGCTTGCTGCTGTCTAAATTTAACATTTGAGATTCTCTGCCTACCAGAATCACTCTGTAATTTGTTGGAAGTTTTGCCTTGACCATGGTACTTCCTGTCTTGAAATGGTGAAGAACCAAGTTAAATGATTACCTGATAGCCTTGTTTTACTCCAGGATCTACTAACTGCATTGGGAAATGCTGTCTATATTTCTTGCTGAATTTTGGTGTATTGTAAAATGGAATTTCTAGCAGAAAGACTGCTATATATAAGCTTGTGTGGAGCTGTCTTAAAAAGGCAATTTATTTTGATCCAGACTCACTTCCTGTTCTTTTTGTTTCTACTATTAGCACCCCTGCCCACACTGTCCATTCCCTCCAGTAGTCCACTATGCAAGTTTTTTCCAGCTTGTAAGAAAATGGAATGTCCGTTTTACCACCCAAAAGTAAGATATATCTCCTATCTTCCTTCCTTTCTAGAAAGAGACTTTAAACATGCTACTTTGGGACAGGAAATGTTACTAGGATTTAACACTTTTTGCTTTTACTGTTCACATTTTAACTTTGCCTTATAAGCAGACTACACAAAAGTAGTGACTTAAGGAATTTGGAAAATTATACTTTTAAGTAATCTTTCTACCAAATGCTGCTGGGGAGTTTCAAACAGGCCATGTATCTTTTCAGAATATACCCAGCCAGGATGCTGGGGGCAGAGAGGAGCCTTTTGGGAAGGAATATGTCTCAAGACTCTTGACTCTTCCTTCAGATATATTGCAACATACAAAAACTTCCAAGATTGCCCAGTTACTCTAAAATTTATTAATGTAATCTATATACTACAGGAGTCTATTACTTGGGTACTTCTATAGAATTGTGTCCCTGCATCTAATGCCAGGAAGTTTAGTGCTTTTTCGAGCCTTAGTAATGCTAAAATACCCATGATATTATTAGCCAGATACTCTGGCTTTACTCCCCCCTCAGGTAATGCTGTGTCATGCTCCCAACTTCTACACAAAGATCAATTCAAACCGAACTCTGTTAACTCTTGTAAGGAAAGGAATTTCCATCAGTCAGTGCAGTGGCAGTTTTGGAGCATGAAATTCATAGTTGGTACCTTTTAAAAAGGATTTTTTGTCACTAGGTTGAGCTGGTTGCACTGATGGAGGTGGGTGTTGGCTCAGTCGCAGGTGAGATGTGTCACACAGTAATACCAGGGTCACAGTGCAGCTCAGCATGTTCAGGAGTTCAGGCAGCCAGCACTGAGCAGCCTCTTCTGAAATACTTTTGGTTTTAGCATTGCAGGTTTAATACACAGTGTACAAGACCAGACTGCACTTTCTACCATCCCACTGTTGCTGTACCTCCACGGCACGCCTTGAAATGGACTCGAACTCAAGCCAGGTGAGAAATACTCTAAACCTAACCAAGAAAAATAAAAGGTATGTTGTGACATTACTAATGTAGTTTTACTTGCACAAGTAATGTGTGTGTGAGGAACAACAAAGATGTATGAAGAAGGATACCCCTTATGGGTAGCTTTCTTTTAAAGACAGCTCTGTGCTGTTGTTTGGTAGTAGTTGTATAAACATTAATTAATGTGATGCAAACCTGATAAACAAGTGTCCTGCAGCTGAGATAGAGCAGCCACTGGAATCCTGACCTGGACAGGTGGTGTTTTCTGAGTTGTATTTGAATAAAGCTGAAAATTCTTTTACCATTGTTTTGTCTTGTGTCTAAGCTGTCTTTTCCACAATAGGTTCAGCTGTTTTCTTTGAGTGTTTCTAGCAGAGCAGCTCCTTCCTGTCATCTACCTGTGATTTCATGAACAAGTAGCAAACTTCCCAAAGCTGCAGCTATGGGCCTGCCATAAGGCTCATGTGATTTGATGACCCAATCCCCTCTGCAAAGGTTTTAACCATTACAGGAGTAGGGCACAGAGCAGTTCTCAAATCATCTACATCAGAGGAGTAGAATTGTTCCTTATGGAATTGTTTTTTTTCTTCCTCCTCAGTGAATGAATATGATACAGCCTGGGACTGAGCTTTGCCTCCTCTGGACAGTAGAGGACAGGAAGATTAACCAGCAGGACACAGGATGCTAGGAAAGACTCATACATTTTGGACTTTGAATATACATTGTTTTCATAAAACGAGGTTGATTGCATACTTGAAATGTCTCTAATTTTCCAAGTTTGTAAGTTTGGGCGATTTTACATTTTTTTTACACTGTAAGAAAAAACATCTGTGTAAGAAAAATTTTACTTTAAATTCCATTAAAACCTTCAAAGCACATTTTGTGTTCTGTTTGGTTAATGTTCTTTGTTTAAGAATTGGTGTGTTGAAGAATAAAGTAGGGTAGGGGAAGCACTTAGCCTCTTCCTGTGTTGGGATCATATATATTTTTGTGCAGCGTTTGGTGCAGTGCACATGGCTGCACTGCTGTCCCAGCACCCAGGGACTGAGCTCTCCACCCCAGCACAGGCACAAAGCAAATGCTTTGTCTTTTGGCTGTTATTCCAGTGCAGTGGTTGTCACAGTCCTTTTGCTCTCTAAAATGGGGGAAAAAAGACACGGGAAACAAGCGGTTTCAGAAGGCAGAACAATTAAAGAATTACTGATACTGTTCTCCACTTAAAAAGCCTATGAACTGCCACTTCACTTGAAAATAGATATGCTGAGATGTCTCCATGTATACAAAGAAGAAAGTCCCACTGAACTTTCTTCTAAGGAATTCTTTTTTCCTACTGGGCACACTGTGGTTTTCTCCTTCAAGAAGATTCCTGAGACTTACATGGCAAAAAAATAATGCACACGCATGCCCATAAATACAGTTAAGTGATATTAAAATGATGAACAGTGTTGAACAGTAACATAAATGCACTTTTTTATTAAATCTTTTTTATATTTTGGGGAACTACATTTTCACAAAAATATACAAAAGAATTTATTTTTACAAATATTTACATTCAATATCAGAAAACAATGATAGCTACATATTTTAAACTTAAATTTGACAAATATAGTCTTGAATTCCGAAACTTAACACTCCAGGAAAAGTATTTTTAATTTTTTTAAATAAAGTACTCAAAGTTCATATTCAAATTTTAAAAAATCTTAATTAATGCAAAAATCTGACATTTAATTTATATATATATACGTTAAATAAACATACAACATTGTTACAGGAATTAGATGTTAATGGTAGAAACCAAAATGGAGTACACTTAAACCGATGATCCATATAATATATGACCATACCTTTGGACTAGTTTAAAATATTTTCTTTTTTTTTTCTTGTTAAAGCAAGAGGGATTATCTGACACACTCCATAATGAAACAACAAATCTGAACAGACAACTGCATTTTAAGCTTAAAGAACTACAGTAAAATATTTTTGTAAGGTGACCTGACAAGAGGCTGGAGAGGAGAGGAGAGGATGCACTCTGGTGTTGCACAGAGCACTGCTGGAATGGGTTTCTAGATGAAAGACTGCAAAGAACATTATTTTTCTACATAATTTCCCAATGCCTTCATTAGCTGTCCCTTGCAGAAATAGCTGCCACCATGAAGCTGTTTTCCATGTGAGATGAGGAGACAAGAATTTGTAAGGGCAGCAGAAGACCAGGACTATCTCCATTGCTGCATTTCCACTGCTGTGCTGGGCTGTCACCAACTGCACAGTGTTCAGCGTGAGAAAAGCTTTTCCTCTACTAAAAACAGTGACAAACCAAGCTACAAAGCTAAAACTTCATTTTTTAAAAAAAGGAAATGGTTCTAATCCATTTATTTTCTTACCTTTTCAAGTTATCATTTTGGGCTTGAGTGTATTCTAATATGGAATTTTGCATTAAAAATACCTTAGATTGCTTCACAAATCAGTAATGCAGCTTTTCCATAACTTTATGCAGTATACCTATAATTGAACTAAAAAGCAGAAATTATGCTAATTACCAGATACTGCTTAAAAAAAAAAAAACCAAACTATTATGCACCTGAAACCACAACACCAGGGTACATAGTATCAAGAAAAGGAAAAACAGACCAGAAATGTGTAAAGTACTACCCAACAGCACCAACGTTTCACAAAAGTACAGGAAACCATTTTTATTTCATGCAATGTGTGTCTGTGTTCATGCCTGGGTCCTTTAGAAAGGATATTTACTGGATTCCAAAAGAATACAGTGTCACACATGTCCTGGGTGCAACTGGTGGTTGAAAAAATCACGGTGTTACAGCAGTACCACTTCCAGCTCCATTGCATGGAAAGATCCCCCACCCCTCTCCCCCATCTCAAGAATTTGGATAAAGTTAATAGAAAATTAATTTTCAGCAACAGAATGCTTTGGATTGGCTTTGGTCATTACAAATGACCAAATGTGGTTAAAGTTGGCCCTCTCAGCCACTACATTGGAAAAATAAACTTACTTGGAGGCTGTGAAGGGGGAGCTGGGATAGGGGCTTCTGTGGGAAGGAGGCAGAGTAGTAAGAGCCAAGCAAATGAAGGAATAATGGAGGATAGTGCATAAACGTGTCTTTTTGTTTTCCCTAAAGGCTTACAATCCTGCGGAGGACCAAAACTAAAATACCCCTCTACTACAGCCCTTCTTCAGAACTCACCAATGCAATGCTTGTTGCAATAATTTACATTTTATTCTTATGGCCTCGTCTTCTTCCTCAGCTCCACTGAGAGCAGCTGAAGGCAGCACCAGCTTTATGAGCTCTGCAGCACTACACGCAATGGGACAGTGTCAATTGTCCCTTCATCTTACAAAACTGGTAAAGCACAATGGCCCTTAATCCTCTAGTTTAACCCACTCATTTTTGGGTGCCACTTATTAGTTAAGTGGATACAACCTGCTTTCCTTTAGAAACAGTGTGAGTCATATGGATCTTCACATCACTGGAACAAACATGACAATACTTTGGGGTATATCATTAAAAAACAAAAAACATTTGATGTTTTGGTTTCTTTCTGTTTTTCAGTCAGCTCTCACATGACATCTGTGCCCAAACTAAGTGAGAAATGTGCTGCTAAGGGCAAAATCACTCTGCAGGGTTTTGAAGCAACAGCAACAGAAACAAAGGGAACACCTATTTTGGCTTCTGGAAGAAAAATCCAAACATACCAAGCAATAGGAACATCCTGCCTCTCATGTCCCAAACTCAACTGCCCTCTTGCAAGTGGAAAAGGATCAGTCCAGCTATCAATGCACAGATTTTGTGTTTCATACAAAGAGTTGCTGCAAGTAAAAGTCCAGTTGTCTAACCAGCAACTATAATGAGTTTGGATTGTTTTTTACATCAAGTTCACCATAGTTATTTCCTTTTTTAGTAATGTTTTGCTATGGGATAAAATCAAGAACTTTATACCGATTTTTTTCTACTCAGATATATTTGTTGGGTCTAATTACATTCACCTGACTTCCTATATATTTGAAGGCCCATGGCATGGACCCGCTGAAGGAAAATTTGGCTCAAGTAAGATCTGAACCACCCTCTGCAGATTCCTCTGGCTGTCACACCTTGAGTTAAATGTAGGAGCCCACAGCTTTCATGTCTGTCATCTTAAATGTTGTGAATGCCTGGGAAAACAAGCAAGAACTGCTGAAAAGGAAAGAAACGAGAGGCAGTAATTGTGACAGCTTGGTTAAGAAGAGTTTTCGGAAGTATAATATTTCTTTGATTCAATATTTTTTGTTTGAAGAACATTTTCAGAAGAGGCCTATTAAAACAATCCCTGTTTGGTTTAGGTGGAAAGATAAGTAGCCTTTTAAACTCTTTTTGTATCCTTCAACTCTTTTGCCTGAGCTCGCAGTATTACAGACCATTTCTGTCTTTATAGCACTTTCTTTGTTCCACTGCATCCACTGCAGCTGTGGGTAACCTGCTGTTTGCTGCTGCACCTCAGCTCTGAACACGTGTCCCACTGGTACAGAAGTGGAGACAGAGGTGAGTGGGAGTGGCTGCATCTTCCCAAAACCAGGGCAACCAAAGTTGCCTGCAGCCTTTCCTTGAGCACTCTGCTGCTCTCCAGTCCTTACACTTCCCAAGCAGGCACTGAATGCTTCCCGCTTGAAACAAGACATTTGCCACTCCCCACCACCCATGTCAGCTCTTTCATCTTGCCTTTGCCTATTTTTGAGTGGTCCTTTCTCTGCTTCCCTTTCTTCTGCCTTTTCTCCATGTTTGTTTACTGGTTTCCTGTTACTGCTTCTTCCACCCTATGTTCCCTAATTCCAAAAAGAAGAGGAAATTATAAGCATTATAGAAATTAGAGGAATTGCCTACTGTCATCTAATGTTAAGACCTTACACCTTTTGTTGTTTTATTTTAAACAGAGGGGTGGAGAAGAGAACACGTTCCATGCTTTTTTTCCTCTTCCTTTCCCGAGAAGTAGTGAATGGGTTGGATTGCTGATCTCACAGTTACAAAAAAAACAGATCAAGGTATCAAGGTTTGCTGATAGTGAACTGAGAAAATTATGGTGAGTGTTTACCTGTTCTAGCATCAAATAGACTGAAAAAACCACCTAGTACTTCTTAGACGCAAATAATTTTGGCAAGGAAACCTATTGTGGCTTTTATGCATATTAGACACCTAAAACTATTCTATTTGTACTTCTGAAAGGAGATATGAAGACTTCAAGTCGGAAGTCAAAGTTAAGTGAAGAGCAGAAGCCAGGGCCAAGAAAATTAATGCTTTTGGTGTAATCACTCAACAGTGAATGGTATGAAGAATAACAGCAGGCTTTGGCAAGCACATGGATCTATCCACATGAGGAGAAATCAAATGCTGCTAAAAATTTTAGAAAAACAGAGCCAATTGCAAGGAAGCATAAAAAAACAGAACAAAAAAGTACACAAATGCAATGCAACTAGAGGTATTTACATCGCTGATGTGGCAATTCATTTTGTGATTTGCAGTCTTACTTCCCCTTCTGTAGAGTCTACAGGATGCTCCACTTTGTCCAAAACACTGACAAGATGACATCTCTCTATAGCTTATGTTAACAGAAATATTTTTAAAAAAACTTTCAGGTTTAAGGCTGGTCACATCTCTGACACTGATAATGAAATAGGGAAGATGTCATCTTGCCCAATGAAATGCTGTATTTGAAGCCAAGATCCTTTGCTTGTGACACTCTTACACCTTGCCCAGGCTCTGGGCAGGGGAGGTGCTGCACAGCCGGCGCTCAGCGCGGCTCAAGGGCGCTGAGTCTCTTGGCAAACTGGCAGCTCAAATCTGACACAGAGCAAAGTCAGAAGTTGCTGTAAATGTGTACTTTTCCTCAGCTATCACCAAGTGATGAAACAGCCTTAATTTTCTGAAATCCTATCCTTGCGTTTCACAGCAATTCTTGCTTTCCCTAGCAAAATAAGAAAGTCATATATGCTGCCTTCTTAAGATTAAAAAAAAAAATTCATCTAAATGATTCTACATATTTGGCTAATTTACTCTCTCTGACCTAATTCCCAACTGTGTTCCTCAGTTCCTGCACAGTGGCAACTTTCAGTTCTAAATGTGTTTATCTTTTATATTTCCTTGCTCCTAGGAGCTGGATTTTCCTTATTATCTTTTTTCTAAGTATGCTTATTAGCTTTCAAGGGCATATTTATTTTATTAAGTGAAATGTTATTTTATTTTTACTCAATTCTCCTGTTAATTTATTTTATTACCAAAAATATTGCTGACTAAAGATCCCAAAGATGTATGTTTCCTGCTAACCAAAAAGACAAGCTACAGTAAAAAATCATCCACTATAAGTGATTACATCATACAAAGACTTTTTGCCTCCCCTTCCCTGGTGCAGTACAACCCCAGAAGAGGTTTTCTCCAGCTTCAGGGAAAGCCCTCCTGCTCTCAGTTCTCTCTGATGCTTCCAGATGAAAGGCTGTCACTAGTCCCTCCACATTCCAGCTTCTTCCCTGACCTATCCTACAAGGTTCTGTCTTCCTCTGACTTCTCTGTGGAGCATCCAGCCTCGAGCTCCCACTGCCTATCAGAACAGGCAGCCTGTTCCCATGTACACATGCTTCAAGCATGGGTGGCAACAATTAGCAAGTTACTACAGCAGCATTTAATGTAAACAGCAAATGAGGCACAGTAGCAAGCACCATCACAGACAAAAAGACCAAAAACACCATAAAGCTGCCAGCTTGGACCATGCTGACAGCCAGCTCTTCACTTCAGCAGAGGATCACAGCTACATTATGCTCCAAACTGTGACTGAGGCTCTGCTCACTCTTCTCCTCAACATTTGTGATCATTCCAGCTGGCTGTCCCCATTTTTACCTGGCAAACCACAGAGCAGTTTCACCAGGGAAAGCACTGGCTACCAATAGGGCTGCAGGAGGAGGAACAATGCTGGCAGTTAAGTTTTTAAAGAGCTCCTCAGCTTCCAGCTCCCATCCCAGCCCTTTACAGTAGCGGTGAGGTTTGGAAGAGTGAAGAACCTGGAGGCTGCAGCTCTCAGCCTGGTCCTTCCCACCCCTTTTTGCTCATCCTTCAGCTCTGGTGTGGCCTTTGGGACTCCTCAGGGGAAAAGCACCAATGGACAAATTATCAGTGGAGAGGCACAGCATTAATGAAGGGCATAGGGGGAAGGAGGAGAAGAGAAGAGGATCAGTGACAGGGATTCGAGGGACAAACCCTCTTGATCCACATACCTCCTTCACTGGGTGAAGGCCTACAGAAGAGCTCACAGAGCTAGGATTTTGTGGGGAAAACTCAGAGACAGAAAAATATGGACTTTGACCTGGCAGTCTGAGTAGGACAGACTGTGAGTGAGCTCTTAAAAGTCTTCCATCTTGATCCAAAGAAAGGCAACTTTAAATAGAGGCAGGACAAAACTTACTTCAAGTCTGAAAGTCCTGCACAGACGTGTTTAATAAGGGATGGACTCACAGCCATAAAAGAGCACACTGCAAACCATTTCTCTGGTAAAGAGAAGATATAAACACCAGAGACTAATTTCCATGTACAACAGACAGACAGGAAACAAGGTTGTGAGATACATCAGGTCTAATCACAATTCTCATATGCAATTCACCTAAACTCAAAAACATTACTGCCAAAATCTCCCTGTACACTCATGACCAAACCCTCAGAGTTTTTGCTCCTGTAGAATAGCAGCTGCATGACTGGCAAGACTTTGCTAAGAAACATCATGCTGAGAAACCTGATAAGTTTTAGTTCATCAACTTCTTTAAAATAAATATTCATTATAGATTGATATATAAAATATATTAGCTAAGACAGTTGAGTAACTAGATTTGTATAGCACATAACAAGGAGAGCACAAAAGTTTGGCTCTGTGACTTTTCTCCTCCTTCTCTTCTACCTGCAAGCCTTCCCATTCCCTCTGTAACCAACATGCACACAAGATGATTACAAGAAGAGATGAGGTTTATTTCTTTTTCATCTGGCATAAGAAAATGCAAGAGATGAAAAATACCAAAGCCTCTTGACTGACCTAAACAAGTGCCACTGTCAAAGCAATGCTGATTTACATAGAAAGAGAGCTTTCTGTTCACAGCAGAATGCCACAATGGGAGCAGTGCTGATAATTAGAGTGCTTTTTGATCCCTGCTACATTGCATGAAAATTAACTGTCTGTAATGCTTCTCTATGGCATGATTTAGACAAACAGCTGATGAAATCTTCCTCACTTGTACCCAAAACACAGCTTTGTTCAGGATTTTATTATCACTAAAATGTTTTTCCAACTTAGAATCTCAGTCACATTGCAGGATAGAATAAATGCTTGAGGTGACAGCAGGTCCATTCAAAGAAGCAGATGATTGGACATTTTTTACAGTCAGGAGAGAAATCTGAATAGAGACATCTCCCAGCTAGTCCTAACTCTATTAAAAAGTTCAAATGTATAAAATATAATGCTCGGAAAGTTCTCTCTGAATCTCCCCTATGATGCTGAGAAAATAAAATCAATTCATATTGCTCTGAAATTCTATTTTTGCCACTGCTGACATCCCAAACTTTATCGACAAGAAGACTACAAAATCCTCACCCTGCTCCTCATTTCCAGCAGAGAGGCTCACAGCCCAGTCAAGTCACACAGCAATAATCTCTCTTCCACTGAGAATACTTTTATTCACAAGGCAAAAATTGGAGTTAGACTTTTAGGTAGTGGGCAAGGCACTCGCAAAGTGAGCAAATCTATTTTTGCTCATAGAACTAATTTAATGTTTAAGTGCAACAAAAACACTAAATTAGCCATGAAGATCATGCATATCCAACGGCTTTCACCAGACATGACTGTGACCCAGGCCTCTAAATAGAGAAATATTTCAGTCATAAGGAATCAACTCTATTATTTTCTGCTTCATCAGATATGATGTTTCCTTTTGACCAGCCATAGAAATATAATTTCTATTATAATAATTAAACATTTATTAAAATACTATATATTTAAGTTAATATATGGTCTCTCTCAATAATAAAATATGGAATACTCTTTTCATCTATGCTATTTAGATCTCAAAACTTAAAGGAAAAACATTCATGCTGAAAATAGATCAATGTACAGCACTAGGTCAGAAATAGCATCTCTTGATTAAAACCCCAAGAACTTGCTGTGAAACTGTACATTGATTAACAATTCACTTTTTCCTTTCATCCACATATTTTGTTTTCAACATCTGGCAGTGAGTGGAATACAAACCCAGATTATCTGACCCTGAAGCATAACTAGCAGCCTCAGCGTGTCCATCCTTCTGGCAGACTCCAGGTCCTGTCTTTCAGAGACAGATTGCTCTGGGTCTTGGGTCATTTCTTACGCATGCAGGGCACAGTAGAATGTCACATTGCAATCCTGGGTATTTCATGCCTGGTACTTCATGCAGTTTCCTCTTTGCAGGTCTCCATGTCTCTCTCAATGAGGCATATGCACACACTTCCAAACAAATAAGCTGTGTTTTCAAAAATATATTAAATATGAGATACAGAAGACTACAATGTCGTTTAAAAAAAATGGCTAACACAGACAAAAGAAACTCCCATGAAGAGTATGATGTTCTGAATATTAATGTGAACATTTTAACTTATTAAATATTAGCTGTTCACATTAACATTTGGGATATTTATTTTGTCACAAATATCTTTTTTCTCTATGTACGAACAGGGAAGCAAGCATGTGGATAAAAGGCTGAAGGCTGAATTTGAGCTTTACATTGTTATGGACTGTCCTTGTCCAGTGGGGTGTAGGTTGTGGCAGTAATGGCAAGAACACCTACCTGCAGTCGTCCCCTCCAGCACTGACCACGTATCTGTCTCCACTTGTGAATCGAATATTAGTTAAGTGGGCAGAGTGACCTAAAAATCGCTTGTGTTTTGCCTGAAAAAAAAAAACCCCAAACAACAACAGAATGAGAGAGTCTAAATATCCTGTACCCTCCTAAATCAAAAAGTCGTGCATGTTTTTATCTACCTTTTTATTGCATCGCACATATTTATGATGTTCAAAAGTTATATAGGTTATCAAATGTGAAAGATCTCCTGAAGGAGAACTACTATTGAGCTGCAATGCAGATTAAATTGTCAGCCAATAAGAGAGCACTTTCAAATGGAAAGAATGCTCAAGCTAACACAAGAATATTAAACACATCTTGTCACGTGACTAACTTCCAAGTTCCATGTCAAATTCCTCACACTGAAAAAATATTTTCATTGCAATTGTGTGAGCAGTTTACCCTGTGCAGTCTCAAATCCTGAAAATTAACAATGAAAACAAATTTTAAAACTTTATAAATTAAAATTATAAAAACCAGTGAAACAATTGAACAGTGTTAGTGAAAAATCTGTAAACCCTTCATCCATGAAGATACACAGATGGGACTAAAATCACCAGCTACCTTCCTCATCTGTCAAATGGATCAGAGATGTGGAAATTACTAAGGGCTTTGAGATTTTTCATTTGGCAGGCACTATGCTAAAGCAGACTGGCAGACAATATCAACAATATCAGAGGTTATAGCAAGAGCTCTTACAAACAATGGCAGGGAAACTGATGTGGAGCATGAGACTATAGAGCTAAGGAGGTACCAAAAAGCTACAAATTTAGAGAAGAAAATATTTCCATCATATGTCTTCTAGAGAAACAAGACAAGATCCTAGTATCAAAAGTACTTGTTGTAACATACAAAAACAAGTTCTTACAAATTTTTCAGGACATGGGAAGTCAAACAGTTTGACCATGCCAAAATCATCGCCTGTTACGAGATTGATTCCCGAGTGAGAGACACAAGCACAGTTCACATCAGCCTTTTCAGCATGTCTGGACCAGATTCCAATTACTTCATCCCCTAGAACACTGAAACAGAAGACCAAGAAATTGTTTTGAAAACCACTGCAAAAACAAGAGTCAGGTAATAGAAAGCAGATCTCATATTCTAACTGGTTCCATAAAAATGCAATGTTTACATTTTATTTTCACACATGCACACCTTATATAGCTTTTATTCTGTAATTAATTTTTGAATCATTCCATAATTGCCCCTGAAACTGATTCAGTGATATAATTCCCAAAATAACTTGGCCCATGGCAATGTGAGAGAACCAGAGGTGAAATCAATAGTACTACTATTATCCAGTGAGACATTTGCAAAAAAAAAGAAAAACAAACAAACAAACAAGAATAAAGAAAGGACAATTAGAAATAGAACACCATAGCATAAGCCTTAGATGAATAAGCTTCAGATTTTGGAAAATAAATAATTTGATATTCTCTCTTGCATATAACTATGTTCTGTTGATTCTGTAGTGTTTTCATACCAATCTAAAGAAAAGTTTCTCCGAGTCCAATAAAGATTCTTCATTAAAATCAGGGAGGAAAAAATGCCCTGCCCTGAAAACATAATTATTTTAAGAGTCCAGAAAACTTCCTTTGCAAAACCTTGTAAAAGGGCTTTTACTCAGCTCTGCTTACAAGGTATATGCACATATTCCAGGAATGCACAGAAAGAAAAAAAATATCACTTGTTAATAAGTGAATGATTTGGGAATTTTTCTGTGATTCTTTCCCCCCAATTCAGGACACAGTACACTACATGCAAAAAGGCATGATTTGCATCAGACAGACTGAATTGGATCAGGAAATACCAGCTTCTTAGTTTTGTCTCAAAAAGGTGACAAAAATTGATAACCCAAACAAAAACCAGAAATTGACACAGGTTCAAACAGCCCCTGTGTACTGAGGGAATCTGTGCTGCATTTAGAGAAGAGGCTTCCAGAGCAGATGGGTATGTTAAAAGAAAATATCTGACTGAATTAAATATGCTTTTAAATAGTAGGTGCTTCTCCTGGAAGTTCCAGGTGTTTTAACAGGTGTAAATAAGTGAATCATTTACCTTGTCCAAGTAGCCCATGTTATTCTGTCAATCACAGCCTGGTCCACAAGCTGCTTTCCTGAAGGCACTTCATACACTTGCCTTTTGTAAGACCCCGTAGAGACCTTTGAGGTGACCACAGAGAATTTACAATATATTAACTTGTTTCAAAAGATGAAAATATAATTCCCGGGGGCTTTGAAAAGCATTTTTGTGACAGTTACTTTTTACTCCATAAAGTAACAGCTATCAAGAAAACTTAGTCAATGAGTTGAAAATTCTCAAAAATCACACAAACATAAAGCAACAGTGAGAAAACATAAGAAATCTTAACATTTAAATGTCTAATTAGTAAAAAATAACTGAAACAAGTCACATTTCGCATGTATGTGTTAGCGTGTCAGCATTTACAAATAAGGCAAAGTAAATTCCTATCTTTAAAACCGACACAAAGGTGTTCCTGTTGGGCTATAAATATTGATTTGATAATGAGAGAAGCTTATTTCTCCTTTCAGATGCAAATAAAATATAGAAAACATATTATATTTACTTTATTTTTATTTTAAGAAATGTCTTATGCTCTCCTATAGCTAGAAGGTACAACACCATGATTTTGGTGCTGCTCTAGAAAGTCTACCACCAAAAAGACATGTAATGCTGGTCAGAGAGACAAAGAATTCATAGGTCCCCAGGCCCTGCAGAATGACAGACTACACTCCTTCCTCTTTTAAGACAGCCCATCAGCATCAGAGGTAAGGAGGCAGGGAGACATATCACAGGAGGTTTGAAATCTGGCTCTCATTTCTTCGCTTATTTTCTGTATTTGATCTCCAGGAAAACTATTCAAAACTAAAGGCATCCACTTATCACTACAACCAAAGTAAGTCTAATGACAGCAGCATACTCCAGCACTTAGGTACAACACTTAGAAGTTCTCAAAGGAGAATAGTTGCAGAGTATCTGTCACAAGTGTGTTTTCCATTCAGTACCTTGAACAATTAATGACTGATACCTGGAGATAAGAGCTATCAGCAGAGAAGTCCATCTGGATCACAAAACTTGGGATATCCTTGCAATAGCTGATTCGATTTAGTGTGGGACCCAAAGTCAGATCATAAAAATCCACTGCATTCTCACTGGAACCAACTGCTAGGTAACGAGAATCTGGGCTAAACCTGAACAGATAAAAGTGTTAAATGAACATAGGTTGGCACTTACAACAGATTATAATATTTGAGAAGTACAGAAATCTGCTTTTCAAGTATCTGCTATCCAGAACTGGGGAGAGGCAGGGTATTCAGTCTGCTAAGCAAAATAACTTTTGAAATTAAATTTTGAGGGAATGCCTATCCAGCAGAAGGTAGCAATAATTTTGGTACAGATTACAAATACAAGTAAACTGGGAACATCTCTTGAATAACTCTGTTCATTATCTGATTTCATGACCCCATCATGGTCTAACAACTTGTGACATCCCCCTGATGACACTCTGACTCCCTGATGCTATACTTACAAGATTAAAAACTGGAAAATTGAACTGCCCTGACTGAAGAAAAGCCAGAACTTCTAGATGAAATGTACTGAATAAAAATATGTAAATCAAGCCTTTTGTTTGCCCAATGTATCTTTGCACACTGGTTTCTTTCTTCCGGTTTTCCTTTCTAGTCTTGAAACTCAGTAGCTTCCGAGTTGAACAAATCCCTCACAGCCACTTCTGCATTACTGGGGAAGTTTCTTTATTTCTATTTTGTCTGAAACATACCTTGGGACAGCTTTCCAACTGCAGCAACCCCTAACTCCTAGCAGAGCTCTCCTGCAAGGTCTCTCTTTGCTTATATTTCCTTCCCACCACTTGGCTCTCCAAAACTTTCCTTAGCTGATTACAACCAATTTATCTCACAGAAGAAACAGCTTCTGATCTCGTTTTACCTCCTACGAGTCCCCTCCCTCGAGCGTGTGGACCACGCCACACACTTGGAGTCACTGGCAAACCTGCTGAGGGCACTTGATTCCAGTGTCCTTGCTGCCCCCAAGATGTCAAAGAGTGCCCCTGGGGAACACCACTCCTCACTGGTGTCCACACCACCAGTTGTTTTGACTGATGCTATCTCCCTGTACCTCCTCTTTCTTTTTTATTCCTGGTATCAGCGTAATGACACAAACTCCACAATTCACTCATTGATCCCAGCTCTCTGAAATACCATAGCAATGTTCCTCAGAACGCGGAATTATTGTATTTTTAAAAAACAAAATATTAAGAGATTAGACCACAAATTATATTTTCTGACCTGATATCTTGAATTGCTGATCTTCTGTCCCTTTTTTTCCCCCAAATTTTTAGAGAGGTGACAAGCAGGATAATAAATTCTCCATTTTTCATGCCAATAGCTACCATATCACCTTCTGGGCTGTAACACACAGTACGAGCTGCATGCCCTAAGCTGACTTTGTTCAGCATCTTCTGTGAAGAAATAAAAACCCAGAATAGTAACAGTTACTATTTGTCCATATTTTAAAAGCATCTTATGCTAACAGCTTGTTAACATGCTAAGAGCATTAGATGGATTCTTTTCAGAATACAATAAAAGACAAGTTTCAAGTCTGCAATATTATCATGAGTCTATTTTTTTTCCCCTAACCAAGTATTCTCTCACACCTACCTTTTCAGCAATATCCCAGAGTCTTACTGTGCCATCTTCTGCAGCAGAAAGGAAAAAATCTCTGGATGGATGCGTTGCTAGGCCCCAGATGGGTCCATCCATATGACCATTAATTAGAATGTTACATGCAGCATTTTTCTCTCCAACTTCAATTATTTCAGCATTTCTTGTCCCAACGAGAATTTTCCCCTTGAACAATAGTGAAAGAATTATCTCTGATAAAATACATTAACCTCTGATGATGAACCGTAATTAAAATACCATCTAGAGCTACAGTTCTGCAAGAAAGTTTGCTTAAGTCAAGTTATTAAATAATCAAAGAAAATTTCTTTTTTAAACTCCTCTGATTTATTAAAGTACAATGCTCTGTAGATATCATGATGCTGGCTGAGTTGCTGCTTGTCATTTGATATTTGATATCTAAAGTGTGAAAAGAAAATAGAAAAGAAATCCTTAATTAGTCTTCAATAAAAATACATAAGGAATATTATCCTAAGAAAGACTGAGATCTCACAAATTGGATGTTTTTCTGCCACACTATTAGTTGCAGACACCTTCTAGCTTAGCCTTTAATTTCAAATACTAGCTAAAAGAGAAATAAAAAATAATTTATCTGACATTTAGAAATCAACCCACAAATTATAAGTGGGTTATTTTATTTTACAGTCAGGCAGCTTTGTTTACCTTGCCTCTACAAACAGAACGAACACAGTCTGTCAGTTGTCCTGTCTCTAGTCTGAAGGCACGGCATCGCTTCAGCTCCTGGTCCCACAGCTTCACTGCTCCTCCTTCCTTGGAACTACGAAGACATCAGGAAGAACCATGAGTATAACAGCTGGCACAAAAAGTGCAATTAATGGATGAAAGATCTACATTATTTAATGTACTGTTCTGCAAATGAGGTGTTTTAGCATGATTTAAATTGTTAAAGATTCAGTTTGCCCAAACAGTTGATGTTAACACGCTGAGCCTCACAGCCCAGCAGGACAAACTGATTCCAAGTCCTCACTGTTCCACTTTACAGAACACGTTGAAAGATGGGTGCTGCGAAGCTCAGTCTGAATGAGTAGCTCTGAGGGAATCTGTCTAGTCAGAAGAACAGGTAACCATGCAAACCACCATCTTAATAATCAGACAGGCAGAGATTTTCAAATTATAGTTGAGAGAAACAGAAAAGGTATGTATTTTACTTCTGTGAAATAAATGACAGAAGATTTTCACTTCTGTGAAAATGTCACTGTCTTCACTGCTGTAAAATAAATTACACAGATACAGCAGAAAAACCACACAACTAATAGGTATTAACTATGCAAACACTAAGTATTTCCCTCCCACTTGCAAAAAACCCCCGATATTTCAGTACAGAACACATTGAAATAAAAAAGGTTCTAAAAAGAAGATAGTGTTTATTGAAACGGTAATAAATCTGGCAATTTCAAGTTGATCTGAGACATGTCTTATCTACCTTCAATTTCCCCTAACAGAAACAAAAATACCGAGCTGCTTGTGTCACAGCTTTGATTACTGAATTATCTTAAGAAGAACTTCAGAATGCTTAATCACAATTACTGATTTGTACTATTATTATTATTATTAAAAGAACTACAATGAATTATAAATTGAAACTCCTCGCAATAATATATTCTTTGCTTCCCACTAGCACTGTTTTGACATATGACTGATCATTATACTCAGCAAGAAGATTTTAACAAAACAGGCTGGTGAACTGCAGCTAAGGCAGAAAAAAGCATGCAGTCTTCCTAAATAAAAATTTGTTTTGCATACTGTCGATACTTCATTTTCCCACAAGAGATTAATTCTGTGTGCTTATTGTTAATCATTACTATTTATTTCAGGTCAAATACTAATTATTAAGAACCTCTGAAGTTAAGTGGTAAAGAGAACATCCTCTAAATAAAATCACAACAACATATATAAATAGTTGAAGGAAATATTTCAAGCACGGAAGTAAATTTTCAGTTAGGTCTGAAAATATAAGTGGCCTGTGTCCTGCAAAATGGGGCACTACCATGTAATCAGATGGACTGTAGTACAGCTGAAGCATTTTCTTATCACTAGAAAGGCATCAAAAAAATTAAAATGTTTGAGGAGGTATTTTGCTGGCAAACCCAGGAACCAAGAATCTCCCTGTACCTTAGATTTGAGAGAAGACAGCTTGCCTCTGCCATCATAACTAAGCAGATCTTTCCCTTGAAAGAAGTTGTGCACCACGCTGTTATAAAATTTAGCAGTATGATGCACAGTTGAATTCAATCACAATTGTATTCAATCACAACTGTGCAAATTGCCTGGGTTAACAACCTCAGTACATCTTCAGGGAAAGAAGTAACCCACAAGGACTAGGTAATTTTTTAGTGCTTAAAGCTAAATGGGTGCTGGAGCTAGTAAATCTATAAGGCCCTTTCCAATCTGAACCATTCTATGACTCTAAATTTCAGACTAAATGCTTTCTCTTATAATAAACGGGAAAATAGCCAGTTGAAGCTCATATGGGGTTACCTGCACTTTTGAGGTGGTGGCTGCTCTTTTTCTCAACACCTATCAGGGATCTGAAAGGGACTACTCTTCTACCTTTAATGTCTCAAATAGTGTTGATGGGATGAATCCAAATCATTTTTAAAGGGTACACACGCCTGCAGTAAAAAAAGAGAAAGAAGACTCACGGCCTCTCCTTGCCTCCTGTGACAATCAAACCATCCCTTAGTGTGGTATACATTGTGAAAACAGGTCCGTTGTGAGCCTTGGCCACAATTCGTATCAACACGTGATCCTTCCAAACACAAACATCTCCACTGATAGTACCTGTAAATGTCAAGTTATTCTGAAAAGGGGAAAAATATACTCATCATCTGATTCTGAGTAAGGTAGGAAAAAAAAACATTCAGAAATAAACACCATTTGCATTTAGAGGTTAAATTGTTTTTATTTGCTGCTGCAGAAGAGGAAACCGTGGAAAAGGCAATAAGGACCTCTAGGGACAGAACAGTGAGTTATTTTATTCCTTCTTGAGGTCTGAAAGATGCTTTCTTGTACCTTGAAGAAAATCACTGCATTTCTTTTTGCAAGAAAAAATGCAATGACTTAAGCTTCAGTCATGTGGTTATCTATGCTTTCAGCCTATCAGGTGTGCAACGTGTGGCAAAAAAAGTGTGAATAGCACAGTAAGTACTGACATTCTACAGAAACACACAAGCAGGCAATTTGCACCCTCTTGCTATATATATTATGCCTGCAGTAATTTTTGTGGTTAGGTGAAGAGTCTCATATGATTACAGTAACCTTCAGTTCAGGAAGAAAACAGTTTGACTTGACTTAGAATTAAAAGCTACCTGTTCTTTACTTCTGCTTCCTGCTCTTGAAAGGTAATAAGAATAAATGTAATTACCTCTGAAGTTAAAGTGCTATTTATTAGGATTCCAACAGGAACTGGCTATTGAGAAAAACTGGTTTAGTAACTTAGATGAATCCTCAAATTCAGTATCATGTGTAGTACTACCAAGAGTAGTACTTTCAAGAGTATCAGTACACAGGTACACATGTGGCACAAACACTTTCCTTGACTGAAGTGTGTTGATGCTCTACATCCTTTTTTTGAAGGGTGCGTGTGTGTGGCTCTAATAAAGTAGAAGAGGGCTGGAAATGAAGCTGAGAGCAGATCCTCAGATCACCCTCACAGCCTAACTGTTGGGCTGTTTCCGACTTCTGTTTAGAGAGAACTGAACCAGCTCCTTCTGAGACAAAATCAAGAAGAGAACTCTCAGAACGGCTCCCTACAGAAGTGTGGGGAACACACCAGGTTTGGCTTTATTCAGTTTGCACAGCTTTTCACAAAACCCCTGAAAGCTCTGCATCCTCAAACCTCACACCAAACTTCAGGCCATGCAGCATACAGCCTGATTCTCACACTGAGAACCTGTCTCTTCATAAGAAAGTTTACAGAGGTTTCCCAAATCCCTGACTAATGCCTGGGCTGGGCATCAATAACAGTTATCATCTGGAAAATTATGTTGATGTTTTGTAAGACCTTCATCTAAATCAGGTTGACACCACTGTGTAAATGAGATATTGTAGCAAAAAAAGGAAACCATAGCCCAGTCAAGAGTTTCAAAAATCAAAATCAGTGTAAATTCAGTCTGGACCAAACAGTCAGATGTTCAAATAGGACAGAAATGCAGTCAATCAAAGCAAAGGACCAGTTCACAAAAGGTATTTGTGGCTTTCTGCCCAGCTGAAGGTATGAGTACTGCTCATGAGTACTGCTCCAGACCCAGCAGTGCTGTGGAACTTAGCAAGATGGCCTGCATGTGTCCAGAAAGCCCCAAAGCAAAAGAAACTCCTAATGCAGTTGTCTAACAGGGTCCAACATTAACAAATGCCCCAGGACAACACTGCTCTCTGATCACCCACAAGCAGTAGCACATACAGATGACAAAACAATCACCTCCAGGTGGGCATAAAATCAGCCTCATTTCTACTGTTTGGTTCCTGCAGTCTAGACTCAGTTTTGTTTTACCTAGATTAAATTACAAGCAGTGTGTTATCAGTTCAAAGCATCTGTGTTTGTTTCTCCAGAAAACCTACAAACCCATGGTCTTTTCTACTCTAAAGAAAGCTGGTACTAGTTCTAACTAGCAGGTAAGTAATTAGGAATGCTAAACTGAGTTTAATAAAATAATTGATATACTCATTAGCAGATTATAAAAGTCTCACTGTACTGAATAAAGGAAGAAGGGTAAAAAAAGTTTGGTTTTAGGTGGTTTGTTGAAGTACGTACCGCTCCAAAAGCTACAGAAAGCATCGTCTGCATGCGGGCATCTTCTATGGAGCTCAGCAGCCCTTTTTTACTGAGGAGAGCTCTTCCAGCCAGTGTCCAGAACCTTACATGTTTCACTCCCACAGACACAAACTGTGTATCTGAATCTGGCCTGAATTCTGCTACAAATATACGCTGGTTATGACCAGCTCGGCTGGCAATTTTGGCACCTGGCAGAAAGAAAATGGACATTTTGAATTTGCTGAGAAAAATACACATTTCTGGTTAAAAATGTTAAAATAATTTTGACCCATATGAAGATTCCTCAGTTGGGATCCTTAGCTGCCTTTCTGAATGTGTATCAACCCTTAAGATGAACACAGGCATGGTCTAATCTCACATCCTTCATCCTACCTAAGATTGTATCAATCCACATCTGACATTGCATCCATCCCCACAGGATCTATCAGACAAGCTGTGAAAGATCACTTGTTCTTAACTTAATAGCTGATATTCAAAATTCTGAAGGTTACTAGTTATCAACAGCAATCCTCAAAGAGAGAAGAAGTAAACCTCTAAGACTAGAGAATCTGATCCATAATCTGGGCATGGCTTTGCCAGGCAGAAAGGAGATGAGGAAAGAGCTCAAATCTCTTTAGCCTAAATCAGAAATACAGATCAAAGCTGATCTGAAAACATGCAGCATAGCTTAAGGCACCAATTATATAAGATGCATAGAGGAGTTTTCCTGACACCACATTTCTGCAATTTGCAACTTTTGGGAATAATTTTAGGAGTATGACAACCTAGTCAGTAATCAGACTTTAGAGAATAATCAAGTAATAATAGTAATAATGATGAAAATTTAAAAAAAAAATAAAACCCTACAATATTCTTACTGGAAATCAGTGAACTATCTTGATCTTTACACAACAGTTTCAATGGAGATATATTCAGCAGTCACTAGAATGGGTAAACTCATCTCTTTTAAAATCTTGTTGTACAGAGCATAGTGCACAGCATTTATTGCAATAAATTTTGATCGGCTGATGCTTTAAAGTGACAATTGCTCTTGACTCAAGCCAACATATCTCTAACAATGTAAACACCTTCTACAAAACCAGTCTCTTTCCTACCTTCCTGCCACTTCCAAATGGTAATGGTATGTTCTGGATCCAGCCCTACGGACAGCAGCAGTTTGCCAGTGGCACTGAAACTGACTGAGCAAACGCCCTTGGAATGGTAGCACCGCAGTATCGACAGTGTCTGCTTGTTCATTGCGTCCCACACGTGAATAGAAGGAGCAGTAGCTACACAAATATAAAAACATGCCATTAGTAGTCATTTTGAAAATGTGTAATGATTTGCTCATTGAAGCAGGTAATACTTTTTAATAACACAAAATTGCTGTTATCAGATGGGGGGGAAAAAGGAAAGAAAAGAGATTTTGGCCTCCCTTTGGAACCAATTTATGACAAACAGGATCATTAGGTAAGATGAACAAGTTGGCCTCATTGCATTACCAGAGGTGTTAACTTATTGCTTAACTTGTTATGGGACTTGGAAAGCACAGCAGAAGTTCTAAAAGCAAGAGCTGCCTTCTTTTTCTCTTAGTAAAACGTAGAGCAGCATGCTAACTCAAAAACCTTCATAAATAAAGCCGCTCATCAAGAATGTACCTTCTCCATGGGGCTTTTGGACAAGTGATAGCTACAGAGGAATCAGTTCACAGTGCAGGGCCAAAATCTCCTTTCTACAATATGGCCACCTGTCTGAAAAGCTTGCCCTCTCAGGAGAACATCAGCCAAATCGTCAGCTTGCTTACCAATGTAGAAGAGCTATGGTATTTAGTCTGCATTGTTTAGACTGCAAGCTCTCTGCAGTAAAAACTGTCCATGCAACGAATGTATATGATTATCTCTAACATGATGACAGCTGTTTTTTTCCAAATGCAATGCCTTCTCAAAAGATCTTGCAATCCACATATAGTTTACAACCTCTGAGCAGAATCTAAGGCATTTCCAGGACAGTAGGATTCTCAAAATTCTTCACTTCTGATCTCTAATAAATTTGACTGCAGAGTCTTAAGGTTACTCATTCTTATCAGAGACCCAGCTTCACATAAACTAAATTCTCTTTTGGATTCATGCTTTGTGTTTCTAATTAGACAAATCTGCTCTCAAAGGCATGCATGTGATGGGAAACAGTAGGCACAGGAGCATCGGCAAAATTTCAGCTGCATGAAACTCAGCTTTTGAGCACAATTCCACAGCTGTTTCAAAACTGTGTCTTCAAAAATATTTCCTCTTTTTTTTTTTTATTTCCCATTGGAATTTCCTGTCATGGCAGCAACATGATGTTATCATTACCTTTTGAGAGGTACTACAGCGTAGTATGGTCATGCCATTAAAACAAAAAGGGCAGGAGTCACAGGTACTAGCACTTTCCAAAAATTGTCAGCAAACTCCTTACGGGAGTTCTTATGGGAAGCTGAGGGAAGGGAAAGCTTTATTTTGGCTCTGAACTGTTTTTCACTCTTCAACACTCCTCTTGGTAAAACTCTGTATTACCCTTAAATTCTGCACCTGCCCTATAACCTTGGCCAAAAGTTTTCTTTTGGGTGGCAGACAGAAACTCTCACCGAGTTTTCCTGAATAAGAACTGACAAAATCTTTCAGAGCAAGATCTGCAAGACAGAGAACATGAATCTTAGGTCCTTCTGTGTGATGGAGTCCTTCTGAAAGTCTCTGTCCTGATACTGAGTCCTGCCTGTGTACTCAACACTTTCACAAGAGAGATGTTCTAAGGTGTCATCTCCTTCTGGGAGCAGTTAGATAAAGCTACCATGGGCTGACAGAAAAAATCTTTAGTAAGGAGGACCAAATCTACACCCAGTCATTGGGAAGCTTTAATTGCCATACCAGCCCAGCACAAACATTGCTGCTACAAGAACACCTGCATCACTGTAGACAACTGAAAATCAGAACTAGAAAAGCAAAAGTTGTTGGTAAGAAGGATGCAAAATAGCCATCAATAAATTTTAAGTAAAACTATTCAACTTTCTTATGAAAGCAGGCAGCAGCTTGGATTCCAGACTAATGGTTCCAGAGAGAAGAAAAAAGTTAAGAGTGCTCGTTTCAGGCAGTGACAACAGAATTTAGTGATATAAACAATCTCAAACTGAAGTTGCAGAACAAGCTTTAGACCCACATGAAGATTATTACACTTTCTAGTACACATGACCACACATTTACGCATCTCTGAAGATTCTTCACAAGACAATTATGGCTGCTCAACAATGAACTCATTCGCACAGGATGGTGATGAGTTTTTACAATTACAGTTAAAAAAAACCACATACTAATAAAAAATATCTCAGTCAAGACTGTCAAAATGCCAAAGACCCAAAATGATAGAGGAAAAATTAAACTGACATCATAAAAAGCATTTTGGATCAGCGGTAATAACTGCGTGACAATTGTACATAAATGTGAAAGGTGATTAGTTTTTTCACTCAGTCACCTAGGCCTCCTCAATAGAATTTACTTTAGAAATGCATGTTTAAAATTACACTCAATTGAAGGTCTAAACCAAATGTTGTCAGCCCCAACATGTCTAAAAAACTGGCAAGCATACCCAGGAATGCTACAGTAGCAGTTTGTATTAGAACTCACTAATCACTAAGCAGCAAGAAGGGGATATGCTTCAACAAGAGTAGTTTCTAAAGTGTGTTCTAACATTTTAAATTTTTCTATATTGACAGTATGCTGAGCTGTTTTGACTTATATTTAGTGCTGACAGTAATATGACTGATATATATGGTTTAATAAACTAAAAATGAATTCACATCACTTAAGGCTCTATAAAGCTGCAGATGGCTACTAGATAGACTAACTACACCTGAAGATGTTAAAATTTTGTTTCCCTTACCTGACATATCTGCTGAGTCTCCTGTAATGGAAAAGCAGCAGAAAAATAATTAGATCAGAAATAAAATAAGTGCTAAAGAAAATATATGCCACATTTAGTGTAATTTCTTAACACACCTGGATGTCATCTCTTTGCATTGCAGCAGCACCAATACTGCTGTTAAAGATGAGTAATTACTGATAAAAGGAGGTCACATCAGAAATAAATCACAGAATGATTATATTGAATGAATGAATATATTTTGATTTCCATTTTGACTTACAACACAAAAATCTAGTTTTGGTGTATGTTAGGTCGCCCTCAGCCCAAGTAAATGAAAAACACATTTTTTCATGTCATTGATATTTCAACAAAAAAAGTGGGAAAAAGTGCTAAGAAGTAGCACGTGAGTACCTGAAGATAAATCTTTTGAGGATATAAATCATGACAGTGACACTATTTGTGCCAACCATATCAGTAGGAAAAGGAGCAGCAGTTAAGTATGCTCTTTACAGAGTATATACAATACTCAACATCACTTCAAAATCAGAAAATAAGTGCTGTTTTAAGATATTTCACTTCCAGCTCATTTTTAATTCTCTGCTTAAAAGTATATGTAATTTTTAAGTGTCATCTGCCTCTGATTGGTATGCCTTAATCCACATTACAAATTGTTCTACTGCTAGTTGATGTAGCAATGGTTATGAAAATTAAAAATTGATTAAGTCCTGTGTTTTGTCTTGAGTGAGATGAACACTGTAGAAGAAAAATGTTCACATTCCTCCTCTACAGAAAGGCAAACAGGGCCAGATTAAGAAATATGATGAAAAAGCAAATTCTTAGAGGCAATAAAAGGTTTGTAATTCCTGCAAATGTTCAAATCATCAAAAAATACCTGCTGATGATTTTTTTCCATTTAAATAATTCCCATTAAAAATTTGTTTAAAATGATGTGAGGCAAGAAACTCAGCAAGAAAGGAAGCTATTTTAGCTATGAGGTTACTATTACGAATGAGTCAATTTTAGTGAGACGTGCACCTAAAAATCCAAAAGAGACAGGAGAGCAGGTAAGAAACTCTGTAGAACTGATTGGATTTACATGAAACCTCTGAAACAAACCTAAAGAAATAAAAAGCTCTTTTGGCTGAAATCAAATAAGGGGTTTTTTTGTATTCTATGCACTGAAGAAAATAATGTGGGTTTGAATCTGCTGAGAACCAACGGAAGATATGAAAACTACAACCAGACTGTAAGGCTACAAAAATCACTATTCTACAGAATCTACAAACAGCAATTTCTAGCAGCTATGCCTATGCAAAATGTGGGGGGTTTTTTAATTTTTTTTATTTGTAACCCGGTTAGTTCACAGATCTCTTCACAGATCTCTCATTCACAGATGTCACTATTATATATACATATATATATATATACACACATATATATATATATATGTTTTCCCTCTAAATCTCAGTTTATCTGTAGGGAACACCGTAAGGGTTTTGGTTCTGCTTGGAACATTACAACTATATCATATCCAACCACCAAGTAGGTATTATAAATCTACCTGATGAGGTAAAACCTACACAAGATTGCCATGTATTTTAAAAAGTGAGGGTTAGCTCCATTCAGCTTCTTTGGAAGGTCTAACACAAGCTGATAGCTCAATACAACCAGACTAGTTTAATGGGGCTTAAGATTTCTGAAAAAATAGTTTTGATAGTACTCCAAACAAAAGATAAGTTTAATCTTTTATACCTCAATATTTTTGTCAACTTTATTCAATTACAGTCTAAGGAACATATAAAGAGGACAGGTAACTGAGTAACACTCACACAAACGGAGATAGCATAATCAAATATTTTTATGATTTATCATGAATTTACAAGGTCCTGATTGCATGCTGTTATGTTAATTCTTTTTACAAAAATACAAACATACCTACTTGGCCAGTTGCCACTATGTTGGTAAACTTGGGGTGCTGATTCACAGTGAGGCACAAAATATCATCATTGTGTTCCTGGTAAAATGACTGAGAGCCTAAATATAAAATAAAAAAAAAATCAAACCTTAGTTTAATTAAAACATTTATACACACATAGACATGGCTAATGTTTAAAAATTTTATAGTATTCGTTAGAAAACAGAATTATGGTGATGTTGCATTTGAAGCTTAAAACCAGAAAACAGAAATTCCTATTTTTTTATCTGGACTTCAACACACAGCACTCAGTAACTCCAAACAACTCCCTCAAGTTTTCCACATGAAGTTGCTTAACTATCTCAGAAACAAATGACATTGTGTACTTTTTTAAAGGTCTAAGTTATCTAAACTAACTGGGTTATTGGGAAGGAATGTATGTGATATATATGACTGAAAAGTAAACCAAATAAAAACATTAACTTATTCTTAGAAAAAAATTAAATTACTATTAGCCCATTGTTCAGCTCTTTTAGCTTCTGTGATCATTTAAACACGCAAATTTCAGGAAGCTAATACCAAAAAAAATTCTTCACTTCCTTTAAAGCTCAGCCAGCAGGAACATTTCAGTACACTTGTTTGCTTATGCAATTATTATGAAGACAGACTGAAATTTTAGGAACAAATAATATTTTTTCCACATGCTTTTATAATACTTCAAGCATATTAATTACTTTATAAACTGTAACTCCATGTGTGTGAAGAAACATTTTCCCTCCAGTGGGTTTTCTCCTACCTGTTGCCACATTATACAAGATCCCAACAGACGCAGTGTGATAAATTACATCAGCACCATCATTCAAATAGTGCACATTGTTTCTGCAGTCCTTGCCTCGATACCCAAACACCAGCTCCAATATTAGGTCCTGAAAAAGATATTCACATCAACAGACACAGCAAACCTTAAAGCAGTTATGGACTTCACATTCTTCTGCAGGATTTTATTTTTTAAATTATGTCCTTATCTAGTAGGCGACATGTAAAGGCAACAGAAGCTGAGCTCGTGCCTCCCCTGTCAGTTTACACAGCTGCTCATTCGTGTCACACACAGCTGTGCCACCCTTTCACACCTCCCAGGGGGACACTGCAGAATGTGCATATAGTACACACAGACATATACATACACAGACATATATTTCATACACTGTATGAAAAACATACTCATACACATGCACGTAAATAAGTTAAGTGCAGTAAGAATAAAGTTCTTTCAACACAGAAGACACTAAGAAACAAAGAACGACAAACACTGTTCCACAATTCAATTCCAGCCAGCAATTAGAAACCTAAATAACAGCCTAAAACTTCTAGAGCACTGATGTCAAAAAGCTGTTTATTATGCTACACCAAATATTTTGAAGAATCGACAATATTTGGGTTGGAGAAGAACTGCATTTTTCAAGGTTAGATGAAATTTTCACTTCAGATTAATCAAAAATTGATATATTTATTTGCAATTGCCATGTAATGAAAAAATAGGTGCCAAAGCTAAACTCATCATGAATAGAATTTTAAAAATTATTTTTAAAATTCTTATCAGTGATGAATTTAAAATGAAGTTTTAAAATAAATTCTAAGAAGATTGGAATAAAAAAGTGCTTAATTTTATTAGCAACAATATACCCTTTAACAATCCACTCATCTCAACAAGACATTCTGCTTTCTACGGCCAGTTCTAAGGTTTCATGATTACTAAGAATTGAGTTATACTCCACTTCATTTGCAAGAAAATTTTCTTTTTATTCACAAGAAAAAATTCTCTCTCACTTTTTCTGCTATTTACCCACTATTCACTATTCACACCTTTGATTTATTTAGAATAAAACAACCATTTAATGTGTTTACAGGTGTGTCAGTTTCTGGCAAAGCAAAATCCTAAAAGAAGAAGAGAAAAGCAACATTTTTCTTACCTCTATAGGTCTCTTTTTTTTCCCCACATTATTTGTCTGAAGTTTCTCCGGCTGTGGCAATGCCCTACTAACAGGTGGTCTGAAATAAAGAACTGTGAATAAGAGAAGGCTGTCCGTCACCCATTCCATACTAACAGTAACCTTCCAACCTGCCAATGCACAGGGAAACCTTACAGCCCTGTCCTACTCAACTCACATTCATCTTTAAAATAAATACCTCTGCCAAAGGAGAAAGACAAAAACCTAAAAAGCCTTTGTTTAACATGCTAGGTTCTCTAATTCTTCAACAATCCATGGGATTAATGCGAAAGCTTGTTTTAAAATGACTGAGCACTTTTAGAATTTTCTCAGTTTTTTCAAGCTATGTTTTTGAGGTACTTTCATCTTCTCTGCAGCAATTTTACTGAAGAGAGGCTTAACTGATTAACCTAATAATGCCTGTTCCCACATGCCTTCAGCAGACCCCTAACTTTTTCTATTTTTTTGAAAGTTTGTGAAGAACTCCAGATGCACCTGCCCATTCACTCTTACACCTACTGAAATGAGATATTGATCAAACCTTACGTGGAAGAAAATCAAGATCATGCAAATGCAGGAGTAACAGCCATAACTTCTGTTCCACTGTTCTGAATAGCCCAGATTTAATTAAGAAATCTCAATTAGGTATGTTTAACAAACATCCCTAACATCTCTCCCATTACATTCAACTGTACCTATACAAAGAAACACACAAACAAATAAGCTTTATTTATTAAATATATGCAACTATTCCCAGTAATTTGCAGGAGCATTGATTATTGATTCCACAGATACAGCATTTGTGGCTGTGATAACAATACTTTAAGCTTGATCTTTAAGAGGAACAGTTCATTTTAAAACAAATTCTATGTATAAATTCAGTGATATCCAGATTATTTAATCCAGTAGGCAGTGTAACACACTAATATCAAACATTAAGCAACAGGTCGCTTTCCTATTCCTTTTCAGTATTAGTACTTATTAGTACTTCTAATTTCATCTCTGCTCTTGAATGATGACTTTTGATTCAAAATAATGACTGTCTTTTCTCAGAATGATAGAATATGATTTGTTTGTACATTGTGTAGTTTGAAGGACAGGTGAAAAGCATTTTTTCAGTTATCCAAATAAAATACCATTTTCTTAGATCTATTTTTTCATTGTCCCTGCCTAATTTTAGTATAAAACAGATCACTCCAGAATCCTTTGAAAGACTTTATGTTTTTAAATTGCTCATTTGTCATGGACAATTCTGCAACAGTCCTATTACTATTCCTCTAGAAATTACCAAAACACAGCATAAAAAGCCCTTCTTCCACTTGTCAGCCTCGTATTCGACACAGAGCACTCAAACCTCATCTCTTTCCTCTTCTCCTACCCTAGCCCTAATTAACTTGTGTCCCTGAAACACAGAGGGAAAAATGAGCTGGAGAGGAAAAAATGGAGAAAAATTAAGTATAGCAGAAGAAAATATCTGAATTTGATGAAAGCAGTAAAAACTGAAAGGACATGATTCTTATAGAGGTTTACTTTACTAGAACTGAATATTTCTCTTCTGCTTGGTTCTAGAATCTGGTGTTTTTATAACATTCACTGTCTGTACATCCCTTGTGATAGAATGGGAGAAGAGGTAAAACAATCTCACATTTTACAACTGCTTGAGAAGACCATCTATACTTGAAGGCTCTACAGATACAAATACAGGTTGATACCATCCTTAAATAATCATGAGAGTACCTTTACATTCACACATTACCACACAACAGAATAAAGTTAATAATGTATATTGGTCAGCAAAACTTGACAACTTTTACTCAGCTGCATTATCTCACAGGTCACCTGAACAATTTCTCTAAGTATCTGTCCAGGAAAGACTAATTCTATATTGATTCAGAGCAGTGGAACTGGAACACAAATTACAAGCACATATGGATTCTCTTCCCAATTAAGTTTCAAGATAACAACTTGAGCATTTAAAAACAGGAATGCTGAAGGATATGAGAATACATTTTCCAAGTCATTTTTTAAAGGTGTGAAAGCTGAAAATATTTTTAATTTGCTATGTAGTGTGCAGCAAAGTGACTAATGGCATATACAACACACAGTGGTCATGTATCTGTACGCCTAACTTGCTACATGCTCAAAAAACATGTGGAAAAGATGGGAAAGAGAGCATGACTAACATGTAGTGGTGAATTCATATATGGATTGGGTCAGTTTTAGCATGGGGAAGGAGAACTCCAGCCATGTATCATAAGGGAAATATATACCTCAATATTGGCACTTTATTTTCAAAATTAAAACATATTTAGTATGAATATTTTAAGGCATTTTTATGTATTTCTTGTTATGAAACCATAAAAATCAAGTATAAGCATTTTGAAGTAGTTTCTGAAACAAAAAAATACCTTGTTCACAGCTTTAGAGATAGCTTAAATATTACCCATCTTTGTATGATGTACTTCATTCCATATTTCCCTCATTGTTACTGAGTATCTAAAGTTACTAACAGAACAAGGAATGATTTTCTGTTACATAGCATATGTAAATTACCACCAATTCTTTTAGTTCTGCGGTAACTTATAACAGTGTGATTGACATTATTTAATGCTGTTCTAAAAATACAATAATCGTTTTGGGCACAATTTCACAGAGCAAATTACAGTAGTTGGTACAAAAGAAAAATCCCTTCCTGTGTGGGGCACCAAAGTTGCACTTCATACTTAGGGGGACTTGCAGAGAACTTAGCAATTGATGTGGCACTACTCTTCAGCATGAAGTGTCTTGCACAGCCCTCCCCAAAAGGTGTTGGCAAGCATGAAGTACAGAATTAATTTTAAAAGTAAGGAGGACTTATTTCCATTTACTCTTGGCAAGTTCTTCAAAGCCATTTGTGAAACTTTACAGAGGTCTGGTTTCCATTAGAAGATAATGAAGGCTGGTACTTTCTAAGTACTGCTTCTTGACAAAAATGACTTAGAATTACATTTTCCTGTGTTCTATGAGCAGTAAGTGCCAGTTTATACTCACTCATGCAGATACAGGGAATCTGATGCTTAAATAATTCAGTAACATATACACCTTGACATGTCAGGTGAGCCTGTCAAATCATCACATGTATAAGAGCTGTGCACTAGGGGGCTGGAAAGAGTGCTAATCTTTGTACTTTAATAAATGTTACTGAAGAATACTACTTGTGAAACATAGGGAAGTATAATAGTTCATGGAGTTGGAGTTCATATGGGTAGGTAAAACAGTATCTAGCTTATAGTATGAAACAGAACTACAATACATATATATATAAATTTCAGATGTTTCACACAGCAATATTCTGAAAAGTGATAGGTGCAGGGTATGGCATCCAACATGACAGATGGCTTTTTAAGGAAAATGGGAGGTGGCAGTGAAAGATGGACTAGATAGGAAAATAAAAGCATTACCTGGAACCTCTTTTCAGCAGCAGATGGGAAAGAGAAAAGGATTACTTATACAAGTTTGGCTAAAAGTTAGATGCCAGTGTATTATTCATATAGATAATTATTGCTGACTTCCTGATTTGTATACGTCTTTTTACAAGGGGGTTATTCACTTCACAGACTACATAAATCTATTATTTGTATAGAAAAGTCCCATTCATTTAAATGGAAATTATGAACATGTGTTGGCATGCGAATTCTTTGGAATAACTCTACTGTAAATAGAGAAAAAAAAGCAGAAGCAGAACCAAAAACCTCTGAACTACACTAAGTGTTTAGAGGCAGCAAACACAACACAAAGAAAGGTTGTGCAGGTTTAACTTCCTGAAATAAGCTGATATATGGAAGTCAACTCACTATTAAAGAGAGATGTTCAAGTTCAGTCTCAAAAATACATTCATTTACACTAAAATAAAATTATCTCAGCTAACCAGACTCTGTGGGGTACTGGGCACTACTGATATCTGCTATTTTTTCATGACTACTTAATTCAGTTTATGTTGAGTGAATTACTTTGCACTGGATAGGTTTTCTCAGCCATGTATGATGGAATACTCCTATACTCTGGCTAGCCAAAAGCCATTATTAATAATTAAAGCATATAGCCATGTACAGATTATTTCCTAATATTTGTAGTATGCATGGGCACTTTACATTAGTTTGATTAGCTGGAACACTTCCACTGGTTTGATAAACTCTTCTTTTAAGAACCACTGAGCAACTTCACTAGGTAAACACTAGTTAGTTTTTTTCACTTATAAGTTAAGCAAAATAATTTAGGGAATAATTTAGAAAAACATTCCTGAAAATTAAGAACATAATGTTAACAACTCACCAATTTACAGACTAATTTTTTTCCTGTACTAGAAACAATGAATTTTACTGAAGGTCTTCTAATTAGTTTTAACTTTATTTTGCAGTGCAAGACTGATACACTATTTATTCATACAGGAAACAGCTAAACCATTCCCACAATAACATCCAAATGTAGCTTGAATGGCTTTTGCAGTCAATAACATTCAATTCTTCAAGGAGTACAAAATTCAAATACCTCCAGGTATTTTTCACAGTAAAGCAAGGCCTACTTGGATTCTGTCGATAAAATCAATCTACACAGATTATAAACCAAATGCAAATATTCCAACTCTCATCACTGGGCCATGCAATTGTGTCTCTAGACATGTCCTTTTTAGCTGCAATGTGAATAGGCTTTTTCCTTTGCACTCAAAATTGAGATTATTTGGTAAACCTTGATACTTTGGTAACTGGCTTTTTCACTTCTTCACAGACCTGTGTTTTAGCTCACCTCTGAGAGGAAAAAATAATTACCTGACACTGGCAAAAGGAGACCATTCTTTTCCATCATATTGTTCCAGTCTACAACTTGTAATATAGGTAACTAATAACAACTAAATTTATGATTGGAAAGAATGAAGTCTGAAATTTCAGGGGTTTCAGTCCTAAGGTTAATGCCCTGCACTAATGTACATTCCAATGGGCAAAGAGGTTGGCTTCAAAAAGCCCTGTTTTCTAAAACTGGGGTTTTTTCAAGTAAATGTTGAATTTAAACTTTAGGGCAATCTAATTTATTCTGCAAATATGGTAAACAGAGAGAAGAAGTTGCTAGTGCAAAGTCCTTTGCTATAGTTTTTCATTTTGACTCCTCACTTCTCTCCTCTCCCAAATCACACAAGTTGACAAAATTAAAGGAGAAGATAAAGATTATTTTTTACAAAAAGAGCTCTGGAATTTGTATTTTTTACATTCATATCACAAGTCACTAAACTGGCAAACAGAAAAATGTAATTGCATTCTGTTTATTTATCCAAAACATGTATGGAAGATGTCTGTATAAAGTCTCAATTTCTCCTTCAGTGGCAATTACAAGGTGATAGTTATGAGCTTTGGATTAAAAATGTTTCATTTCAATAGTTTCCTTCCTCTCTCACTCCTGTGGAAGCAGAATTTAGATTTATTTACTGTCTGTATTGAATACAAAAAAATTCTTCACTTCTCAATCTGTAAAGGATTAGCTTGTAAATATTTTTTAGGTTGCCTCCCATTTTGAATACATAAGGATCTAAAATAGATTATCCATTTTTGCATCTGTCTATATGTCCCTATACACACACAAAATCCTCAAGAAAAAAAAAACTAACTAACTAAGTAAATAAATAAAATTGGAAGCAGTTTTGCCACAACACCTGGTTGTGAATTGTATCTGGGAGATAATATCTGGTGTTCTGTATGCAGAACACCAAAAGAATTTTCAAAATATATAAGCCATTGAGATCTTTTCATGCTAGAGATCTCAGCACATGGAGTAAGTAATTTACCTGCCTGCAAATCTTTAAAACCTATGGTGAAAAATTTTAACTGAAATTCCTGGTTGTTTAATTTTGAGTTCTCTTAGTACAGCCATTTGTCTGTAAGGTACATTAATCACAGCACTGCCCCTTTCACAGCCACAAACAGCCAACTTCAGGGAGTATAAGAACAGAATAAGAATGGAGCATCACTCTCCAGAGGCATCTCTCAACCAAGTGCTGTGCAATTCAGGGAGCAGCAGAGTCAGAAGTGTTTTCAAAATCAACCATGATAGACTTTTTTCTGAGTAATTTACCTAGCACAAAAACATACTAGGAAAGAACTCTTAGTAAAGGATAGAAACAGTTTTCAAATGTATTTTGTGCTGCTGAGTATCCATAGTGCTATTACACAACCAAATTAGACACACAGTACACATTTTTTCACATAAAATATTACCTATAAACATTATAATTCAGAAATTATGAATAATTCAAATTACAAACCTAAGTGCTGCCTCACAGCAGTGCCATTTTGTGTTTCCAGTAGAAGTTAAAATAAGTATTCCAATTTCAATGATATAGCATGGTAATTTCACTGCTAGAGAATACTCTATTATTAGTAGAGCTGGTGTGTAACACTGCAAGTGAAACTTAGACCAACTGAATCTAAATGAAATCTTGAGCTCCAGTCACAGAGGCAGCTCAGCCTACAAGCCTGAAGGGTGGCCCAGCAGCCCAAGGATTTGTTGTGCTGTGGATTTAACAGCGTGGTTTTGCACGTGCATATATTCTGAACAGAGCAGGGGCAGAAGTTCACGCCCTAATGCAGGCACCCACACTGGAGAGCGCCACAAGAACACGGCGTGGGCCAGCAGCTCAGATCCTCAGGCAGTGCAGGTGCCTTGGCAGAATTGCAGCCAAGGCAGCAATGCTCCCTTCACCTCTGAGGCTTTATCAGCCCCAGCAGGATGCTGCTCACAGAGGCACCCCAGGCACTGTGCCACCTGCTCACTGCACTGCTCCATGCCTGACCTGTCGCCGTGCGCTGGAGACATCCACTAACACTCAGGCAAGCTCTCTGGCTCAGACAGCGAAGGCAGCCTGCTCCTTAGCCACTCCAAAGTAGTGAGGAAAGGAGGATGAGGTTTGATCACCTCCTCCCAAATACTCTAGCGTTCACCCATGTCAGCTCAGAGTGAGAACTGCACTTACCTTTTGTCCCTTAACCCTTTCCTACCTATTAACATGCTACTATTTCATAGTAAAGAGGTAAATCCCTCGCTTCTGTTGCAAATTGTAACTACTTTCCCAAGCAGCTTAAGTTATTAAAATGCATTTAATCCTGGACTTTGTGTACATGAACTTACCTTACTACCCCCTGCCTTCATAGGAAGCAAAAATAAAGAGTAATAAAAATGAAAGAAAAATTAGTATCTATGACAGTAGACTAAAACATTTACCAATCCTACACAACATTAACATTAGAACAGAAGTTAAAATACATACAGTGACCATAGTCTGTTTTTATCCTTCACAAAAAAAATGTCTTTGAAGTTTTAGGGCCCCAAACTTCTCAACAATGCAGATAATGGAATTCTTTCATGGTCTTTTTTTTATTCTGAATCACAAATTAATTACCTTACTACAGAATTAATTCTCTTAGTAATTTATCTGAAACTGAAAAACACAATTCATTTAGCTTCTAGAAGCAGCTATTGAAAGAAGTTTACAATTTCATTCAAAGAAGTTTACCATTTCATTAAAAAGAAAAAAATCTTTAATCAAAGCTTTCATACCATGCACATTATTTCTTTTTGATTTCCACATCAACATCTAATTAAAAAAGAGAAAGACCATTTCTCATAAATGCAAGACAGGGAACCACAGCTTTATACACAGGCATCCCACTGTCTCCTAAAACAACACAACTCAAAACCAAAAGATGATATGCAACTCCCACAAAAGTCACACTGCATTTCTCAACAAGGGTACCACAGACCTGTCCAGCTTCACTGTGGGAAGAGGTGTAAGCATTGCCACAGAACTCCTCACATTCCTGCAAAACTTTCTGCTTTCCTGTTTCCCCATACCCTTACACCCCACTACACTGTTTTCCTCGCTTCCCTTCCTTTAGTTTTAGCATTCCTGAATTGCCATATTAGGAATCTCTCCTTCCTTTTTCCTCACGTATACTGTCCACAGCAATTGGGTGGACAACAAACAACTTTCAAGGTCCTGTGCTCAGATTCTGCAACAGATAATATTTAGAGGTTATAAATTGTTTTTGTTATTTTGCATCTACTTTATTTTCTGGATTTATTGTAGTCTGTTCCCCATCCTGCTCTCTTCTAAAGCATACAATAGTGAACCAAGATAAAAAACTAACATTGCAAAGCAACCAACTCTATTTTCTAAGATTCATTAATAAAAATTACACAGCCACTGTGGACAGAAATTTTCAAGGAAAGGCAGAAGTTATATGGAGGCTGCAGCAATGCAAGGAGCAGTTAGAGCTGAATTCATCAGAGCAGTTTGTTGGCAGAAGCAAAAAACTCAGAGCTGTCCACTAAAACAATTGCACAGGCTTATGCCTATAATGCCATCACTAATTACCAGTCAGCAATTAAGTTTCAAAAAAACCATATTATTAAACACCAGCAAATAACTCAATCATCTCAAGAAACTCCCCAAACATAAAAATATCCATACATAGTTCATAGTCTTTTGTGCTCTCTGAAAATAGATACAGCCTAGTCCTTTGGGTCACCTTTCTTTTTTTCTTCAAAGTAGTATTTTGAGTCTTTTTATACATATTCTTTTAAGTTAAGAATCATATATTCTAACATAATTTTCTTCTACTATTATCTTTTCAGGTTGATTTCTTGGCTAGAATTGTAATTTAATAATTACCTTTCATCTAAGGTTGGCTCCTTTTGCTGCAGATGAGGCTTAATTCCAAACATTGGTCTAATGTTTGTTGATAAGGCTTTGATGGTGTAATTAATTTCATTTTCCCTTGTCACATCACTGTCATAACCTAACAAAATCAGAGGAAAGAGTACCAAACCAAAATGAGGTACAAGAACAACAACTTAATTTGTGCAGATCTCAACAATATACTAGATTACAAAAACAATTATAGCATGGATTATTAGTAACAAATACACAATAGGAAGAAAGTAGCTGGAATCCTGAACATTGTTAATAAAAGACATTCAAAGAAAAATAATTCTCTACAATATCATTGCAGAAAAAAATTATTAAAGAGTCAAGGGACTTTAAAAGCTACTCCATTTCTGCTTGGTTGATCTTAACTACAACCACTAACAAAGAACCTCAGTACCTGACACCTGCTCTTAAGACCTGTAAGATTCAGTGCCTGGTTGTTCTCACTTCCAGGATCCATCCATGACCATGGAATCTACAGGTCTGCACAAGGTTCCTACACAATGCTTAGGGACAGTAAGGCACATCAAGAGGATGTTTGCTATAGTAAAACAAACATGTTGGAAAAGCTAAGTTGTGACAGAGTTGTTACTTGCCCCCCATTATTTTGGTTTTTGAAGATAGAGACTACTAATGCCAGCAATGTGATGGTGAATAGTTCTTAACTCTAACTGAAATCAATAGGACCTGACCAAGAGAAAATTTTGTGCATAAAGATGTCAATGTCTTCTCTTGTGAATCTTCACACATCTCGCTCTCTTTTAGAGTACTTTTGAACACACAGCTTAAGAGAGTTCTGTGTAAAGCAGCAGAGCCTAGGGAAGATTGTAAGGCTAAGATGTTCTAACAGGTCTCAAGCAGAGGCTGAACAGAAACTCAGAAGATTGCAATTTTTGACTAAGTTAAAGCTGACAAGTCCTCCTATAGGCAATTAAATTACTTTGTGTATTCTTCAATACTTTTAAGAAGAAAGATAGTGATTAAAAATTCCTTTCCAATGAATGTTTAATATGTCTCTAATATTCAATGTATTTATTTGGTCATTTAGCATGTTTTAGTGACAGTTGAAGCTAATTTATTACACAGAACTATGTAACGAGTAGCAGTGATAGTTTAAAGATTCTTGAACACTGAGGAACTGACAAGAAGGAAAAACCGTACTTGGGAGAAGAGAAAACAAGTCTGGAGGCTCATAACCCCTTGGAATTATAACATGAAGAAGAAAACACAAGTATGGAAATACCAGCAGAAGTTAATGCTACAAAATAGAATTAACACTTTATAACTACTGATACTGTGACCTTGAAATAGATATATAAACATCAGTCTACTTCAGTCTCCTATGCTTCCATGTTATGGCAGCAGGTGCTACAATATCAAGATAACAATGATCTCACATTATACAGATTTCAATATAATTTCTTAAGAATTAGTGACCAAATTCAAACTGTGATGATTCTATTCTAAATATAGATTTTGGGTAGCTATGTATAATTTATACTTAATATTTTTCATTTAGAAGATATCAAGAGTCTCTCTAGGTACTCTACCACAAAGCAGTAACTCAAACACTTCATTTTCTTCACAGCAGTTTTTCAGTCCTTTCCCCAAAACCAAATTTTATTTAACATTTTTGAAGAGTATTTGCTACTTAAGATTGAAACAATCCATAAATTATTTGTAAATTTGCAGTTTTCCATTAATAAAGTCTTCTTGAAATAGCATAATCCAGTTAGTTGCATAAATTATTACCGACCTCCATCTTCTTCAGAATCCAGATCAGACTCCTCACTGTCACACTGCCTGCTATCCCGATGTCCTTCCATCTCATAAGTCCACAGCATTAAGGAGGTGTCTGCTCCTCCAACAGTGACCAACAAACTGTCATCGTAGGTCCAACGGACATTTGTCACGTGGGTACTGTGAGCAACATACCTCTTAAATTTCCCAAACTTTCCCTTAGAAGGGGAAAAAGAAGGCAAAGATCAAATTTACCCAGTCTGCTAGACAAAACTGAAATAAGTTGCCAGCACAATGACATCATCTTCTTTACAGTTCATGCTGCAGCCGTTTTGTATGTCATGTGATTGTAACACAGGATTTGCCAAGTGCCCCTTCTATAGTAACTTCATGAAATGTTAACCTTATCTTCTTATCAAGCATGAAAGAGTTAGTCTACAAACAGATTCCAGCAATAAACACTGGATCACTTTTTCTAAGAGAGACAAAAATTCACATAGAATATTTTGAGTCAGTACTTGTGCACTGTTACCATCCTTAGCATGGCAACATTTCAAAACTGAAGACACGTTTACCACCAAATATACAGGAGAGCTAGAGGTACCTGAAGAGCAGTAAAAATACAAATGTGCTTCTGGAATGGCTTTTCTATGATGTATGATTAAATACTATTAAAAGTCTCCATCTTACAAAAAAATTACTGAAATTGGACAGAATGAAAGTCCTTAAAATCATGAATGAAATGCAGGTGAGAAAGACATGTTCATTGTCTTCCAAAGCATTCTCATTCTTAAAGTTTTCCTATTCATTTGCCATAGTCAGCAGCAGGACACTGCATGGAATGGTTCCACAGTCTGACCTGGAATGATCATTCTTACTCATTGCAAGTCTAGTGCATTGCAAACTGCAATGTAATACTGAATGCTTTCTTTGATCAAAATTAGAAAAATATAAAAGCATTATTTTCTTCTGAGTGATTATTTTCTTTTCACAGTACTGAAAAGGCAGATTTATCAATAAATATTTTCCACAAACAGCTGAAAATTACTTACTTTAGCAGGGTATCGAAACAGTTTCACAAATCCAAAATCATCTCCTGTGGCTAATACTTTACTATCACTAGTGAGGCATGAAGCAGTTACATCTGTGACTTCACCAATTATTGGCCAGATCCCTTCACAGCAAGAGCCCAAAACACTTGTCCATGACGCCCAGCCAATCTTTTCTACCTACAAAAACAACCCATTTGAGACAGAGAATACTTCTCAGGCATTTTTCTTTCATATCCAATTTCAGGAAAAAGTCTTTGCACTGAAAGATACATCACATCTAAAAGATAGTATTTTAATATATTAATCACTTATCTTTTTACCTTTCAGAATTTCATTTGTCACCTGTAATTTTACGTCTATGAACTTTCAATTCCAAAACCTAAAACTTTTGCAAATTTTTACCTTAGCTGCCCTTTCAGGCTAAAGAAAACAAATTATGTTTTCAAACACTGACTTTCAATGCCATGGAAAATATCATTTGGAAATTATCCATTTTTGCTCTCTGCCCCATGACAATGCTCTACATCTGAGAAAACAAAACAACTACAATATGCTACTGTTGCCTGTATGTATTATGTAAACTTTCTTACATTGTTATATAAAGACAAACATGAGGTTTTCCACAGACAGGTTAGGGTCAAGTAATCTGCAATAGGTTTTCAAATGTGTTTAGGTACCAGAAAAGACACACAGAAGTCTAGTGAGATTTTCATGACTAAATCAGCCAAATGTCTGTTTCTTAATAGAAAACTGTGAAATCCCCTACATACTATTTAAAAAGTGTAAAATTACACTTTTATATAGCATTCCCTCTTATGTAGTATAGATGGCTGCATCATGACTCTAATTTGCAAGCAAGTTAAGAAGGCAGTAAAGTTCCTCACCTCCAAACTTGGAATAGTCTGTTTTTTCCCCCGAGGGGCTTCAAAAAACAACTGCTCTTTAGCACCAGTGTTGACTTGCAAAAGTTTTCCTACAAAACATATGACACAGATATTGTATGTTAACACAGAAGATTCCATTTTACAGATGGAAAAAAGAAAGGTTAGCTGGAATCTTTCATTACTAACAGCATTGCATCAATTATTTGTTTCTATTGGAAAAAAACACATACATAAATAATGGATCTAGAAGTATGGTCTTCTAAAGAGATCTAAATCCTTTGACCCCTTAAATTCACAACCTTTTCTCCTCTCTTTGAAAACTGTACTAATGCATCACTTCTCCCTCCTTATTACTGCTATCTCATCAGATGGTAGACAAAATGTACTGGGTGTAATTCCAGGCTTGTTTATGATTACTGGCTGTTGGTGCATGTGCTTTTGGATGGAGAAGCACACATGCTGCCTGGCCACTGGCAGATCCAAGCAGGTGATTTCTTTACACCTTTATACCACTTAATTTCTGAGGGAAATTCTCACCAGTGTCTCTGTCCTCTTCCTTTTCAAAATCCTCAAAGGATGCTAACTTACAACACTCTTTCAAAACAATCAGATTGTTTCAAAAGTGATTATGTAGAGGAATAAGAACATGAACAAACAGATGGCACAATTGCACAGCCTTGTTTTTTAACGAAACAGGACTCAATTTAGTATTTTAATTAATCCCATATTAATACCCTTGCACACAGGAAATCCAGTCTTTCTGCTATGTGTGACAACAAGGATATGTATTCCTGAGCTACAGATACAACCACATTGTACAATATATTATTAAAGGAAATTAGAATTATTATTAATTATCTAGGAAATTAGAATTATTATTAATTATCTAGAAACATAGAATTATAGAATGTTTGGGGTGGGAAGGGACCTTAAAGACCATCTAGTTCCAACCTCCTGCTATTAGGCCAGGTTGCTCAGAGTCCCATCCAGCCTGGCCTTGACCACTTTCCACAAACCTCTCTGAGCAGCTGTTTCCAGTGCCTCACCACACTTACAGCAAAGAATTTCTTCCTAATATCTAATCTAAACATACTCTCCTTCAGCTTAAGGCCCTTCTCCCTTGTTCTATCACTAACTGCCCTTGTGAAGTCAAATGACAAACAGGAAAGATTTTTTAAAAAATCCGAACAAACCAATCTACAGAGACAAACCACTTTACTTCAAATTGCACAGCTTCTAAATATGTATGTGGCAGTAAAAACCATGGGTTTAATATTTATTCAGATGCTGTGAGAGTATAATCATAAGCTGAAGAATCAAATCTGCCAGTGATACTCCAAATTCATCCTATACATGTACTTTATTAGTCTATAATGTAATCAGTCTTCCTGTACATTTTCACAATGAATGCTGCTTACCTCTTATGTCCCAGTCCATGTGTGTGATATAGCTGGAGGCTCCCTTGCAGATTCCTACTCTTTTACTGCTCATTACATTGTAAATATCTACAAAGTTGTCACAGGATGCCACAGCTAAGTACTTTCCAGCCCCTAAAACACATCAGTACAAACACAAAATATTTTCAAAAAATTTTAGTACTCTCCATATTAAACAAGTAAATTCTGGAATTTACCTATATGCAACTTCAAATTCTTTGACATCAGCTTGCTAATTTATACGTATTCTTCAACAAACTGATTTTCATATCACATAATCAGCATTAAACATGCAACTGTGACATCATTACATTTTCATACAACAAAAACTATTTGCTGAAATTTTAAGCATTTATGGCATTCTGAGATGATAAGGCTTAGGGAACCAGAAAGTAATGTTGTATGGGAACTGGTAATTTCTCCAACAGATGAGTATGTTAACTAAAGTAGGCTATGCATTTTGAGTTCCTAAAATATGAGCTATAATATGGGAAAAAACCTAGCGTCACTGAGAGTGCTAAGGGGGGAAAAGTAAGAAAAAAAAGTTGCCAGAAGTTTCTGACATATCCATTTCAAGTATTCTTATTAGATAAGAGTGACATCAGTGATGTGCCAAACTTATGCAGGTCATAAAATGTAACCCTAGGGAGCAGCTGGATATTCACAATTTAAAACTGGCTGTTGTATTCAGGAGGTTACTACAGGCAAACCTATTCCAATAATCTTATCCTTAAACAAGCAACACAGGACTTCACACCACGGTCTTTCAAAATGTTAGTATTAGTTTTGCTGACCTATTTTTTACATCTAAAAGTACTACAAATCTTCACTACTTTTATCTCTTAAATGTGCTAAGTCTTACTTGAACAATCTTGATATTAAAATTTTCATTTAAAAAAAGAAATCACTTACCAGGAGAAAATCTAATTTCAGAAATAACATCTTTCCTGTGCTGGAAAGAGACCAAATCCTCCAGGGTATCTGCATTAACTATCAAAAAACTTCCATCATTGAGACCAACAGCTAATGCTTTTCCATCAGGAGAAAAGCAGCAACATCTGCCTCCTATGAGAAATAAAGAAATTGCATTCAGATACATTTACAGTGCATTATCCTTCATTCAGATCTATTTTTCCATTAGTAAAAGAAAGCTATTCTTATCCGAGAAAACTTCCAAGGAAGTTTACCAGATGCTGCCAAAATAATTTCCAGGCTGTGACAGCATATGAACAGGTACACAGGCCCAGAATCTGAGAATTTGCATATTAATTGGTATCTGTTCTACATTAGTAATACAGATTAATCACTATTGTCTGTATATTTTTAACTTGATCTGCTTCTTTGTATCTGGTGCTGCCTGTTTGTTACCATTTGCTCTGATAAGGAGAACACGGCTGGAAAAGACCCTCTGGATTCACAGAATTCAGTCATTTGCTATCACAAACAATAAGACACTAAGTCACAGAAACCTTCCAATGAACATGCCAGTGTTGTTTGAAAAACAGTTTAATTTCCAATTGAAAATCATGCATGGTCAACTTACACAGATTTATTTTCATGCCAGAATTTTCTGTTAACATACATATTTTCCCCTACTATTTGTTCCTCTGATTAACTTGTAGCAAAGACAGCAATCTTTTACTTAGATGCCGTCATCACAAGGCTTTGCATTCATATCCCATAGTTCCTTTCTCCATTCCCAACTTTTAGATTAATTGTGTTCAGCTGAACAGATGAGAAATGCACACCAAAAATAACCTCATTTTTGCCTTGTAATCTACATGAACACTGCACTATGTCTTGGGAAAAAACACCTCACTATCACATGTAATTGTCACCCTGCACTCAACAACATCCTGACTCTTCTGCTCTTTCAGTTACTCCTGACAGACATTTTTCTTACAGTCACTGGATCTTGCCTTTTATCATTAACAACTATTATTTCAATTCCATTACTCGGTCTGCAGAAGTATACATCTTTTTCTGTACAGTACACAGGAACTTTTTAAGATTGCCAAAGCATCTCAAAATGTGTCTCATCAGCAAACAGTCAGAGACTTTTTTTGCCAAAAGTACTCTTAAAAATATTAAGAAATATCAGCTTTAAGACTTCAGCAGAGTCCACCAACTAGAAACTTCCTTGTTTAATCCCTGCTTATGTAAGCTTGTAACTCTTCCACATTTACTTTGTCAATCTAAATAATTTTCAATTAAGCTTCCCTTTATGTTTGAATCAAACTGCATTGCTGAATGCCAAACAGATAAAGCCTACTGTATTCCTTTATCTAGCAAAGCATACATAGCATTAGAAGCTTGTCAGGGCCAGTCTCATCTAATCCTGAAAATATCACCTTATATGATGTCACTTAAAACAGATTTCCCATCTGTCAAAACAGAATTTATTTATATCCTAAACATTACAAGTAAAAATTTTATGACTTCTCTTTTCTTAACATTCCAGATCCTTCAAACATTCACAAAGAAGAAAATGACAACATTTCTAAGATTTCTTCCAAAAATTTCTAGATTCAAAGTTTCAAAAAAGCCTTGCAATATTATAAGCAACATAGCATTCATGTAATTGACACCAACTTTTATTGTTAATTCGCTGACTTAAATAAGTTACAATTGCAAATAATCTTCAGAACAGTACTACACAGAATTTTTTGTGCAGATTCATTAGCTTAAGGGCTACATAACTTGTGAACATATATTAATAAAATCATTTGAGCCAAAAAAGGAATTTATTCTGCTTTCAATTTTTTCCTGCTTTCAAAAGATTCATAATGCTTGTACATGTCAATTGCATCAGTAAATACTTTTTTCATACTAAGCATCTTACCCTTTTTCAATTTGCGAACAGCTAACATACAATGGCTAGGAGACAAATCCCATATTCTTAAGGTTTTGTCATCACTTACAGTGGCACAAATAGGTAAATGAGGATGAGTAGCTAGACCCCAAACTTCCCCCTCCATGTGACCCTGAAAAAACACAAGGAATCAGATTTCTTTTTATTTTAAATTAAAATATGAAATAATACATTTATGAAAGTTTGAAAAAAAAAAAGACAGAATATGCATTATTTAGAGGATAATAAATATCTGAATAAAACCACAGAACACCTGAAAATAATTCACTCTGCTACCTGGGCAAAATTATAGTAATTTGTACCATGGAAAACTTCTGCAAAATAGTCCTCACACACCTGTATGTCAGTGGCATGGACAGTGGGGCTGAGGGCACTCTCAGCAAGTTTGCAGGTGACACTATGCTGAGTGGTGTGCCCAACATGCTGGAGGAGGGCATCCCATCCAGAGGGACCTGCACAGGCCTGGCAGGTGGGCTCGTGCCATGAAGCTCAACAAGGCCAAGTGCAAGGTCCTGCATGTGGGTCAGGGCAATCCCAAGCACAAACACAGGCTGGGCAGAGGATGGACTTGGAGCAGCCCTGAAGAGAACATGGAGGTTTTGGTGGACAATAAACCAGACATGAGCTGGCAGTGTGCACTTGCAACCCAGAAAGCAAACTGTAACCCGAGCTGCATCAAAAGAAACATGACCAGCAGGTCAAGGGAGGGGATTCTGCCCCTCTATTCCACTCTGGTCAGACCCCAGTACTGTGTCTGTCTCTGGAGTCCCCAGCACAGGAGAACATAGACCTGTTGGAATGGGTCCAGAAGAGAGCCACAGGAAGGGTCAAAGGGCTGGAGCACCTCTCCTATGAAGTCAGGCTGAGAGAGGAGGGGGTTGCTCAGTCTAGAGAAGAGAAGGCTTCAGGGAGGTCTTGGTGCAGCCTCTCAGTACTTAAAGGGGGCTTTTGAGAAATACAGGCACACTTTTTAGTAAGGCTTGTAGTGACAGGACAAGGGTTTAAGGTAGAAGAGGGTAGATTGAGACTAGATAGAAGAAATTTTTTGTGACAAGAGCAGTAAAACTGGGAGAGCTTGCCCAGAGATGTTGCAGATGCCCCACCCCCAGAAAAATCCAAGGTCAGATTGGATGGGGCTCTGAACAATCTGATCTATTTGAAGATGTCCTTGCTTACTGCAGGAGTTTTGGACAAGATGACTTTTAAAGGTCTCTTCCAACCTAAATTATTCTATGAACTAGGTTTTTTCTTTACCTTAGGTTCTAATATTTTTTTTCTAACAAATACAGTTCTTTATGTATTGCACTGGCCACTAAGAAAGGAGAGAGTCCAGAGATTTTTACTTAACTATGAAAGAAAATACTATGTTGATGCAATGTAAAAATCTGTTTAGTAGTCAAGCTTAAAAAAATGCAGATGTTTGGTATGGCAAAATTTTTTGCATAATTACAAGTAAAATCACAAAACAAACAAGAAGGCGGCAACTTTTAAAAATAAGAATTATTAGTACTCAAGAGAAGTTAATAAGGAATTTGGAGGAGGAGCCACTATTTCACACAGTTTTCTTATTTTTTCAAAACAGATATATGATCTTGGTCTGTTTGGAAGGATGAACAAACTAGTAATGAAATTCTATGTTCTATCTTGCTAATTAAGGAGTCATAATGGTCTAGTCTAACTAAAAGTGATAGTAACTCAATAACTTCATTAGTAGTTTAAGTGCTTCTTATTGCACAAGTCTTTACTTGAAAAATACAACCATGTTAGTGTTATGACATATTTGAATGGTATTTAACACATACCTGAACCAGCAGAGTTATTGGTCCACTTTTATCCACCTCCAATATTTCACCATTCTTTGTGCCCACTAGAATATGACCGTGTCCTAACGATATGGCACGTATAGAAGGATTATCTTCTAAGAGAAGACCTAGAACATTAAAATGATAGAAGACAGGATTCTCAAGTATGCCTTAAAGAGGATTTTTCACACTTATGCACATTACATTCTCACTGTAGAAAAATCTACTCTCTTACTGTAGAAAACACTCCTGCATGAAACAACATGCCTGGATTCATTTGGGAGGATTTAGCAATACATCAAGAAGTTTAATAAGCCTGACTCTGTGCATGTGAAGTATCAACTATAAAACCGTATTGGTACCAATTATAGTATCTCCAATTCCAGCTTTTTGTAAACAAACTACGAGAATGAGACACTCTGGAGTACAATGTTTTCATTAATGAGTATTTGTATTCATCATGTTTGAAAAGCAAATCATGCACTTTAGAACACAGCAAATATAATTTTAAGGGAAGGGGATGGAAAAGAAAAAACTATCCAGAATGAAAATACAGGAAACTGTAAATGAGCATTAAGATCAAGAATAAGTGATAGAAACAGGAAAAATAGAAATGAAAATGTTTAAAATGTTTTTTAATTATTTAAAAAGACATATGCACTTACAGAAAATTAACTACTAATACCTTACAAAACTAAACACCATTCTGAATTCCTTCCTTTCTCCGAACAAGAAAGATCAGGTAAGAGACTTCATGATCAGAAATGTAATAGGCTTTTTACTTGCTACTTTAATATAAACAAAACAAAGCAAGAAAACACCTGAATGATAAGAAACTTACAGCTAGATCAATTAATTTAGGCTAATAGTAAACTAAATATTATGACCTGCACCCACCAAATGTGGGTCTGCAAATAGACCCTACAACACACAACTCCAGTCCCAACAGAAAAATTACTTATTTAGAATCAATAAAGCTCTAAAAAAATTTATTTTAATATTTATTATGTCAAATGTGGATTCTCTTTTACTCTGGAAAGCAATTTCACAAAGATTTCTAAAGAAAGTACTTTAAAAATAGAAAAAACATGGGATAAAGTCTGTGTTACCTTTGGATCCAGGAGCCAGAGCAGCCCTTTTGATGGCATAGGTTTTGAGACAACGTTCAAAGGTATCGTCCCAGAGAGCCACCACCCCATCCTTTCCTCCAGTGACAAATCCCTGGGGGAAAAGAAATAAAAATCACTAGTTATAACTGATTATTATATTTCCTTAATTTTTCAGTGATTTCTGCCAATACTGAAAATGAACTATATCCAACACTGTAATGCACAGAGCTACAGATGTTACAGATGGAAAGAACAGGAGCAACAAAATGAGTGATTTCTCCTCCTGATGAAGGCAGCACAGTTCTGTACAGTGCATGTACACAGACTGGATTTAGAAGTTCTAACCTCTATGCTTCTACCATTCTAGAAAAATAAGAACCAACAAATTATAGTGTTTTTCCTCGGTATTTAGCCTCCATATCCCTTTGGCATTTCTTCTCATTACTCGAAATAAGACTTAGTACTGCAAAAATATGATTAGTGCTTAAAATTTTCAAATATATGTTCATTTGCGTCATTGTCTTTAAAAATTATATACAAGTATTTAAAGAAGCAACAGGTATGGTTAATACTGAAATCATTAATTCTTTCCTTTGGAGCACTCAGTTTTGGTAGCATGAATAACAGGCGTTGTCCAATGCTACTTTTCTAAAATGCAAGTATTGGGAGGTGGAGTGACCTGGTCTAACCTAGCAAAACAGCAACATAACACATAACTTTAATAACATAAATAATCTAACTAGAACACTCATCCATATTTAAGCACATGCTTAAAAGCTTTCCTGGGCTAAAAAGAAGCCAAGAATCTGGAGAAGTGCTTAATGATCTACAGATTGAATTGATCTATTGGTAGACAGTAATTACACTACAAAATAGGACAAGTATGATCTTCCTCGCTATAAAGCTCACATGTTTCATTGAACTTACTGATGCTTAAACCAGTTACTGTTATTTCTTTACTAAGAGGTTATGAAAATTACTAAATAAGATGTCACTGACCAGAAGGGTTTGAGAAATAGCATGCTACATAACAAGAATAAGAGACTGCATAAACACTATTTTGCACTAATGCATAAAACACTATTTTGAATCTGGACCACACAAGGCTTTTCTGTAATGACAATAATTCCTGAGTCTGGGAAAGGTTTAGCTTTATCATAGACTCTTTTGTTCAGACATAAAAAAAAGCAATGAGCAGTTTATTTACTTTTTCCAATGCGTGCATGCTGAACACAGGACCATCATGTGCTTTGACAGTTTTTATGAGAAACACATCTCTCCAAATACACACATCCCCCGTGGAGGTTCCAGAGAAGGCCATCTCTTCTGTCCAGCCATACACTGCACACATCATTGTGTCAGTTCTTCCCAGTGCACCTATGCAGCCCTTTTTCCCAATTAGTCCTCCTCCTGGTTCAGACCAAAAACAAGCCATTAGACATCTGCTGGGAACTGCAGTACAAGAGCTATATAACCATACCCAAGCTATATAACCATACACAAACAAGTCCTTTTCTTTTAGTCCACCCATGCTCCCCAGAAAAATGAGTTTGAGAAGAGATCTCACAAAGTAAATGTTATTATTTGTCAATTTTCACTACAGTAAAAACCAAAACCAACCAAACAAAAAAACAAAACCCAAAAGACCCGATCTTACTTTTAACTTACTACTTGAATCTGGATTTGAATACGTACATATACCCACACAGACATATATACACAAAATGTATTTGTAAATTTGCATCTCAACAAAAAAATTAACATCTACCACACACAGTTCATAGAAACTACTAATGAATTATCTGGAAAGAAAAATAAAATTGGATCTTCACATCCCATTCTTTTCACGACGTTCAGTGAGAGCATTTCTATCTTTATTTTAGACGTTTACTTATAGTAGCCTATGGATAATAGAAATGTCACAGATACATAAATTATATCATTCTTTTATATCTAAAATCACTTGGCAGCTATAGCACTCAGTAACTTCTGGCTATAAAGACAGATTTATATCATCCCAATGATATAAAACAAAATACGGAAACTTCATGTGGTATAACACAGAGGTCCCACAGGACCTGACACTTGTTATTGTTCTTGTATTGAGACATGAGGCCTTGCAACCCCTCTTCCCTCACTAGGCACTGATGAAAAGCTAGTCCAGAGCATGCACTTCATGTCACTTCCCAACCAAGTGCACCTGCTCTACTGCAGGTTTCAGAAAGCTGGCATTTGTTCAGGTGCACTGACACTCCACTCCTCACACTGACTCTGCTGAGTGTTCCCTGGGGGGTGACTGCCTTGCCAGTGTGCCGTGGAAGTTTCACACAGACGGGCTGCAGCGTTAGAGGAATCTGACTCCTCTGACTGAGCAGTGCCAGAGAGCAAAGCGGCATTTTAACTACTTCCTTTCTTTCTTCAAAATCATCATCTCCAAGCCCTTATCATACTTAAGATTTCTTTTCAAAGAGTTTATAGTAGCTCTTTTAGTAAATATTCTGAGACACTTTGTTCTTTCTATAGATAGCAAGCTGAATTGTGAAAATTAATAATTTACATAGACTTCAACTCCTTGCTCTCAGGCCATCCTTATTAATTTCTGTTGGAGCTAGAACTGAGGAAAACAGCATAATTTTCTTCATTAGAGTTTTCTCTACACAATTAATCTTCATCAGGACTCATGTGAGTTAAAGTACATAAATTCTGCATGAATAATTAGAACATTATTAGCAGATAAGCTACTCTTCTGCAGTACATATGTTTTTATATATGAATTGAGGCATGAAACAATGACTTTCACACAAGTATCAGGGAATGGGTTTTTCACTGTTCAAAACTTCTCAAGCAGAATTAACCTTGGTTTTTAATTCTCAAGATCAGCAGAACTATCTAGACAAAGAGCTCTCAACTGGCAGATGTGTCCTCTTCAAGTACTCTGTGTGGATTTTGTATGTGAATTTTTTATAACCTTAATATTATTTATACTTTTGTGCCTTTTTACAGCATATGGGCTGTAAAGGTTCTTCTTCCAGAAACTGTTCTATGATTTTAGAGCAGCACTATACAATTTTCAGATATGCTATATTATTATTAGATATAAAAACAGTAGGTATAAAGACAGCAGAAAACGCAGGGTGTTTTCTTCTCATGTAGCTCTAGCTCCATGGCACATTGATCTTAAAAAGGATTTCCACTACTGCCATAATGCCAATCAACATTATTACTGCTAGGGCAACATTAACTAAGACATAAAACCAAAGAAAACATTTGCCTTTCATGCATGAAACATACAGTAAGAGAAGCAATAGTTATTATTACAGCCAGTAATAGAATATGTTCTAATTCTGAAAAGTGTTCTTACCTGCTCTCCGCCAGAATTTCATGTGTTTAATTCCAACTGTAATCAATTTATCAGGCATATAAGGATTAATCTTAACAACAAAAATCTTATCTTTGCTTCCCCTGAAATGCAAAGCAAAATAATTTAAATACAAGTATAACTCTTAATATTTTTAAATAGGTTTGGGAAGGGTTTTTTTGTTTTATTTTTATGTATACCTGCTCTGTCTTGCTAACATTTACTTTCAAATCATTACTAATAGTTTATAATGAAGATGTAGAAAGCTAAAGAAGCAACATACTGAGTCCTGTTCTATTTTCATTACCTTTTAGTTTCTAAGGCAGGTGACTAATTATGTTACTTCAAAGAGGCACTAGAACGCATTTTCTTTGCAAAAGAAAATATATTTGCATTAAGTTTGGGCATATGGCATTTAGATCTTTGACAGCTCATAATGACACTTAAAGGAGTAAAGTCAAAAATCTTATTTTAAATTTGCTTATTTTGAGAACAAACTGCCATTGTCATTCACCATTTAGCTGATTTTTCTGGTTTTGTTAGAAAAAAATTTATGCTGCTATTACATCTTTGATGGAAACTACAGTTGGTTCTAAAAGCATTAAAACCTCTTGTGTTTTAGATTTCTTACTATGACTCTATAAAATTAACACTTTGCTTCAGTCCTACAGTTTGAAAAATAGCTTTCCACTATGATTGTTATCTATGCAAAGCAATGCCTATAGGTTGTTTTTCTTTACTTAAAATGCAGAAGAGCCCCCAGTCCTTAATTTCTGCTCCTTCTTCAAAAGTGGCAATAATCTTTTATTTTCTGTCCTTTTAGACCACTAAATGAATTAGTGGCTAAAAGCATGGAACAGTCTCTTTCCAAACTCACAGTCATCTTCAAAGTACAGATGCTGCTCTCAAAAATTCTAATAAATTCCTCTGTGTGGGTGGGAGAAATAGTAACTGGGAAGGGAGTATCCTTCTTTATCTACATCATCTCAGATCAGAATTTTCATTCTTTAGTGGATAAGAAATTCAACATGTGTTTAAAAATAAAATGCGAGTAATTTAAATTAAAGAGCAATAATGACCTAATGGAGGAAAGGGAAGCTGACACTTTTTAAATTGTACTGCAGAGAGTAATACATCTTTTTTAACTCTACCTAGAACAATGTTTAGAGAATAAGCACTGAATCCAGACAGAATGAGACAAAACCCACTTACACTACTGTTCTATTTAAAGCAATAGATCCTCAGGAAAAAAAAGTCAAAGGCTTAAATAACATTACTCAAAATTAGAAATAGGATTATATCTTGTAGATTTAAACAATTTTATAAAGATATATTAAATAATCTGTGCAGACGCAAAGAAACTTCTGAAATATTTAACCTTTGTATATTACTTAGACCAATTTTCTGTTCAAAGCAGAGCTGACTTCAAAGTTAGGTCAGGCTGGTCAGGACTCAGAAAGGAAAAAGGAAAGAACCTTGAAGAAAAAAGAGCTCTGCAAAATAACTGCAAATTATTATCTCAAGAAAGGTGTGTCCTCTGATGAAAAAGATCTGAACATACCATATATCACCATCTTCAGGAGGGCAAGCAGAAGTGCATAGAATTTTAAAGAAAATATTTCAGAACATAGCAATACCTTCTATGCCATCTTTCTTCACCAGTTCAGCAGTCACTGTAATAATTCTTGTTGACTATCAGACCCTCATTTACTTCTTCCACAGAAAGTTTTTAACATGACATAAATGTTATTGCCTGCATCTCTTATGTAATAGAAACTCCTAAGCTATTAGAGAACTCATATTCTTTAATGAATATATTTTTCTTACTCTCATCTGACAGTAGTAAATGTAGGTACAGATTTTAAAACACAGTTAAATTCCTACCTTACTGCTGAAAGCTTTTCTCCTTTCTTCCAATCCCAGAGTACAACAGTGTGATTGTCATCTATTCCAACAGAAGCCAATCGTTTCCCATCCGCTAGAATAATACATTTATTATTAAGAGAGTAGATAGATAACTATGTTGCAATAGTAAGAAACTATATTAAAAATATTATAACTTCACAAATATTATGAGAATGTACAAACAAGTAAATAAGCATATGATGTTTTTAGAGGCACCTTTTTTCATCTGTTTGCTTTTAAACTTGGATGAAGAGTAGCACTTTAAATTATCCTGTCTCAAATTTGAACTTAGATGCTCTCTGTTCATATTAAATCCCTTGTTCAGTTAACTGCAGACACAGTTGCACAAAAACATTCACCACAGGTTGTTCTTGTGAAAATTTAACATTCACTTTGAAAAATCTGTTCATTTCTGAACAGGAAAGCACTGAAGCCATACCATGAAATTTGTGAAATACCCTTAAACTTGGTAGTACTATGAAGTCTTGGAAAAGTTTTGACACATATTCCACATTAACCTTCAATAAACAAGCTGTATGTGCTCACTCAAGATCAATGGTTTTCTGACATGTATCAGTTTTTGGAATTGCTATATATCCATGCCAGAATTTGAGAAATGAGATTCATATCTTGAAAAAGGAAAAACAAAAGTAAGAAGCATCAAAGACCACAAACCATTCATCTTTGTGATCACACATCATTGTGAGTTCAGAAATCTTATCCAGGAAATCCAAACAATTAAAGAATGAATAGGAGCTAGTGGAGCAGAGGAAATTTAATATTGGCACAGGAATTCAATGCAGCGGGCGTAAAAATCTCAAGGGATTTAACTGATAGTCTTATGTTAGTTTAAGGTGGAGAGAGAGCCTGTGCTTCTGACCAGAACTCCCTGACTGGACTTCCTGAATCTATCAGTGCGCTACCAGCAAGGCTTTCAGGACTTCATTTAAAAAAGAAAAAATTGCACACCTGATCAACTTGCTCAAAAAAGCTTCTTACACAGTTATAAAGCAGTCCCAACACTCCAGATCTGTGCACCTGCCTCATGCATCCAAAAGAAATTCTCAAGTGCTCAGCTCAGTTGTTAAACAGGATAGTAGCTGTTCTTGCATTTCCTATGTGCAAGATTCCAAAGGAGGTCTTTCTAATGAATGTTCATTTTAAGACAGCATCCCTCATTTGACATTGAACACTGGAGAATATTTTTAATACAAAATTTTCAGTGCAAAGGAACCCCCAGTTTCTCAGTAGAACTGATTACCTTGTATGTTCACACAGAAAAGGAAAAGTGTAAATAAATAAATAAATACTTATTACCTGAAAAATCAACAGCACAAACACCATACTGGTGATAGCCCTTTAATACTGAGAGTGGCTTTATCGTTTCTGTATCCCAAATGTGTATTGAGGAATCTCGACCAACCTGAAAGTATACACATTCATAGCCATTTTTTTTCATTTCTCAGTTACTTTACACAGTTGTTTAAAAAGTATTAAGAATACTTCAAAAAGTATTTGAAAAAAAACTACAGTGATAGAATTTTCCTAGTATTGCTGTTGTCTGTCTAGCAGAATATTATTCCTTTTGCTTCTTCCCAAAGACCACTTCCCAGCTGACTTAGGCACATTAATCACAATTAACTAAAGTCCTCCTGTGGGGGGAGAAAAAATGCCCTTCATTGATTGCACTGTAGCATATTTATTCCATCCATTTTTCATCAATCATTCCCTGTCTAAAAATAAAAGGTTATTTTTATTGCTAGTATGTCAGCTTCTCTACGTTTCAGAAATCAAGGTGACTTCTGCTGCTCTCTGGTGTCATCACAAACAGATTCTAATACACTGACACCTGTGGCACTAAAATGCACTAGTGTAGGTAACAAACCTGGTAAGAAATGGAATATAGGTTATTCTCTTCAACCATGTACAAAAGCACTATTAATCAGCACTTAAAAGATTATTTGCTATTCCAAGGGTTTTGCACCACAGCCCACAAATAAAAAGGTGGCAAAACCAGAACAAAATTCTTGCATTTAAGGCTCAGAAAAACTAGGATCTATTTCTGGTTTTGTCACAAACTTAACATGAAATATTTGTAAAGCTTCTCAGAACATCCACTATCAGGAAGATCTGAACCAGGGTGGTATGAGGAATTTGATTACTGCATTACCTATTTTCTTCATGTAAAATAGTATACAACAAGATGTAATGTATATTTATAGACAGAATCTAATGGAGTGTATCTTTCTGCTGACAGCATAAGTTGTTGTAAATTCAGGGACATTTTTATTCATAGCCTGTACTACTCCAAAATTAAATCAACTCAATTCTTATATTTAGGGCTAATTTCTTAACTGACCTACAGAGTTATGCTAATCTCAACATTTTTATAGAAATCAAGAGCATAACAAACAAAAGTTTATGTCTATTAAAAAATTCAGTTCACATGTTTTCCAATTTATTATACAATAACAAGAGCAACAATGATAAAAATTATAAGCATAAATAAAAAACCATGAAACATCAGCTCAAACCTTTAAGTCCTAGTGTATAAATATTTACTGGAAGACCCGTTTGTTTGAAAACATGAGTGAAAATAATTTATCTAAAATACCTGTCTGGCAAAAGATAAAATTAACTATTATTAGTATTATAAAATGAACTCAAGCAACATACATCCCTTTGTTGTATGCACAATCAGTACATAGTTTGTGTATAGGTGATGATGAAAAACATAATGCATTAAAATGGAATGCCAGACTGTAACAACAACTGCTCACTTCATACTGTGAAATAGTAAATGAATGCCATGCTAATATAGCTAACTTCACAAACAAGATGTTAAAAAAATATTTTATCAGAACATTTCCTCCACCTGTTATCAAGAAGCTGCAACATAATGCTGAATAAAAAATATTAATCTATTCTTAGTTTTAAATGATGTTCAGAAAAACTATGGAGTATAGACTCTTACCATAATACAAGGAGCTGGGGTTGTCACTTCTGTGTCAGTTTTTTACCATGATTCCATCTGCAACAGAAATGCAGTCCTTCATCTGAATAAATGTAGACTAGATGCTCTTCCCCCAAGACCTCCAAGGCTCTTCTAAATTCAGTAGTAACAACTTCAGACCGTTATTGCCGACAAACACGAGTCCTACCTGGCCTGTTGCCACATAGTCCTTTAAGGGATGAATGGCAAGGCAAAGAATGTCATCGTCGTGACCCAGATAGAAGCGCTGCGTGTTCTGCTGCCGGTTGTACACCACTCCCACTGCCGCCACGTGGTACACGATCTCACCCGTCTGCGTGTAGAACAGATTGCTGCGGCAGTCGTAACCTCTGTAACTAACCAAACAAAGCAGCCTCGGTCACCAAAGTCACAAACAAACACACTGAAACTCACATTAAATTATGCTGATGGATTTTGTGCGTGTAAAACTCGCGTTACTTACCAATTACTGTTTTGGTGCTTTAAAATTATGAGTATACTTTCCCATTCTTAAAGGAACATTAATTTCACTTACTACTCATACATCAGTACTACAAGCACTAGTTTAAAATTGGCACTTAATTGTTGCTCTCCACAGCTAGTTAAGAAGAGAAAGTAAAAGCTAGTAATTTTTTTAGACCACATGGAGAAGTTGGGCATGCAACATGTCCAAGTGAAGTAGAAAATGTCCAAAGTATTAGTTTTGGCTATTTCCTACTGCTCGAAAATCAGGCAGCAAAACATGATAGTTTCTGGAAACTTGATAACAGAAAAGAAATGCATAATTTTTTAATAGAACAGTTTCTTTTTTTGTAGAAAAACCTGTCCGCTTTCTTAGTGATATAAGAACTGGCATGAGTAGGCCAATTCCCAGCTAAGGTCTGTATGCACTGTCTCAGTACACTCATTTCTTCCTAGGTGTGATCATGAAGTTATATACATCTTTCCTTATGTACACAGCACAACCATATGCACTGGGGAAGTAATGAATCTATAAGGCTGACCAACTTTAGTTTAATGAATATTCCAAAAACCATGGATCCATGTTCGTAAACACTAGATCTGTGCATTTCTGGAAAACAACAGAGCACATATTTGGAACAGATTTGAATATAATGTGTTTCAGTTGGCTCACCTACATTACACACAATGGTACTTATGTCATGGTATGTGATTAGAGAAAAATTACTAAGATCACCACACAAAGTTTTTAAACAGACCAGCAGACAATCCAGGTCCACTGCTCCCTAGAAGAAGAACACTGTATTTCATAAACTTGCATCTCAAACTTTTGGAAGATCATGAAATTCCTCCCTGCCCAGTTCTCTAACCTGTCCAGGTCCCTCCAGATGGCAGCACAGCCATCGGGTCTGCCAGCCTCTCCTCCCAGCTTTGTACTGTCTGCCACACTGTGAAGTCCAAAGCTGGGTCTCATTAGATCACTAAAAAGGAGAAGTGAACTTCTTAAACCACCAAAAATTGTGATAGCACAGAAATAAAGCTTTTAAATAATGCTCCCTTCAACTCATTGTTTAGATTGCTATTCACAGGCAGATTCTTAACTTCAGATTTGGTCCTACTCCAGCAACTTCTCAATGTCTCCTGAGTTACTGTCCCTTCAAGGTTTCTAGCAGAATCTCTCTTCACATTTGATCTGAGGCTCAGCCATTAGTAAGCCATCAGTCAAAAATAACCTATCACAGTATGTAACATCACCATTTTAAGTACATGACAACACTCTGAGAGGGGCAGGGATCATAAAGGCAGGCACAGTGCCAAAGAAGGTACCTGAACCTATTGTTGCTCAGACATCATTTTCCTGTGCTTCACTCTGCACTGTGCTCTGCTAAACATACTGCATTTTCTTTGCAAGCACAGAGTAAATAACAAAAAAATCCAAATATTCACCCTAAAGGAGAATATTAAAAATAAATAAATAAAACAAACAACAAAAACCAACATCTATGAAAATATGCATGCTGAAAGAAATACTGGACATTGAGCAATTTCTTGCAAGCTTAGCAGTCACCTATAAAAGTAAAAGGTGTGAAGACAGCAAAAGGGTTTCAGGTCCTCCTATACACAACCCAGAAACTCAGAATTTTCCCAGCTCATCACAACAATTGCCTATATACCCTAAATTAAACCTAGTGAAACTGAGTTTATTAATGTCACGTATCACAGACTACTCAAAATATCTAAAATGTATCTAGGATGCAGGAAAATAGTTCTTATTACTCATGTGATATACTCTTATTACTTACTCTTATATACTCTTATTACTCTTGTGATGTAAGTTAATTTTAGTTCATTTCCTCTAGTTATTACAAAAATTAGTACAATCAATTGTTTACAATTCAAATACAACATATTTTGCCAAAATATCAAGCAGTGCCAACAAAGACACTTTGTCACCAAATGAAACACATTTGGTTTTTCCCACGTGCCAGTTTACTAACTCCTTGACAACACAGGTACTTTTCACTACAGGGAAAGTGATGGGCCTAGGTTAAACAGCAATGAAAAGAAACATATTTCATATTGCATATTAGAATATTAGCATATTAGAAAATCATTCTCTAAGAATATACTACACTGTTCCAAAATACTTACATCTCCATATTATTAAACCAATTTAGAACAAAGATAGATTATCTATCTAGCTAATCTCTGAAAAAGCATTAAGATAAATAATTTATTCACATTCAGAAAACAAACCAAAGAAATTTACAAGGCATCTTTATTAGCAACTATAAATTAAACAGTAATGAAAGCAAGCTCTGTATTGTAGTTACTGGATAATATATAACAAGGTGCAATAAAAATAGGACTGCATCCTGCCATAGTTAATTATCCAGGACTGATTCAAGTTAATGAGACAGTAACAGAAGAAGATGTAGCTTCCTCAGTGCTACATAAGGAAAAAAGGCTGTTATTGCCAAAGTCATGAATAGCAAGGGCTGCATTCAATTTGAGATTAAGACATGTAAACACAGGTGTTCCCATGTTTGTTAGATACATTAACTCCTACATTTTAATCAACAGTACTGTAGTAAATAAAATCAGTTGAACCTGCAGGGCTGCTCAGCTGGCCAACCATCACCATTTCATTTTACCTGAGCCAAATCACTCCTTATGCTCCACTGACCACTAACTGAATCTCCAAAGACTGTGATGGAAGTTTAGATATGCACATAAAACCATCTCCTTTTGGGCACATCACTGTGAATTCTGTAACCTGAAGCTGAATCCTACCCACATTTGCAAGTTACAGATCTATATCCAGCTAACAGGCAACTTCACAAGTACTGTCCTCTCTGGGAAAAGAGTCAATGTCCACAGCTTGTCTAATGCTGTAAGAGTTTCAAAATTTGCATGTTACTCTTCAAAGTATATGTGAGAAGCTTCCACATGTAGTCCAATCCTCCCCCAAAATCTCTAGAAGAACCAAAAGTCAAAATGAACAACATTGAGAACAGAGTCTTTAGTACAAAGATGGAGAGTTGTTTTTTTTTTTTAATATTTTGCATAGCAGTAGTTTTCTCAAGAGGACCTAGTCACAGGCTATTCTCTTCAGATACTATTTGTAGGTACTTGTAGGAATTCATGCAAGATGATAAGGCTCTCCTTACAGAGCATTCTCATGTCATCTTGAAACTGTTACCAAATTTCATCTTATGGTAAGGTTAGTTTATTGAATATCCTGAAACTCAAGCTAGATTGTACTTAAATACTTTGCGTATCAAAAAATAATTATATGACTCTATGAATATTCAAAAATATAAAAAATCATTCTTGTGAAATCAACAGCATAGCTCTGAGAGAATACGGAGCATGAGTATTATATGTGCATCCTTTTTCCTGCCAGAAAAAGAAAGAATAAGCATTGAATCCGAGAAAAAGGTTCTTGTGAATAGTCCATGTTTCTGAACCACCACTCTCCCAAATATATGGCAGAATTAAAATACAGGAATAATCAAAAAGAGGCCAAATTTGTACACCAATTTAATGTGTTTCTAATCATGACTGAATCAGATCTCTTAGAAGAAGACAGATTTAGGGAAAATAATAGAAGTTCTTTCCTTATCCATGTTAGTCAGAAGGTGGCTCACATACTCTGAATTTTATTCCCTTCCAAAATAGGAAGTAACCAGAGGTTTAAGAGATTTCTTACAGGTTATCAAGCGATTTTTAAAAGTTCATCTTTCAAGGCAGTTGACAAATTCAAAACACAACCCCAACAAGCTCAAAAACAAAGAAAGGAAAAAGAGCTTCCGACTCCTCTAATTAAAAAAAAACACCACTTCTTATTTTTCAAGGAATATATTCAAGGAATATCCAAGGTATTTCCACTGCAGCTAAAGAAAGACGAAGCAAAGCAGACTTCCTGAATCAGAGAATATGCCTATTACTCACTTGGATGTGGGTCACTTTAAAGTTAACAGCCTGGACACTGAGAAAAATCTGTTGTGCAGCATGGATTCTTCATTAGTTTTCTTGATGCCCATAGGGTAACCAGACAGAACTCAACAGGACATTCTACTTCTGGTCATTCCTGGATATTCTGGTCAAGCTTCACTTCTGTTGTGAAGGAAATAACAATAATACCAAAGATCCAGGGCCCTTGCTTCTGCTACATCTTCTTCAGGATCATTTGGTTTTATTCTTAGACCAACTTTTAAAGACTACATACAGCAGCTACCCATTTTAATGCATTCTCTATATAGACATAAAAATCTTCAACTGAGAATTATGGAGCACCAAAAAGAAATAAAAAAACCAAACTCTGTACCAAGCTTCCCAGTTGTCATTATTTCCAAAGCTACTACTCAGACTACATGTCTGCTGCAGACAAAATTGCTGATTCAAATATTAACTATTCTTAGCCAGTTAATTTATTAAACATTCCATGTGGAGCCTACTAAAAATGTTTAAGTGCCATTATAAAGACAGACTATCAGTAACTTCTCCCTGCATTTAGTTATATCTGAAAAGAAGCTGTATTCCTGCCAAGAGGTATCTTTTCAAAGGAAAACTTGACTTGCAACATCTCACTTGAATAAAGGCTTTGGTTTTGCTTTATATCCAGAGAATTTATATTTCTGATCATTACACTAATGTAGAAACATCTAGTACCAGTTTGCTTTAAAACACCACATCTTTTTTCTGATAAAAATTCTTCAGTTATGAAGAATTATGGGAAACTAGTAACCCTAAAGATGAAATCATAAGATTTCAAGGATGCATCCAAAAGTCATTCTGCTACTCAAATTAGCACCAAAAAGAGAATAAACTCATTTTCAACAAGCTTACAAGACCTATTAAGAATTACATTTAATTCCTAAATTAAGAAAGGAACATGTAAATTGTTTCAGACTAGGTACAAACAGTTTATACTTTTTTTTTTAATAAATCACGGCTAGAAACACCACTTTGTCCAGAACCCAGTCATCTTCAACTACACGAAGTTTCTGTTTTAGCTATCAAAATCATACATCAAAGAGAACTACTGCTTTCCAGATACTGAAAAGTATGGGTGATATTACTTAATACTTTATTTAGTCACCTGTATTCAAGCAATAAGTACCAGCTAAAATTTGAGTGCAAATTCACTTCAGAATTCATGTGTAGAATTAGTATGCTGGCATCAAAGCTTTTCATTATTTAGTGCAAAATTATTTCTACAGATATAAATAAAAATAGCAAATCATAAAGCAACAGACATAAAAGTCTTTAATCAGATTATTAAATTATAAAAACTAGTCTACAAAATCAAAGAGTCTGCTTGTATATTTTAAAGAATCCTAGTTTGCATACCCATGAACAAAATGTAGTCTTATACTGTTCCCTGGGGCTCGCTCACGTCTCTTAGAAGCTGCACTTTTTCTTTTTTCTTTGCATTGCTCTTTGAGTTGAGGTAGATCTTCTTTGTAAACCTTTAAGAAAAAGCATACTTAAAAATCAAAAGACTCATCAGAAAAACATGTTGCTGAGAATTCAGCTGCTGTTATCACACATGAAAATGTCATTCTGACATAACTGAAAAAACCCTCCAATACCTGTAGCTGGTGACTATATAGTGCAACTGGGTTTTAAATTGCATTCTAGGATTACATTTAGTAATTTTTCTCTCTGTTAATATTAATAATAATTAATACTTTACTTGTAATTATTAATTAATCATTATATTTTATTACGCTTGATCTTCTGAATGCATCAGGTAACAAAAATTCTAAAGGTTTTGGTCAGTTCCCATGCAGTCCACTCAGTTTTGAGATTTCCCCAGTCTTCATAAATGACCAACTTAAACCCTAGGAAGCTTCCAGCTGCCATGGCAACTGAAATCTTTACCTGTCGACGATAGGTGATCTGTGTCTCCTGTTCAATTTCAGAGTCCAGCTCTGGAACATCAGACTGATCTGAATCTGATTCATCACTATTAGAATCAACCAGACTCTCTGTCACCAAGAAAACAGAAATAAAAAATTAGGCAACCTGAATTACAAGCCAGAAAGTTTAAATTAACTGCTTAAAGTTTCTGATTTGATAATCAATGCCTATGTTAACTGCTAATAATTGACAGGATGAATTCTGCTGCTACATAAGAAATAAACCATAAATACGGTAATTTTGGGTGCTGGAGTGAGTTAGTTTTTACGAACTACAGTAATTTCATCAGCTTTAATCTTAGGAGGAAAGGAAAAAAGAAGATAATGAAATAATCAGCATAAAGCAGAAACTAAGACTTGCACAAAATTAAAAAAGGGTCCAAAGAGAAACTTGTTAAAGTGCAAGAGAAATTCTTCAAGTAGGTTAGGAGGGAGGGAAGAAATTATAGATGGGAAAAAAGAGGCAAAATTTTTTGTGACTGGAGAGAAAAGGGCAGTAATGTAAAGTTTAACATGTAGGAAGAGCCTATTATTGTTTCCTTCTGCATTTGTCACTGACAAGTTCAGCACTGCATCTGTATTTACTTACCTGTTTGCTGGATCCACACTGCTACATATTTATCTGATCTGAGCAATTAAATGGTGAAACAGCCTATTTTATTGTAACTCTATATTCTCATTTCCCCAGAGGATTCTCTAAATTCCTTTAGGAATTTCCAAAGGAGGCACTCAGTTAACTGAGTTTTGTATTTAGGAAACTCATAAGAATAATTGTTAAATTAGTCACTAGTGGAAACATGATCTTCATTTTTTCCCAAACACTAAACATCTATATTCTGCTTTAAAAAAATTAAATAATCCATTATAATACTTAAATTATCATCTGAATACTTCAAAATTTTAAACAACTTAGTATAAAAGTGTATTTTCCCAGTGACACCTGAACATCCAGTTGTCCATTTAGTAAAGGGTGATATATACAGGATTCAGAAATTCTTATCTCTGAATTGAACGTTTAAAATTTTTCTTTACAAAAGCAGCAGAGCAGTGAAGGGTTTTTCATACCCTTGCTAGCCTGAACACACAGGTGTGATGGTTTGACCATTGGCCAAATGCCAGTGCACAGATTTTTTCATCTTCACCAAAGATCAGTTAATGCCAAACCAGGACAACAAGGTACTGGCAAGTATTAAACAACTCTATCAGGTGCTTCAGGCACCTGCAAAGTTTAAAGAACAACAACTGTTGTAATTGTCCAGACTGACAATTTTGAATACTTACTTCAATACCATCACCAAAGAATTTTACTTCTCTTTTAGCCTCCCTGCCTTCCACCCTTTTGTTGGTGTTTTTTAGTCAGTTCCTTACCTTGGGGTGCTATGTGAAGAGTGTCCTTCAACTTGCGGTCGGGGACAAACTTCCACTGAAAGACAGAATGATCAGCTCCCCCAATGGAAACAACCCACTGGTGATCATGCGACCACCGGACGTTGGTCACGTGAGCAGAATGACCAAGGTATTTTTTAAACTTCGCTCCTAGGGCAAGAATAAAAACATCTCTCAATCTTTGTGAAATAAATGTTTCGGAAGCACCTCAGAAAATCATATTAAAGAACCCATAGAAAAAGTAGTGTTTAATAAAGATATTCTAATTACTACCAGTATTTTAATCAATAGCAACAACTTTCTGCAGTTTTCACAAATTTTAATGCATGTATAAGATACATTTTTAAGTTTAGGTTCCAAAATATATTAACTTAATCAAGTTAAACACAAGAACAGAAGACATATGATAATGCTGTATGAGGTGTACCAGAGATTTTTAAAATTTCACTGTATTAATTTTATTTTACTTTTTACAAAGTAAAATTACCACTTCTACTTTGAAAAAATACAGTTATTTAAATCATGTATATTGAAGTCTGTGAAAACACCCCCACATACATGCTTGTAGCATGGGTTCCCGATGTACAATCTCAGTGCTAAGCACTTCTAGCAATTCATTTCCCCCCACGTTTAGCAGCAGAACTGGTAGTAGTAGTACAGCTACATCCAGTTAACGTTTTCATGGCTACATAACTACAACACAATCATTGGATGAGTTACTGAAATGAAGTTCCTAACAGCATTCCATTATAAGCAATCTTGTTAGACCAGAAAGGTATCATGTTTTCAGAGCTGTTTGAAAACCTGCATTCTAGACACCATTCATGTTTAATGCTGGCTACAGCTGCATGGATAGGTCTTAGGATACGTCTTCAAGTTTTATGTACTTAAACAAATGGTTTGGGTGTTGTTTTTAAAGACTGGTATTCCTTCATTTTTTTAAACTCTTTTTGAAAAAAGTGATATTAAAAATAGTTTCATTTTCCAGTCTTCTAACACATTTTTCTTGAATAGTCACAATTTAAAAATATGCACATAATTGAATTTAAAAGGCACTACCTTTTCTTAGACATGGGTATCGAAAGAGCTTTACTATTCCGTAATCATCAGCTGTAACCATAACTTGACCAATAAAATTTGCATCCACAGAATTGATATCATTTATATCTGAATATTTGGGCCAGATTCCATTAACTTCAAGGCCAGAAACACAGGTCCATGATGCCCACTGAATGCCTTTCAATTCCTCCTTGTTTGTTACTTCTTTTCCACCTAAACAAAAAATAAAGACCCATTTCTGAATAATCGCTCACGAAATTTTAAAGAACGCAACATTTTAAAAAATTCTCTAAAAATCAAATCCGAGTACAACAGATTTAAAAACTGAGTTCTGAAACTGTCCTGATCACTTCCCTATTATGACCAACAGTATCAGTAAGAAGACTTCTCAAGACTATTTAACAGAAGATCATAGGTTTGGTACTTTATAGTTTTTATTATTTCTTGGTATCTGCTTGAGGCTGTGTTATTTTTTGAAAGTTTATCAAAAATACACGTAATCATTCTAAGATAAACTTCATTAAAAATTCTGTTGTTGAATGATCGTAGAAACTTGGATTATTTAGAGCAAGAACTGAAGGACCCGTATCTGGCCACCGCAAATTACTAAAACCACCAATTTTATGTTTTGATCCTTGTTACATTATTTCACACCAGCTCTATCTGTAATGAGATTGAGCCAATCCTGCAAGGTAAGAGCTGAGGAACTGAGTCAGAGCAAATGCCCATTAAATAGGCACCATGTCTTCTGGAATGGCCAGAAGCCAAGAGCTGGAGCAATGCAAGAACGGCGCAAGCAAAGGTGAAAGCTGAGTCAGACTGAACACACACCTGCAGAGGGTGAGCAGGACAACAATCCACTTCTCAGCCTTTCAATCACAATTATTAATAATACTGTTTATATCCGTAACTAAGTCCTGCAGGTCTTGTGCCAGACAATTGTTAAGTTCCTTAATTCATTGTGGAATTTCAAGTGTAACACAATTTGATCATTATTTTATAATATTTGGGAGATTCCTCTAACTTCACTGACTTCAATAAACTTTTTTTCATAAAGAAGGTTTCACAATCCCACATTCTAACATATGAAGAAACTCCAGGTTGAAAGCTGTCTATGTAACTTCAAATTGCTCCTCCTGTGTCTGTTACTGTCTAATTAAATTCTCACTATGTTTTCTAACACATCTTCTGTAGCATTCAGTACACAGAATCAAAGTTGTGCATAGAATGATTTGGATACTTCACCAGAGAGTCATAAAAAGCTCCAAGAATCCGTGAATAATGTACAGTGAAAAGCATAAATCTTGTACAAGAATGAAGGGACAATATAAAAAGTGGTGATAATACACAGTTACTACAAATACAAATACTACAAAGACGAGTGGGAAGAATACCGAGTATTACGTAAAGAGTGTATGCAACAGACAGAAGTCAAGCCTTGTGATAAATACTGCCACTGGCATATTCGAATAAGGACTACTTAAATTTCAAGCTTTAAGATTGTAATATGTGCCTATGTCCTCTACAGAGGGAACTACCTTGATAGAAATGATTTCTACACTGGGACACTTCAGTCAAGTTTTCAAGACAATTGTCTTGAAAACACTTGCAATAATGGGGTTATCACAAAGTTCCTCACTGTAAAAGCTCTTTTAAGTTGAATTCTTCAGTCTGTTGCATAGTTCTAGACAATCAAATGCCTCTTCTGAGCTGCAACATACTGATTATTACACACACTTTAAAAACCATTCACTGCAATCAAATGATAATTTACTTAATATACAAGCTCTATAAGAACAAAGCTATTAAGCTATTGCAAAACTTAATTTAAATGCTGCATTTTAATTCTTCTAAAAAAAGTGGGAGCAAAAATTTATTTTTGATAAACAAAATAAATTATAAGGCAGCATCTCTAGTATAAAAATATGCATTGGAAAGAAGACTAAACATGTAAGAATAAAAATATTTCAGGAACTTTGCCAGAAAAATGCTATACTTATTCAAATGTGGCAAATAGTCTTATGAACTTACAAAATACTTCCTCTATACCCCCATGCTTTGAACCAGGATTTACATTTAGCTTTTTTTTTTACAAAACCCCTATACATTATTTCTGTTATAAGTAACAAACAGCATGAAGGCAACTCAGAATCTTACCTGGCATTCTGTAAAAAAGTCTCTTCCCATTGCCATCATTGGTCTGTAAGTATTTACTGTCTGAAGACCAATCCATATGTGTGATGAAGCTTAAGGATCCAATACATTCCCCAACTTTCTTGTATCGCTGAACAACGCCATATATATCCACAGAGCTGTCATTGGAACCAACGGCTAGGAAATTCCCGTCTGGAGAATATTTGAGTTCATGAATAGCTTCTTTCCTGTCTTTGATATGAACAACCTCAGTCATATCTCTGTAGTATGAAAGAAAGCACGTCATAAGTAGAGAAGAGCCTCATCACACTGTCAAGTTCCCAGTGTAAAAAACAAACAAGATTGTGAAATTATATATTGAATTTAACTATCCTGCGTGCAAACACAACACTGCTGTTTTTAGAGTTGGATGGGGCTTCATGGAGAAAAAAAAGAAGGTAACAGTGACACAAGAAGGTGCTTCACTGGGCTGAAGGACAATGAACAAAACGAACTGTTCAAACTGGGTCTACAAGAAAATTTCATCAAGTAGACTACGAGATCTTTATTCAGCCAGGGAAGAAAATGTCACTGACATGAGACATGAATCTCACTTTCCCTTTAAAACTGTGGGATCACAGCAGCACAAGGCAGTACTCGTTTTGCTTGCATGATGTGCTGACAGCAGAATTCCAACACATGGAAACAATTTACGAAGTAATGAAAACTTATTTCTTAGTGATTCAAGGATAATTCATAAATCTAAAACCTAAAGTAAAACATTTCCTAGAACACTGCCACTCTCTGCAAATAGACCAGTATGCTTTTTCAAATGGGTTGTTCTAGAACAACATGAACATATGTAGCACGCATTTAAAAAAATCTGAGCACCCTCTGCAATTTAACACAAAAACGCAACTGACCACGTGCACGGTCACAGGAGTATCAAACCATTAGTAACGTGCCTATTTTCAAGTTTAGTGACATACCTGACTCGGAGCACAGTGAAAGAGCCATCCTTCATCCCCAGAGCAAGATGGATTCCATCAGTACTGACAGCGGCACAGCGAATGGGCTCCTCCATGTTGCACCGGGCAATCAGAGCATGGTCTATTAAACTCCAGATTCTAAAATAAAGTAATTATTCCAAATGCAAAATGGGCGTGCAGCTTTGTCACAGATAAGATGAAGCCCTCAATTTCTGCACAATGCTGGACATGGCAGTTTCCCTATTTTAAAATAATTTTCCAGAAGGACAATCTAAGACATAAGTGTGAATTATGTATACAGCAAGAAATATTCTTTTCTTTTAAAAGGCTGGAATATCTCTAATAAGAACATGTGGGAAGAGATTAATTTCGATTTTCCGAATATAAAAAATTATAGCATATGACAATGCATACTTTTAGACCACTCCTGCAAAAATTCCACTATTTTGCTAGTCATTTTAGCCAGAAACATTAAATAACAATAAAAGCCTTTGACCAGTATAAACAACTTTTCATATTAAAAAGTCATTATTGATAACTCCTTGTAACTAAAATGTGTAACTTAAAATATCTAAGTTTTTATAACAAGTTAGATTACATTTATTATTTACAATCATATCTGGAATTTGAGAGTAATAATAACATTAATAATTGACTTCTTGATTTGCTTAACTGTACTGCACTTAAGATATTTAACAAAAATGCCAACACATTTAACTTAGAAGAAAGAAAAGCTGGTTTTGACCAAAAAAAATAGATGAACATGTAAGAGGGAGTAATTTGGTGGGCTTTCTGAGCATTTATATCCTGTTTACAATGCATGGACTAGGTTTGATAAAATTCACACATTAAAAGTTTATTTGCAGCATTTGGACGAGTAAATATGGTAAGAGTAAAATGCCTAAGTTTTTATCACAGTTTTTTTTCATCGCAAGCTGTGCATGCTTAACGTAACCACTGAAAAGGGAAGATTTGAAGGATACTTGTCTCTGAGTGCTCAGTGTTAGCCTAAATGAAATGTTTTCAGATTTCATATATGGGGAGTTTTGGGAAATACCCACTTCCACTGTGTTTTATTACTGGAGAGCACCCATTTCCTGCACAACTTAACTGTAGCAGTACATCAATGCCACATTTTACTAACTTTAAAATGCATACACTTCAATTAGGTTACCCACAAAATGAGTTGATTGTCTAAAACTGTATGCAGTTTAAGAAAGAAACAAAATTTAACCTGACTGATCGATCATCGCTTCCAGTCATGGCCAGGGGTTTTGTAGGATGGACAGCCAAAGCCCACAGCTCTCCTTCACAGTGCCCCTGCATTATCAGGAAAGGCTTGTTACGCTCATGCACCACGATTTCAAAAATTTCACTATCTTGTGTCCCAACGAGTATATGGTCTCCTCTCCAGCAAACACTTCTTACAGAGAGACCTGTAGAAGAGATTGTTACTGAGAGATACATCCTCAGGACTTGTAAAAGAAAGGTAAAGTTGCAAAAGACAAAGCATAAAAGCAAGAAAATGTCAAGAAGTATCCATATCTCTTCTCTTATTCCTGGAATTACTCCTTTTACTCTTTATCTGTTTCGTAGATAGTGGCACACTCGCCCTTGGAACATAAACTTTTTCATGACTACTTGGAGGATATACGGAGACCATACCAAGAGGTAAGACAGTGGAGTAGGAGAAAATGCAATTAAGAAAACAAGCAAGAGGACAGGTCATAGAGGCAATCCTCAGAAGTATATTAAAAAAAAAAAGAGTGAAGGGAAAAGAGTCAGAAAACTCATTTTATTCAATATGATATTTTTTTTAAATCTGCTTGCTCTGTCATGGGCATTTGACAAGGCAAAAGTTTATGGTACGAGTCTCTTGTATCAGAAGTAAAGTAGGCAAACTGGAGGTGAAAACAAGTCTGAAAGAATGAAACTGGATGAAACAGCTTTCAGCTATATGGATCAAAACTGAGAAGCAGCAGCTGAGTAAATTTAAATTTAAAACAGAGCCACTCTACTGCAGGGCATATTTAAAATGAAATGTATTCCATCTTGTTGCAATACTTCACAATCTTGGTGGGAAAGCCATGTCAATTACACCAAAAACTTCACTTGTAATCAGTTACGTATTGACCCTGAGTACCTCACTGCTATCAGACATTCTAGCATATTTTCATATTCTTGGCAAGATATTAGAAAATAACAAAAGTGACTGAGGGCGAAGAAAACCAAATGCCAACAAAAGCAATATTGTAAGTGACACTAGTGCTTTAGTACATGTTTGTATTCTTATCCTAAATCATTACAGCAACAATTTCTGAAACACTCTATGTAAAGTTTTAGAATGACATGAACAGTAACTGAAGTCATATTTACAAGTATGCAGTGTTCTAAGTTTCACAGAACTGTAGCTAACATCTAAATAGTTTTAATGAAAATTTGGATAACTAGCAAATGAAATTGTTGTACTCCACTGTTTTGCACTGTAGATCTCACTGCCTCAAGTTCTCTTAAAGAATTACTGTTCCATGTTAAAAACTGCTGTACTCTAGAAACAATGCACATGAAAAAATTAAATCCTCATCACATGTACTGTTTGTAAAAGTAACTGTGACCTTCATACTAGCGGGCATGATCTATCCTGTTTCTAGCAAACAGTTCATGGTAACATACATAAAACAACACTTTGGGTTTAAAACTCTTTTCTTGTTCAAAACACTGATAAATTTCCTATCTTATTGGTATATTGACAGCAGCAAACTTCTCTTTACCTTTATACCCCTGGTCTGTTTCCCTGAGATCAATCACAGTAATTGGTTTAAAATTTAGGTCCCACAAGCGAACACAGCCATCCCTGCCACCAGTGGCAAACCCCTCTTCACACGCATTCATGCTGAAAATTCCTGCCTAAAGAGAGAAGAAAGTTACTTTTAACAACATGCACAGATTGGAGAAAACCAGTATGCAACTAATACAAGCTTCAAATACGAGAAAGTCAGAACTGGAAACAAACTCAAAACAAGCAGAATTAACAAGTAATAAACAGAAAGTGAATTGCTGCAAGAATGCTTTCCTTCTGATGATGATCATCATCATGGTGATGCTGCTTCTCATCCCTAGAAAGAGCTTAGTTTCCTCTTGCCTTAGGACCTGGTCCAACTCTAATAAATGTCACCATGAAGATTTCCCATGATCTCTACTAGGCTTGCTTTAGGGCCTTTGTTGCTAGTACTCAGCTGCTACACAACAATGCAAAAAACATCTGGGATTTTTTTATTTTTTTAACCAAGGAAGACTGATTTAAAATTTAAGTTTAGAAATAAAACTTAAGAAAAACCATGATCATGCTACATCATTGAAAATTTAACATAAATTCTTATTTTAAAGGCAAACATCAGGAAACAAAACCTAACCCATTTTCTTCAACTCACTTGATACATGTTTGCCTCAGGATAACAAAGAGGAAAAGATGATCTATGTAGTATTAAAATAAAGATACTATAGCCACTATATTTGATTTAACATTATAGATATCTAAATGGCATTCGCACTACTGGAGTTTTTTTAATTACCTACACAACTCATTGGCCTTATGCTCAGAAATAACTCACACATTTCAGTAAGCAAACCTACTGAAAGGGCAACTTTAGCTGATAAGGCTATGAGAAGCTTAAAAAATTGCTCTATATTTAAGTATGTAAAGTTCAGCTATGACAAAAGTAAACAAGAGAGCATTAGAAACAATGGAAGAGAAAATCTGTCTCTAACTCCTGTCCAAAAGAAAGCAGAACAGCCAACAATATACATATCTTCTATAATATTGGCCTGAAATTCCAGTTTTGTAAAGAAGTAAAGTTTCAACAGTTCTTTAGAGGGTCCAGATTTTATAGTAATGAAGCACACTAATTGCAAAGATGAAAGCAATTTGGAAAGGAGAGATTGCCTTTTGGGGGAAAAAAAAAGCTGTACACTCGGAGAGCAAATTAGGATACAATGTGACTTATGAGAATTCTGGGGTACTCATTACTATTACCTCCTACCAATATGCTTTTTCTTCTTAAATTTCAACTAAGAAAAATATCATGATGGACTGGTCATAATGAAATATGGATTGTGTTTGCTTCATTCATCAGGTAACAAGGACATAATTTTTCATGTCAAAAAAAGAAAACTCTCAGCTTTCACAAAAAAAGAGAAGCCTACTAGAATGTCAAATGACAATCAAAACTAAGAAAGACTAGGGTGACAGAACTCCATTTTTTTGGCATGTCATGTCCATTCTCAAGAAAGAGACTTTTATGACAAGCCACAAGTTCAGGAGCAGTACATGTCTAAACAGAAATGTAGTGGAGTTTTTAAGTCATAAGCAGATTAGAAGGCTAACTCTCATTATCTCTAACATCTTGAAAATCCTCTGTTTCTTTAGGAGCCTAGAGGTTTCTGAAAATACAGCACAAACTGTATTTGTCTGTATGTGCCTATTCTGTCCATGTGTGTCTGTTTTACTGCATTAACCTTTAGTATTGTGAGAAGAAGTCTTGTGAGGAGCAGCTGAGGGAGCTGGGGTTGTTAAGCCTGGAGAAAAGGAGGCTCAGGGGAGACCTTATCAGTCCCTACAACTGCCTGAAAGGAGGCTGTAGCCAGGTGGGGGTCAGTCTCTTCTTCCAGGTAACAAGCGACAGGATGAGAGGAAATGGCCTCAAGTTGCACCAGGGAAGGTTTACATCGGATACTGGTAAAAATAGCCTCACTAAAAAGGCTGCCAGGTATTGGAACAGGCTGCCCAGGGAAGTCCTGGAGGGATAATCCCTGGAAGCATTCAAAAGCAGGTGGAATGTGGCACTCATGGATAGGCTTTAGAGGGGAACACAGCAGTGCCAGGTTAACAACTGGACTCTAATCTTGGAGGCCTTTTCTAGCCTTAGTGATTCTATGATTCTAGGTGCCATGGAATAAATAAAAGTCTAGAGGAATTTCAGCTCATTTTGTAGCATATACTGAATTCTGTCCAAGTTTAAGTCCTTTAAAGCTCTTTTTGGAATGCAATCTTGATAACAGAATTATTTTCTTTTCTCTAATTATCTCTTTTCAGAATCCATTATTTAATTAGTCAGTATTAAAAAAATAATCAGACATTTGGCAATGTGGGAGCTAGAGGAATGCTCTGGAGATAAGATCAAGTGGATCCAGCATTAATCTGTTTTCTACTCCACAGAATATCCTTATCTTGAAAAGGACATAGTGGTTGTCAAGGAGATTTGGCAGATGTGCTTGCTCAATCTCTTGAAATGCAATAGGACACTCTCATTCCAGTCTTTGTACCACTGGAATAAGAGAACAAGATAAAACTAAAAACTATCAAAATGCCCCTCATTAATGGGAACTGAAAGTATCTAACAGAAAAAGCTGAGCTTTGCTACTTTTCATATAATTTCTAGGCTCACACTTAAAGGGGGAAAGACAGATTCTTTACTGGGATAGCTTGGCCAGTAAATCCTCCACTAAATCCTTCCTATTAAAACTGACAAGATGGTTAATGCAAATCAACTTTGGAGTCTTCATGCTTCTTTAATCCTTCAATCTGAAACTGTCATCCACATAATTTGATTCTTGATGGTTAAAAACCCTCTAGCAGTAATGAAAGGCAAACAATTGCACTGACTTTGTTAGATTCAATTCAATGTGAGCCACAAAGACTATGCTTCTGAATGAAAATAAAAGGTGCAAATCAAAGGCTTCCACCTTAAGACTTATGAAAATTGGCATACAGACTGCATTCTTCTTTTGCAAATTCTTCATTGCACTTCCTAATGAATGTGAAAATTCTGGAAATAGTATCTCAAATCTATCAACATTTTCTCAAAATGCTGAATATTTCCTGTTTTTCCAACATAACCAGCTGGTATCACATCTGTGTTCCCTCAAATTTGAGAAAAAAATAGTTGAATGAGAGCAAATAAAAAAATAAATGCCCAGATCTACCAGAAATTAGAGTTGAAAGCTGGAGAAGTACAAAAAGAATTTGAGAAAGATGATCCCTCTTTCAAGAATACTTAGCCACTACTTGAATCCAAGAAGTTTCTAATACTGAAGCAGCTTATGGTTTTCTACTGCTGCTGGACCTACCTTGCCCCCAATGTGCAAAAATCAAGTGTCAGTTTATTTAAATGCAGTTGTTTGTATAAAATCCACCACTCTAACTCTGACTACGCAATTCCTAAAACACCTGATGACTGCAGCTAGCCATAAAATTAGGACCAAGCTTGGGAGATCATTGAACAACATGGAGAACAGAGACACTATACCAATACAAAAACAACTCCAGTGCCTCCTTTTCACTCCCAGACACACTACAGGACACAGAAATGTACAGCATGTAAAGCAACACCCACGTTGGGCACTCACCCTGAGACACTGTCCCTCCCAATACATACCGCACAGTAAGGAAATGGACTGCAAACATTTAAGATGGGTGTCAGTGAGTTTACAGAGGAGAGACACTAATGTGAAATTTGATCTTCCTGACAAATCATCCAGAAAACAGTCTAAAAATGTGCATACTACTATAAAAATTTAAAGTAGTTGTCTATGTACCTCCCATTGGCTAAAAGAAGTGCAGTTACCTTTGAAACCAATGACTAGTCTAAGCAGCAGGAGAAAATACTGCATGACTTAATGTGTTGGTACATGACACCAGTTTAAAACCATCCATTTAAGTTCATTATATTGTTTCCATCTATATTTAATTAGTATCCAGCCAACTGACATAGGCGTGCAATGGTTTTAACAGAGTGCCTGTTATTTAACCTCAAGCTTGTTATTTAACCTCAGTTTCTGACATCAATCCACACAACTTTAATGTGTACCTCTGAAAGACTATCTCAAAATTAATTATTCATCTGCTGAGAAAGCTTCTTATGTAAATTTACTATGCAAGGCAAAAGCATAGCACACAAGAATCTTTAAAACATACAGTGTTCAAACCAAATCATACAAGCTTGTTTTAATATCCAAGTAACATCTTGTATCTATCTTAATAGTCATGGACTACTTTGTATTTAGAACATATAAGGTGGTAAGTGGAAGATTCTATAATCTGTTCTTTGCACTGGTGCACAAATGAGACATATTAAAAGATTTTTTTTTATTATTATTAGTCAAGGTATTTATTAATGCTCCAGAGCCAGATCCATCACCTACAAATAACCTCATGGAGTATTACCATTGCCAGTGAATTTACACATGCTTTCATGTTATTGTTTTCTTCCTCCCCTTTAAAATTTTAATTACTAGGATTATTAATTAGGAGGCAAATCGAGAATTGAAGTTCTCCATTATTATCCATTGTTCCCTGCACATGAACTCTGTGCCTTTACTCTTAAACCCTGCTCATTTCTATATTTTCCTACTTTTTCCCACTTTTCATTCCCACTTCTATTTTAAGTGAACTCCCTAATCCTCTTCCAACTAATTCTCTGGTTACCTCAGCTTAAGTGCTTTCAACTTTTTGTTTCTACCCAAACTCAGAAATCTGAAGGAAACTCCACTCTCCTCTCTGTTAGTATTGCTATGACACAAAACAGATAATCTGTCTGAGTTAAGAATTCTTATTTCGCTTGTTAGTGTTAAAGTTACTACCTGTTTCCTTGGTTGCTCATACTGGGAGACCATGGTTCATTTTCCACACTGAATTATTCTTAAAATGAAAAATGTCTTTTCAGCTAGGGCAACTGCAACAAAAAGAACCAACCTTTGAAAAGAACAGGTGTTCTATATTAATGCAGACAATAATAATATTGTCTTAATAATAACTTAATAAATCTGGGGCTGGACTATTTCTCCACATCACTAATGTGCTTTAGAAATTGTTTTCCAGTATCTCAGAAATCTGCTGTTTATGCTGCAAGAAAAGAATGGTATTTATGCAAACAATGAGACTTCTTCCTGACAGTTTACGTCACACCTGTTGAGGTTTAATGATGCAGGATGATGAACACGGACGCAAGGATGACAATTCCAACACCAGCACACCAAAGAGAAATTTGTAACAATTCCCTACCACCTGCACACTGTCCCTTCAACAATATCCATACACCATAAATCTTGTTGTTTACACTTGCATTTCCTTTGGAGAAGAAGAACATAATTTATAATTTATAAAATTAAGTAGCCACAAAATTTCATTATAATATTTTAGTATGGCTGAAGAGATACTGTCATTCCAAGTTTCCATATGTTGGGCTTAGAGTAGTCTGTCAATATTATCCTTTAGGTTATTTTTTATTGAAAAACAAGGTTTCATTTTGTTGGAAAGAAGTTTCCATATTTTACTGGTTTTTTTTTTCCCTGAAATTGATGAGATTTGTAGAGACTCTAATCTCTTGTAAAAATGAATTTCAAAGACATGAATTAGTGTCCCTACTTAATTTTCAGAGCTGCAAAGTACAATTCCATTGAGCCTAGATGACAGATCCAAAAATAGAAGGCTAGATGAGACCTACTCCAAGGTCACCCGAGCTCTGTCCATTGATGTTACTGAAGATAAGGATGGTACTGCACTTCAAATTTGATCTTACAGTCAACTAAGAACTGACACAGCACATAAGGGAATGGAGCAACAAGCTCTCATCATCTTATGTTCATCAGTCGTGTCATTTCACACTTAAACAGCTGAAAAGCACTGCATGATTCTGAGAAATAAACTGTTGTAAGTCTAAATAGTCCAAGTAACATGTTCATATACAGGACAGCTGTCTCCCACAGCACCAACAGGATGGGAGAATATTCTGGCATCAGTTTTCAACTGGAGACTAAGTGCACTGTTCCCTCTGGGAATCATGGTGTGCATGTGCAACATCCAATCATCTCAGGAAAACACAGATAAGAACAGAACACTATTAAAAACTTATTATGAAGACTGAACCCAGATCTGAAGTTATAGAGCAAGAGTAACTCCACACCGTAAACCCCCCCTCACACTTCCTGGTTCATAATTTGGGCCCTCTTGAATACATTTTATATTTCTACAGATGCATACAGGACAGTATGTTTGTGTGTGTTTATCTGTAATTTTATATATAAATATATATATATACACTTCTATGTATATAAAGAAATCTCAAATACAAACTATAGTTTCACATACAGATGTTCTTCAAAACTTTATCTTTGTTCATAACCAGGGACAGTGTCATTACACAACTGACAGAATAAGCACTCCAATCACTTCTGAATTATTAGTTCATTCAACAAGCTGCAATCATCCTGAATGTGTATTTCTAAATCTTTGGTAAACCAAGAGTCTGCTTACTACAACTGACTGCAACTTCTCCCACACACACAACATTCATTGCTTTGTCCCCTCCATTCCACTTGATTAAATCAAAGAGTGACTCTTATATTCAGTTGCAAACATCAGGTCACCCAGTCCAACAGGCCAGTTAAAACAAACACATTCTTACAAGCAAGTATCATTAATTTTTATCTAGAATTTTGAAGTTGCAATATCAGAACTTATATGCTTGTTTTTCACACCATGTTACATTGCTAAGATGGGAACTTCAAATAGTATCAAGACGGTACAATGCTTTTCAAAACAAAAATTAACGTTCAACAAGCAAATCATACAGTTTCATAAAGTTACCTTAGCAGTTTCATGCTTCATAGGTTAAACCAACAGAAACTGGTTGGCTTTGTTTGAGTGATAATTGGACAATTATAAGTCAAATCCTGCATATTACCAAATGAGAGGTAACGAGGATTTTCAGTTTACTATGCACAAATCAGACTGCAAACCAAAAAGTGGGTTTTTTTGCTGCCTACTTTAATCACAAACCCATATGCTTTGAAATAACATGGAAAATGTTATTAAAACCTAATGTAATTAAAACCTACATAGCAAAATTATAATCACTTTGTATTCATATTAAACATTACAATTAAAAGAAGATATTACCAAGCACTTTGGAAAATTTTTATTAAACTTTCACTGACATGTCTTCACTTTTCAAATCTGTATACTGTTCTAAAAAAAATATTCCAATGCAACATTCTGAGTATCATTGAAACCATATGGGAACACAGACAAGGTGACCTCTTCCTGGCTTTCCAGAAATCTACCTAACATTTAATACGAATTTAAAAAGAGACACTTACCGCGTGTGCTCCCTGTATTGTCCGTACGAGGTTGATTCCTTTCCACACGTAAATATCTCCGTTCAGCGCACCCGAATACGTCACTTCATCCCTTGCACAGGCGAGGCACAAGATAGTCTGGAGGTCACCAGTCTTGCCAAAGACACCACGTTTTGGTGTCAATGAATTGCCACACAAGCTCCAGAACTGTGACATAAAGTGATTTAGAAAGATGGCTATGTTGCAAATTTAATACGTACATGTGAAACGGAAGTACCTTTCCTGCAAAAGACATCACCATTCGTCCTCTTTTCCATGCCTTAGTTTTCCAGTTTAACAATGTTTTATATTATTAACCAACTTAATCTTTCCAGAAAATCATCATAACAGAGTAGCTGGGAAGGAATTTTGGGATATTGGTATTAAATTACACTAAAATTCTTCCAAATAATAAATTGTGAGTCAGTTGTACTTTCAGTTACTTTTGAAAAGTATTTCATAATAGAATTATCATTCTTTAATGTAAGACTTTTATGCTGAAAATGGTGCATTTGTACTTCATGTTACTTTATACATTTAAAGATGCCACCTAAGCATGTAGATTTCTGATAAGAATCTATTTGCTCTGTTTGAAGGCAGCTGCTTTTATTGCACATGTATTTCTCAGAACCATGGATCACACGGAGTAGCCATCTGAGGCAGAGATTTTTGAGAACTTTCAAACAAACCATTTGTGTGTAATAGCAGCAATCACACAATTGTGAATTCCCTCCTAGGTCACCCAACATGCACCAAAGAATCCTGAACTAAAGACATGCAAAGTCTCTTGTCAGAGCACAATCCTTGCCAACTAAGTCTCCAGATAAACACTGTCATTTCTGAGATCTCTGCAAACAAGAAGCACTTGCATATTCCTTTCACACCCTCCTGTCCAAACATGTAAACGTGCACTGGAAAGTGAAGCTGCTGAAGTAATCCAATGCAAAACATGAAAGTATCACTGCTGACAGGTTACTCTTACATTGTCTCAGCATATAGAGTTTCCTGCATATGCATTTAGGGAACTGCATTTCACAGCAAGGCACTCTGTTATCAATAATCAATTAAAATTCTGAAAGTACTTCAATTAATATGGCATAATGCAAGAAGTTACCATTAATAGATTTTTGTACCCACAATGCTGTAATTCAGAAAAAAACAGAAATTACCATTACTGATTAGAATAACTAGTACTGACTAGACAAATCCCAGTATCTTAACAAGCTGTGCTGGTTTGTGCTGGGATAGTTAATTTTCTTCACAATGGCTGGTGTGGAGCTGTGTTTTGGATTTGGCTGAACAAAGTGTTGATAATACAGAGATGGTTTTGTTATTGCTGAGCACAGCTTGCACAGCAAGGGGCTCTTCTGCTTTCCTACTGCAACGCTGGCAAGGATGTTGGGGGTGTGTGGGAGGCTGGGAAGAGACACAGCTGGGAGAGGTGACCCCAACTGACCAAAGGGATATTCCAGATCAAATGGCATCACGCTCAGTGTACTAAGTGACAGGGAAAAGTGGGGGGAGTATTTGAGGTGATGGAGTTTGCCTTCCCAAGTCACGGTTACGTGTGCTCTTGTGGAGATGGCTGAACACCTGCCTGTCTCTGGGAAGCAGTGAGTTAACTCCTTGGTGTGCTTTGCTTGCATGTGCAGGTTTTGCTTTCCCTATTAAACTGTCTTTACCTCACCCCATGAGTTTTCCAGCTCTCAACCTTCCAATTCTCTCCCCAGTCCTGCTAGTGGTGGAGTAAGCGAGCACGTGGTTGGGGCTTAGCTGCTGGCTGGGGTGAAGCCATGACAGCAGTAATTTTTAACTAAAGTGCAGAGTTCAAGCCATAGACCATGCTGTTGCTTGAGAAGCAACTACACAGTCACTGCATAAATGGAACACCTAGCTCCAATGGTAAAGCAGGTGATGTATCTAAGAAAAGTAATTCCTCAATATCAGTTCACATGGAATTATCTACATAACTTGATTAAGTACTATCACAATTTGCATAAAACATCATCTGAGAAAAAATACAATAGTATTAAAAACATGAAAGTAATTCTTGATATCTGAAATAAGAAGAAGGTGCAGTTTAAAAAAAACACACATCAACAAAAACCTCTTGCCTGATCCAAACCTTAAATATCTCTAGAATTCTGATTTTCTATACTCTTTGCCCAGAGGAAACAGCAATTATTTTTAAAACCATGTTGTTATTTAGAAAGGCTTTGTAGAGCCTTAAAAGTTGCTCAAACTTTTGCTTATCTAAATAGATATGTTTTGACATCACAAAGCCATCCTAAATATACTAAATCACTTCTGGCAAATATTAGCTTACCATTGGCATAAAGGTTCTCTTAGAGAAGTAGAAAAAAATCATTATCAAACAAGTTCATGGAATTCTGTAACTGACATGCTAAGCATCATGCCAAATCAGACTTCTGCAATCTAGCCAACAGATTTAAGACTTTTTCCAGTAGGCCATTAATACAGATTACTCTACAAGGTCATTGTATAAAAAGCAACACATTTTCTCCACCATGTGTGGGAACCTACACACAACATCAATACAGAACTTTCAAGCTGCCATCTACTGCTGTTATGTGGTAACACAGAAAACTGTGCATGGGAGAAGACAGAGACTTTTGACAGATGTGAAACACGGTTCCTAATCGTTGATAATCCTGCTGACAAAGTTAAACCTGAAAAAGAAGTTCTTTCTGCACAGCATTTGCTACATGGATCAAACAGAGCATCCTTGAAAAATACATGAATTGTCCAAATTATGAATCCTGTAACAGGTACAGGATTCTCCAAATGACAAAAGTACAAATACAAGCCGGGAAAAGAATTTAAAGAAAGGAAAATGCTGCTTCTCTTCCTTTCTCTTCCACTGTCTCCCCATATTCTGTCTAAATGGTAAGAAATGACTTTTCAATTCATTTCACCTCTGTAGTGCAGCAATTCATTCATTGTTCAAGATTCAGAAACTGGAGTACCTGGAGTCACCTTAAACGTGTGCATCCTGTGTTACACTACTTTGGACTTCAAACAGCATGTTTTAGAGAACCTAGATTTTAAATTAGAGTCATTTTATATTAGAGTCATTACACACAATGCTACTGACAACTGTTTTATTCCTACTACATTACTTCTGCCAGGGCATCAAGTCTTTTGAGCAGAGAAGTTCTGTTTTTCACTACACAGATCTTTTAACATATCTAGTGTAGTCGAGTGTGATTCATTATTGCAGTTCTAAGAACTAATATTGTTCTTACACAAGACCTTCCATATTATCATTCAATATTCCTTTTAGATTCTATTTTTATTTATTTTATTGAGCATATATTACTGCAGCTGAAATATTTTATAAATGAAGAGTTATTTCATTACCTTGATGTGTTTTACACCACAGCTGACGAGCTTGTTTGGCTGGTATAAATCCCAAGAAATATCAAATATCTGCACAAAAAAAATCCAAGGATGTCAGCACAGATGGCCTTTCTAGTACAGGACAGTTAAAACAGTAAAAACTTCTAGCAAATTAACAGGGAGTCTGAATGCCTTATATGGATCTATTGGAAAGTCTTTTTAATCCTCTCATTCCATACTGAAATTTCAAAATATACCCAATATAGTTCTGGCTTTTTTTTCCCCTAGAGTAATTAAAATACATGATAAAACAACATTAAGGTTCATTTACAGACTAGAAAAATTTAAGCAATTATTTGCATTTTTATTTCCCATATGGGAATTAGGGTCTAAAAAGCACATTAGTTCTGCACTTCTCCTACATGTTTTCAGTCTCAACAAACCATATACAAATAAATATTGAGTTACACATTTTATTCTAGAAATAAATGCACACATGTTAAGTATCTTCACATCTCTATGCATCTATCAATCTTCAGACAAATTAAGTTTCTAAAACAAAATGGGTTTTGTTCAGACATAGGTCAAGTACGTATATACAGACAGTTTAACAAACTGAAATGACATTGATGCTCAGACTATTTAGTTATACTTACTCTGTCTGTATGACCAGGAGCCATTGATAACAATTTTCCTTTTCTCCAGTCCCATACACAAACTGTGTTTTTCGAGTCCAAACCAACCGAGACCAAACGCTAAAAGTGTCCAAATTAAACAAATATAACTCAATAAAAAATAACTCAATATATTAATGAAATCTGAAGTCATTATTTTGAATGAGTTGCAAAAAATGTGTAACATATTTGAGATAGAAGCAATAGCTCCATTTTGATATAGAAGAAAACATAAGCTATATCTTACACCAAAGCTTACACAGATGCATCTTCTCAGGTACAACGTCATGACCATAAAGATCTTCTTAGATAACAACATATTTCTGATCTATAAAGTTTAATATATATATATATATATCATTATATAGCACACGTGGCAAGCTGTGGTCAAGAGACATTTGCAAAGAAGGAATAGTCACTGAACTTAATGAAACTGTGTGTGTTTACCTTTAATTACACATAACTTGCAGAATTTAGGATTTATTTTATAAGTTCAAGAGATACTAAAAAAAAAAATTTCTTTAATCTGCTTGTAAACAAACAAAAGACCAAAAACAATTAAACACTTTAAAAGTCATTTGCTTGATTCTTCAAGACATATATAAGTAAATATTTCTTTCCAAATCCTTTCCCAAACCAGAATTAAAAAGGCCCCAAGCATAATTTCATCAAGTCTTTACTATTCAGAAAGAGCTTGAAGCCATTTACACTGTAAAGCTAGGATGGACAAAAAAGATTATTCCAAAAAAACCAAGAAAAATAAAATTTTGAAATCTTCCAGTGCTTTGTAGCCTGTCTTGTCTTGACTGTGAAGACACTTTGCAGAGATTTCTTGACACAAATGATTGCCTAAATTAGTCACTTGTATCTGTTAACAGACAAAATGCTATTTTTCCTATAATTCTCAACAGAAAGACTAACAGGATTGAAATAAAAAAAAAAAAGCTGAGTGATTTGGTTTAATTTGTAAAGAAATTATAGTATTTTTGTTCCATTTTTGCATGAATTGTGCCATCTTCATGTTAATAAATGAAATTTTTTCAAATCTTTTGGGCAAAGCTTTTTTCACTGCTCAGCAGTTAATACTTACACACACTAAAGACAAATTAACTTCAATTTCTACATAGATTATCCAGTGAGTTTGTAAAAGCAAAAACAAACTCCAAACTTGAATCGTAATCTTTTTTCCCAAAGACAAAAACTTATTCCAAATAACATAATTCCTTTACTGTCTGAAAAACTCCAAGATTATGAGAAGAAAAACAAACAAGTTAAATGCCATTTCTATCGATGCCTCCTATTTATTAATACTACAAAATCTAACCTTTCTTTTCCATCTTTGAAAAGTCAGGGTATTTCAATCCTAATTTGATGTATCTTGACCTTAAATTATGAAGGCCATTCAAGCGAGAGAGTGACACAAGTTTATACAACAAGAACAATACAGAAAAAGACATCTCTGTGAAGTAGAAATGATGTCCTAGAAAGATCAAAGTAGAAATGTTCTAGAAAGAAGCTGACTCTAGAAGCTGACTGCATAAACAGTGAGAGGTCATTTCAACAAACTCAGAATTTTCCTACAACAATTACAACATGTTTTAACAGAAAGAAGTTACAGGTAGGCTTTCCTCTTGCGTTCAACACAGCTCCATTTGATAGTCTCTTAAGGACAGCAACTGGTTTCTACAATACATCCTCACTAGAGAAAACAGCAGGAACTAACAGACTCTGACCTTTTTAGCAAGCAAAAGGAGCTGAGAATATAGCTAAATCTGAGTATCACATTGCAAGGCTGAGTGGGAGGGAAAGAAGAGTTTCATAGACCAGGAAAGCACATCTCCAGAAAGGATTTTCTCAGCTAATACCTTTTCAGCTGCTACCTAACAAGCAAATACAACCATTAAATTTTCCATTTCTAATACATCAGTCAAGAAAGCCTCTTTACTCAGAGGAGCAAGTGTCTGGTAAAAACAATCTCCATTATAGGTAGCAGCTCTGAGAACCAATTTACTACTCAGAAAATGTTCAAAAGCAACATTATATAATATATATTATATATATTAACATTATAATCCAATGAAACCTTTTTCTTGACTCTTAGATACAGGATACATGAGACTGAACAAACAAAACATGGAGAGCCACCAGTGAATGCAAAATGCATGACAGAGAAGGGGATACTGCCTGAAGGAGTCCAAGATGAGTAACACAACAGGGCTGCCATCATTCTGGGCACAAGATGTGCCCCTGCACAAGGAGGACCACTGTCTCCAGTTATTTGGTCTAACTCTGAACTGTGGCCCACAGACCACAAGAACCCCCCCATCACCTCATCTCCATTCAAAAAACTTTTGACGTTATAATTTTCTTGCCAAATATAAATAATTGGCATTCATTAGTAATGCAACTTTATGTTCCTCAACTTGAGAATAAGCAGATAGAACCTGAGACAATACACTGTCTTTTTTTTAAGAAAAACTATGTGACAAGATTTCTAATCGATAAACAATTCACTCAAGTGTTTGAAAAAAGAATATTAATTACATACCTGACCATCTAAATCAAAGGCCAAGCAAGCTATACCATGTGTGTGAACATCTTTCAGAACAGAGACAGTTTGCACAGTGTATGAATCCCACACGCAGATGTACGGTTCCTTCCCAACTTGACCTGTTGCCACCAACACGCGTTCGGGGTGCAAAGCGAGGCTGCCAAAAAGAAAGATATAAAATATTTCTGTATGAAACCTTGGCATTTGCCTAGTTAGTTGCATTTTTTTTTCCTTAACATTTCTTTTACAATATTTTCCTATGGATACTAGATAATAAAAGTCATTTTGTATCACAGACTCCACAGGAGCTGTGAAATTCTAAATATAGTACATACCAACACCTTTCTTGAATTTAGCCTTCAAAAGCCTTCTACATTTAAATTAATTGCAAAATAGTCAATAATCCTCTGTTCCAAAAGTGTTCACTATATTTTCAAGCACTGAGAGGAATATCTCTTTCCCTTTCTTTCTATTTCTTAAAGCTTAAAAACACAATCAATCAAAACCAGAAGTTAAACTATCTACACATCAATCACAACGGAGAGAGATGCACATCTCCAGAAGTTCTTTATTCCACACAGTATTTGATGCCCTTTTTATGAGAGGACAGCTTTCTGGACCTGTGTCTCTGCTGATTGTACAGCAACCCAAAGCACGACTAGCTTAGACTAGAGGCAAGGACCACACTTCAGATGACTAAACTTAAGAGAGACTAAGATTATCTTAAATGTCTTAATTTTAAAATAGAACAATTGGGAATAGCTCGTTTTGAATAATTATTAACTCTCCAGATTCCTAATAATGTAGAGAATTTTATTATAGCTTGTATTTCAGTCTTTCAGAGTGCACTTGAGGTTCATCAGAACTGTTTTACTAAATCTGGAACCAAGCTAGAAAACATTCTAGTCAGCAATATATTTCTTTGTTTTGTTTATGCCAGCAAGCTGTAAGGGAGAACACGAGGTCTGAGGACTCAGATTTTATAATACAGAAAAATAAGAATATATTCTAACAGAAACCCAAACATCACATTCCATACATACTAGGTACTGCAGTCCAGAATGATGTAGAAATATCACGTGGAAGTCAGGAAGGCATGATTTCCAAAGCTGGCTGTTTAATTTGGCTAAAAAAATTCCTAGCCTGATGAATGCCAGGGTAATGAATGATCTTGAGACACTGATGGACAGAATCACTAACAAGATACAGTAAGTATATTTATCTTCTCAAAATTATTTGGAAAGGAGAAAGGTTGAGCACTTTGCAAAGGTAAGATGATCTTTAACTTGAACACAGGTTTTGATAAGTAAAGTTCAAAGGATGGAGACAAAGGAGGTCTATAAATATAAACAAAACCAGCAAGGTTAAAGCTAACCAGGAAATTAGCAGAAGAAAAGATCTGATTAAAAATGTTTATACATTTTCTATATATAGAAAGAGCAAGAGGAAACTACATTAGAAGATGCTTAATATTTTATGAAGTTAAACTATAGTACACAAATACGCTCCTGTATCTTTTCTGCTTTAAAATAGCAGCTCAGTTTGTTGATATTGCTTGACGAATTCCACATGCAAAACTGAGCAGAATTTCTAACTTCAAAGTTGAAAAGATAAAAAGTCCTGAAAGTTTCCATTTTGCTATGGGAATTTCTGCTCTTGGCTACTCCCTGTTATCCTTAGCATCAGGATAAAGTAACCAGTATTTCCCCACTTGGCTTCACAACACTTCCAGAGTTGTTTCTTTAGTTCTTCCCTTCTTGTTTATTTGACAGAGCAACTTCACAACTAAAAAACATTGCAGAAAGGAGCTGGCAGCAAAACTTACCACATCTCAATTCAGTTCTACCACCTAATCCTGACCAACACCTGCACGTCTCCCAGAGCACACAGAGGCAGATGGTGTACTCACAGGACAAAGGAAAAGCATCTGGAGGAAGAGAAAAGGCTGCATCCAAAATCATCTATTTTTTAGAATGGCACCACAGAAAGGGAGCAATTAGACCAAATGGACAATAAAGAAATTTGAAAAAGAAAGTTAAAAGAATAAGCAAGGAAAACGAGACAGAAATTAAGAGGAAAATAGAAAAAAACACAGCAGTCGCATGTCTGATTCACAACCTCTTCAGTCCTGTCCTCATCTGTGCTACAAGTGCACAGAGCATTTCTAGACAAGCAAAAACCACACCACAAGTATAGCAAAGCACTCCCTGTATGTGTACGGACACACATAAATGCAAAAGCACCCCCACACCACACTTTACAAAACAATTTATAGAAACCAAAAATTAGTTCTGTATGTTTTTAACTAAAGCCTAGAGTCTTAAGAGAAACACAATGCATCAGAGATGGAAGGGACAACAGTAAAGGCACTACCAAGGGAAAGGAGAACATTGTCCTCAGCCCAAGCATTCCAACTAACCTCATTCAAAGAATATTAGGTGAAGAGAAGGTTTCTTCTATTTCTAATTAATAAATGGCAAATAACAATAGCAGCATCACAGTATTAATTCTTTCTACATCACAATACAAAATACTTGCTTAAACAACTGAGCTCAAATTCTGCCTTTATATGGGATAATAATGCAGCACAAATTAAGATCCAGAGCCTGTATTTTAATCACAACAGACAACACTGTAGAATCACCAACGTCCTTCCCCTATCACTTCAGTCTCTATACTAAACTGTTAATATCTTTTCTAGACAGTCATTGAAAAAAGAAGAAAATAAATGAACAATAAATATTTTGAGACAGCACGCTTTTTAAAAAAATACAAACATGGTGAGTTTCACGGAAACTATTTAGCAAAGCTGTTAGCACTGGCTGAAGAAACACCTATCCAAAAATATCTTTCCACATGTTTTCTTAGAGACCAAGGAGTGAAGGACAACTTAAAATACTACCTGTAAGTATTCTATCTCACAGGCTATCAGAGCAGATGAAAAAAAGAAGCATGGAAAAAGTCAAGGGACTACTATTTCTGTTACCAAAACTAAACAGAGTAACTACTACACATATTTACATTATTTTGATATGAGACATGAATGATAAGAATGTCTTTCCTTAATAATCAAGTCTTGGCTATTATTAAATCTCATGGGGAACCATGCAGAATTATGGACTTGAAAATTTTGGGTCCTCCTGAAAAATCAAAGATTAGATTCCGATTTTACACAGCATGGTGACTCTTTCCAGTTCTTTCATCGGACTATGAGTGATCAAGTAATCCCTACAAACACAGCAACCAATACAAAAATACAGTATCTTGATCCAACCTCTAGAGTAGAAGCATCAACACAAGTCACATACTTGAGAATGTTCATTGATAGAACAGCCCTGAGCAAAACACTTTAAAGAGCTTCCTAGTGCAGAAAAAAGAGCTCAACTAGAATGGGTGCCCAGAAACAAATAACAATAAACGCTTCCCATACACGGACTATACGAACTTGTGGGTGTGGTGCAGTTAACAGGATCCAACCATGAGTTTGAGCTCTCTCTGGATACTCTGGGTATGATCTTCAACACACCTCTGTTGAGGTGTTAAAATCATACATCTGTCGGGATGGTATCTGCAAGAGCTGTTTGCCATTCATCCATTCAGTTCCTGAGATCAGGCAGAAAAGCGTGGGTACGGTTCTAAAGGCTCTAAAAGCTCTAAAAGCAGCTTTCAGACCTCTGAGTGTGGGACCTGTGGGCTAAGGTAGAGTCCCTCACAAATATTCTCTTGCATTTTTTTTCTTAGGGAGAAGGAAGAGATTGCTTAGTGGCATAAGAAGATCTGCACTCAGAAGAAAAGGACACGTGCTCCCTTTAGAGCACTCAGAAGGAGAGAATTTGTGCTCCCTTTACTGTCTGTAAGGAGGGCTGGTGTGACCTATCCGGGTTAGGCTGCTGAAGCTGTGCTTGCATCCAGCCCACACTGCTAGACTGTAAACTGGTGCTTGACTTCTCTCCTCATCCTTGAAGGATGACTAAGCTGATGAATGAGATACTGCTGCTTGTCCAAAAACAGAAAAAGATATTCCTAATGAGACAAGTTCTTCAGGCCTTCTTGTTTGCCTCTGGCCTTTGTGACCTGGGCTTTTCCACAACAAATGTTAGATCTAATGTAGATCAGTGTTAGATCAGTGTCTCTGAAGAAGCAGATATGTAAGAACATGTCCAAAAAGCAAACATGATCATGAAAAAAGCAGGTATTAAGCTACCAAACTGCTAAGTCAAATTAATTTTTAAATTGACTCTGGAACTTGGAACTTCTCAGAACAGTTCAGAAATAGAAAATTCAAAAAACTTGTCTGTCACTATTGAAACAAACCAAATAGCTGGACTTGTAGTGAACTGAGGTTTCCACCAATATGTCTGAATGGCTTTTTCCTAGCCAGATACTCAAACTGGGCTGAAATGCAGTAGTAGAGTTTTAACAGCATATTGAAAAGGTATGTGTTTCTCACTTTAGTACATTCAAGCTCCTCTTTTTAATGCATATAGAAAATGTTTTCTCCCTTCCAGAGGCAGAATGTAATCATTCCCTAACATTTTGACCAGATCCATGCACTGCACAAGACCAGTGTTAGAATATTATATTAAATACTAATGGCAGCCAATGGAAAAAAAAATAAAACCCATCCATGTTGTGTTCGCATGGAATGAGACTAGAGACATGGATAAGACCCTCCAATTTGTGTGAGGTTTGTAGTGGCAGGGGATCCTGAAGGAGAATAGTCAACAATAAACTACTTGATAATAAAATAAATTAAGATTTTTTTCATCTTTTCTTGGTTTGTGCTGAGCATTAGCATGCATTGATTAATACAGACAAGCTGCAGACAAGGATACAGGATTAAAGATGATGTTTCCTTAGCAACAATATTGGATGAAAATCCAAGAATATATTCATGTGACTACTCCTGAGCTTCATAAAACTAGGGCACCAGTAAAAATACACAAAAGAATTCTGCAGTAAAATAACAGCAGCTCAGACATCTATTAATTAAGAGTTAATTTCAAGTGTGAAATTGTTTCTATGCTTAAATAAAGCAAAATAGTTTCATGGTATGTTTCCAGACATTTTACATACAGTCGAGGATATTTTCTTATTTGCTGTAATTTATCCATATTTTCCAGAGAGAACAACAGGGGAAGCTACAAACCATTTCTGTCATACTACTGAAGTTCTTAAAGCAGAAAGAGCTGTAATCAGCAAACATCTCTCATCAAGTTTAAACAGATCAAGTCAGAGCATCCTTATTTTCCATAGACAAAACAAAGCAGTATTCATCATGGAGCATCACTACCAGCCTTCCACACAGTTATTGCTCCAGAGCCAATAATGTCAAATACAGCTTTCTGAAGCTTCCTTAAATTGCACAAGCATCCAGCTTCAAAGTAAGAGAGTCTGAAGTGGAGACAGGGATGGTGAACTCAAACAGTACATTGGTTATTCCCAGCTGTGGCTTATCTCATTACCATTCCATATTTTCTCCTCTTTTTATATTAACAAGAAACACTTATGAACAACCCAGCGAGTCCTAAAGATTGCTTTGGGCTTCTATTTGTTCCTGAGCTCCAAGGAGGGGGCAAAAAAAAAAGAAACCAGATGTACTTCAAAGAGAAGGAAAGAGCCAGAGAGTGAGTAAAGCAACACTGAAGCAAAGCTCCCAAACCATCGAGTATGAGAACTGAGTAAAATATTCTGGGAACTATATGCCCCTATATGAAGATGCCCATTTTTGTCTTGCATTGTCATATCCTCCACTGCTGAGGAAGGGATTGACTTCAGCTTTCTGTAAGTCATCAACTCCAGAAAATTGATTAAAAATAAAGATACTCTCCTTCTTTTCAAATATGAATGATTTTGCCAGTGCCAACAGGAGAACTCATGGTTGCTGGATTTTTACAAATTCTACACGATTGTGACAATTTAATCACCAGGTTTTCACAGTCTGAGGAAAAAAATTCTTTTTTAATATGCCCCTTGAAAAAGAAGGCAGCAAAATTACTTACATGTTGCCAGCTAAAAAAATCTTCTCACATGAAAGTAAGAAATATCATATACTCCAGAATAATTTGGAGATAAATTTGCTAAGATAACATCCTGTTATTCTTTAAAGCTATTCACACTAAAGAAGTGGTGGTACAATAAAGAGACATACTAGACCCTGAAGGTAAGTAAGAATCTCAGCTAAAAAATATCCAACTGCCTTCTTGCCTCATGGACTTAAGACCAATTATTTAAACCATTATTACATATGAAGTGTCAAATATGACTCTCTTAGAACTAGCAGCAAGGTAACAAAAAAACTAAACAAACAAAAAAAAAAAAAAAAGAAAAAAGAAAAAAGCACTCCAAAAAAAGAGAGAGAAAAAGGGAAAGTGGACACCAGAAGTGCAAGATCTGCAGAGAGAAGACAGTGCAACCAGCTGTCAGTAACTTAGGAGGGGGCAGTGCAGCTGTTCAGCTCATCTGGGTCACTAGATTGGATGACCCAGAAGAGATCCCTTAACAAATCAGAAGTACTAGTAAATGATTTGGTTAGGATTGTCAGCCACAAAGTTAGAAAGCAGTCCTTTGCTCCTGAACACACGTGGTGAAAAGCATACAAACCTACAAAATAATCACAGCTAAAAAAACCAATGCAGTTTAAAATTAAAGTAGAAACACATATTTCCCACAGTTGATAAGAAACTACTTCACTAAAGATTATCATGTCATAGCCACTTAATTATGGGGAAACTGAGACAAATATGTCTATAAAATATGAACAGAATTAATTTCAAATAAATTTTGTAATTAAATCCAGTCTAGAAAGTGAAACTAAATGGCAAAAGTTCTTATCACATTTAAATTTACTCATTTTTCTGTGCACAAAGACTCATTCCATTGCTAAGTTAGAAATCTAAAGAATAAATTATTTAAGGTCAGAGAAGCATTTACTCCAAATTTTTTAGCCAAGACCATTTCAAAAGTTACTTTTCAAAGGAAGGTTATCTTGGATGCTTCTGACTGTAAGTTAACTAAATAAACTTGCTTGACATACAAAATTTTCTTGTTTCTAAATCTGTCCCTACTACTTAAAGCCTTTGAAAATCCCTTTACCCAGTCATTACAATTTGCTTCTTCTCTACAAGATTTAGAACAGTTTTTAACCACTAGATTAACCTTCCATCTATTACTTTTAAAATTCATACTAGATTTTCTAGTATCACACAGGAAAAAAAATCACAGAATGTACCATTCTCTTTCATATTTCTGAACAAGTATATTAAACAGCAACTCAGTCTTTTCTCCTACAGGACAAAATGAAATATTAATGAAAATCTCTCAATGTGCAAGAACTTATCATCTGAATATTTCAGTGGAGTCACAGAATAACTAGTGACAATTTTGAAAAGTCCTTCTTTTATACAGAAAGATTATCCTGACAAAATTAGCAGTTGGCTTAATGTTAGGAATGGTGGGAAGAAGGCAGTGGCAGAGGCTGCTACTGCAAAAAGCTGAGATAAGCACAACATTCATTCTGTGCTTCAACTGACTGCCCTTCATTTCCAACCAAAGAAGGTTTAGAGCAGAAGAAAACACTATCTTGGCAGCCCTGGACACTGCAGATACACTAGATTTCTTCAGGAGTTCTTGAGAATATCAGGCCTACGGGTGTTCTGCATGTGTTTGACAGAGGTGGTTTCCTATAGAAAAAAAGTCAAGGGTATCTCTAACACTTGTCACAAATTGACCATCCCAGCATCTAACTTTGCACCCAGAAAAGTGAAAGGAACCGGGATACCACTTAAAATTGGGACAACATCTGAACTCTTGTTTAGGAAAAAAACTATAAATATGCCATAGAGGCCACAAAAGTATTTACACAAAAGATCATCTCCTAAACAAACAAAATCCCCACATGTAGCAGAAGCATAAATAAAAGAGGAAAGAAGCATAGGAAAACTAGAGAATGTTGAAGGGACTCAGAAGTCAACATGTAGTTGGTAGGCAATAAAAGATGTTGCCCATGTGGGCTCACAAACTTAATTACTGAAAACCAATAAAAATTAGAAGATGGATAAAGAGCATTCATGCATAACACTTCCAAGAAAATACAAATCTTCTGCTTAAAAATTATGTTTTTCTCAGGAATACTGATCCAGTTGACTAATCCTAATGAGGAATATAACACAATGTAATAGTCATTCTCATAAGCATATGCTGCAACCTGCAAAAGACAAAATCATGATTATTTATAAATTATTACTGAATATAGTTTCAACGGCTATTCATTTTTGTGGTATTAATTTATATGGCAGAAGAAACAGCAACTGAAAAAACAGTAAGCAAAAGAGGAGCCTGTAACTAAAAAACACAAATATCATCTAACGTGCAACCTTGAGCTAAAAAAAACCCCAAACATTTACCAGTTCTTCAAATATTTCTTTTATTTCCTCAAGTACTCCAGAAGGCTATTTCACTTAAAATGTCACACTCACCACAATAAATCTTCAGGCAATTTCCAAATGCTTGTCTTGATCTAAGATAAAGCATCATTCACCTTGCTTGCTCTTGTAGAGGGATTATAAGCAGGGAACAGGGATTAGCGCAGTTCTAAAAGTCAGGAGAAGGTTTATACTGTTGTCAGCTAACCAAAACATGGAATTAATCCACTCATTCTGCATGCAAGCTGTCTTGATAAAATGGAGACATCCACCATGACTAAAATGCATTGTTTCTTTGAAGTGATTTTTACATTTAAATACATTCTGGGGTTTTCCACCAATGGCATGTATATATAATATTTGTATGCACCTTTATCACAGTCTGACATTTACAGGAGCTTTGCTCTTGAAATAAGTTACCTTATGGTTCAGAAAATTGAAGGGTCACTGTTATTTTTAAAATATCCAACTAGATTTAGTCACAGTAAATGTACCACATAAACAGAAAGAATCAAAGCAGTAAAATACTCTTTGAAATTTGTAGACATGACATATTTTTATAGCAATGTTCTTTCTCAGTTGGGGTAAAGTAAAAAATACATTAAGTAATCAGGAGTGAAATGTATGAGCATTGTGAAAACACAATGATTTTCATGTAACTATGAGCAATTTCTAAACATGATTTTCAGCTTGGACACATTTCCTTTATTATTAGGTCTGGTGCTTTGCCTCAGTTTAGTTTCTTTTCTTTCACTGGAATTTTTCACCTGAATCAAGCATTTTATTTACACATAATTTTATGCCAAACACATTATCAATATGCTTCATATGAAGCCAAAGGAAGTTTAAGGGGTAATACTTTCTATAGTCAACATGGTGTAAAAGGCAAATGGAAGACTTTCCTAAATGTAATCTGTCACCAGTCTGACTAAACCATCAGTGGAAGTGCTACTGCAGTACCCCTCTAGAGCTGATCATTTTGGTCACACCGATGTCACGCTCCCCAGACATGCCACTCACCTCTGGACACATTTCTCTCAATTCTTGAATTCAAATTCCAAAAAAGGAGCCTCTACAAATATTTATCAAAGATGAGCCCATGAGTATTTGAGCAATTTGAATTTGAACGTTGCTGTTAGACTAGAAGATTTAGTTTTGGTATGGGTTTTGGGGTTTCTTTTGGAATTTTTAGGGTTTTTTGCTAAAATGACGTGTGCTTTTAAAGCAAAAGAATCAAACTGAGCTTTGCATACAGTTACAAGTCTTGATCCATCCTCTCTGCAGCGCAAAGCAACAAGCACTACAAAGGAATTCCTCTGAAAAAGCTTGGAAGATCAAGCAGTGAAATGAAATTAGAAACCTATGAAAAATGGTTGGAAGGATTGCTCACTGTATTTTCTGAAGCAATATCTGAATACCCAGGGCTTTCATAGAAGAATAAGCATCAGGCACCATCTTACAGAACTTATTCAAAAGAAAAGGAGTCCAGCAGGAAGCCTCTCATCAGTAATGAGGATTCCCAGTTAAAGGAAAGTCTTTTGCAACTAGGCTGAGGACAGCTACTGTGAAGAAAAGAGACAGTATTTCTTTGGAGACTTAATAATGCAGGTATCCTCTAGCAGCTAGCTAAAATAACAAGGAACATTGCTTTTCTAACTGAAGTGGTCTCACAAAGACATCTTTCTTTAAATGCATAGTAGTGGTGTTATCAGATGGTGCACACACACTGGAATTCTTTGCAGTTTTTATCTTTTGCAATATAAAAGATAGGCATCATAAACCTGGCTTAAAAATTCAATAATAGCTTCTGCTACCAAGAGTTAAGGCAATCTTGGCTGATTCTGACCTTTTTTGTGCAAATCAAGCACTGCATTTTCAAAGTCTATTACTATGGTAATAGCTACCAGCTATTACTATTACTATGTAATATCTAACAGCAATGCAAATAATGATACTTGGTACTTCTTGTAGGAATGGAAGTCTTTGGTAGCCAGTGGAGTAATCAGAGCAATCTGTGCCCTAATAAAGGTGATTTGTATGTATCTATAACATTCTGTAAGGTGCTTCACTGCTGCACCAGGGGAAATTCATACTACACCAGATGACACCAGAATCTCATTGGGCAAAATATCTTCACTACATATATTTTGAAGAGAACATTCAACACCATCTAGGTCAAACATTCAACCAAATTATTAAGAGGGTTATGAGAGCTTTCACACTCTGCTACCTAAGTTCAAGGAGAATTACAGCTTTACTTTTCATTTCAAGGTATTTCAAGTGCCCAGTAGCTTTGCTTACCATGTTAACGCAACAAAACCAATAGTTTATGTCAAGTCAAAAATATATTGTGAATTAACCAATTTCCTTCATCATAATATAACAGCATTATAATTTAAGTGTATCTTAACAAATCTAAATTTTAATGCGAGCCTATGACTAATCTTTATCAGTACAGATTAGACATCTTTGTCACTTTAATGAATAATGAATCATTTTTCCTTTAAAGTCATTGATGCTAAACAAAAGTGCTGTCCTAAATCACAAATACAACTCTGTAAGTTGTGTAATAATATTTTGAAAAACTAGGTAAACTACATCTTGAAGTAAAAAACAAAACAAAACAAAACCCTTGAGGTATTATAAAAGGTATAAAAGGTAAGACTAAATTCTATGGATTTTTCAGCTTAATGTCAGTGTCAGCTTAAACTTCAAAAATCCCAAAATGTAGATGACATAAAACTCAAAACATCTTTTTGCAATTATTTCAGGTTCTGTTTCAAGCACACATCTTTTTTAAAAAGCCTACAATCCTTGTGTTATTAACTACAGTAAAAATCTAAACTAATTTTTTATATGTCATACAGAACACGTACACTACAGTTTTCAATCTAAAAAAATTAGAGTGGGATAAAAAAATCAACAGTTTAATTTTATTGAAACATGCTAAGTTACTGCCTATCACAACCATAATAACACTGCAAACACAGGATGTTAACCCTATAATGCTGTTAAAAAATCACCCAGGACCATAACCTACTTTCCTCCCTATACCAAGAGAATGACTAATATATTGAACCATTGAAAACATAGGTAAGCAGAAATATAACTTCTTTGACTGCAATTTGGAAAAAGTAAAATATTAGGGCAGACCTCAAAATTTCTGCAGAAATACTTCAAAATTTTTAGGAATCAAACATTATTAAGCTTTTGGTTACACTTCCTGTTCTTCTGACATTGTCCTAGAGCTTCATGTTGTTGCAATAGTTCTGAGAAAAAGACCAAACCAAGAAAAGCATTTTCTACAGCACCAAGACATTTTCCCATTTAAGTATTGACCTGACCTGACCTTGCCTGTGAGCACTGACAGAATCAGATCAGAAGGTGATGTGACTGCTGGCTATGAAAAGCACAATGCATGAAAGCAAGCTCCTAAGCCTGTAGCTCCTTGCTGTGTTGATCTACTTTAATCAACTTCTAGTATGTTTTAAATGTTCAGTTCTGGTTGGATATTTTTGGTATTTCTAGTCGTGTAGTTTTAATTAGGAAAAATAGTTTTCAATGGTTTGCAGGTGTATTAAACAACAGGCTTATTCTAATCTCACTTCAAACTGAATCCAGGAAAGTTTTTATTCTGTATTCCTAAAATATTTTCATTTTATCAAACCAAATCCAAGAAAAATATTTTTTTTTAAGGATGATGTACAAAACTCTAGGTTAAAAAAAAAGTAATGAAGATTCAACACTAAATCCCTCAAAAAACATCTTTCAGACAGTATAATGTGTTCAGAACAGGTCTAGAATTACCAAGAAAACTTGGTTTTCCTGAGGGAGAAGGCACATCATTGTCTTTCATGTCTCCCCCTGATCTGTTTAAGATATGAACCCAAATTCAGACTTTTAAACATTTGACAATTTGAGACCACTTAGCATGAAAAGCTGGAAAGAGCTTAACTGGGACTTTGCCCTTGTGAACCACAGTATAAAATGGTCAGCAGGGGAATTATCTCACCTTGTCCTAGCAATTGCTTCTGCTGTAAGAAATGCCATTCTGACTGAGAGACAAAAGATACTGAAGCTAGAGGCTTGTAGGAGGACTGCTTAGTTTAATTGTGACATAATTTAGGTTTTAAGTCATGACTTCTTTCATGGAGGGAAAGAAACTGAGTATGCTCAAGAAGATCATCTGGAGATGGTAAAGTGAGTTAATTGATTATCTTTGGTATAAACAAAAAAAACATGACACCACACAGGCCCAAGAATATGTGATTTTTCAGCTGGAAATATAAACTTTCTGGGGAAAAAGAGAAACCATTTCCTCAAAACATATTCAGAAAAAAAAAAAGCCTTAATGGCTTATTAACAAAGCACAATGGCTTGGTGATTTAACCTGCTCAAGTGATTTGGGTGCCTGTGTTTGACCTCTCAGAGTGGTACACCACATGACTTCAGCATTACATTGCTTTCATCCTTTGAAGCAAGAACGTGGTTTCTTCATCAAGTGTGAACGGAGAATGAACCCCAGGTGCCACGTTTCAGCAGGAACCTACCAGCACACACCCCAAAGCCCACTCTTTGTTACAGAAAATACTATTAAAGGTATTTTGTTTCACAGTAAACATTCTTATTGCATACCAAAACCCCATGATCTATAGTTAATATCAAATTTTCTTCAAGAAAAAATAATCTGAAAAATTATTTCCTTAACTAGATTTACATGATATGACTTTTATTTGAATTTGCACGTGGGAAAAAAGTGATAAATCATGTTTGTAGTCAAAACACCAAAGCTTTCAAACTGAAACACCAATTCTGGAAAATTCTGCTGTTCAGCATGGACCTACAGGTTCTGGTTTTGGTTGGAAAGTCACTTGACTTGTCACTGAGCACCACTGAGAAGAGCTTGGATCCATCTATCTTCTTTACACTTTCACTTCAACTATTTTTTATATACACTGATCAGATGCACTCTGAGCCTTCTCCTCTCTAGCTCAAATGGTCCCAGCTCTCAGCCTTTCCTCAGGAGAGATGGTCAAGATTCCTAATCATCTTTGTGGCCCTTCAATGGGCTCTCTTCAGTAGTTCCTCACGTCTCTCGTCCTGAGGAGCCCAGAACTGCACACAGTACTCCAGGGGCAGCCTCACCAGCACTGGGTCAAGGGGAAATACTCCTACCAAAGACCTTCTCTGGGACTTAAGAACAAGAACTGGTTTCCTAACACCATACCTAATAATCCAGCATACCTAATACACCTAATACCTAATATGCACCTTGTATGCTTCCTAAGTATCAGACAAGCTACATTTTGAGGTGTTTCTATGCACGATCCATTTCACATTTGAAGCATAACTATAAAATGGATTTTACTCCTGTTTTCCTCCAGTTATTACAGGCTACAAAGGGGGATGACTCGTCTTCTTTGATGGCTACAATCATTGAAATAGTTTGGGAGATTACCTTCCTGCAAATGAATAAACAAGAGAGTTCTTTTCTAGAAAGATCTGGACCGTATAGAATGCAAGCGCATACAAAGAATTCCTCACCAGAACATGCTGAAGTTTTTTTCCTCTGTCACATTCATAATTCAAAAGACACAAGAGGTTGCACATGATAATTAGAAATTCTTCCTTATGTGGCAACCTAGTATTCATTCAGTGACATTCCCTGAAATCCAAAATACACAACTAATCGTTAAATTTCTAGTGAAAATTCATAGTTCTGCTGCCAAACCAATTAACAGAATTTCACCTGACAAAATTTTATAGCTGTACTTAGTATCCATCCTTAACATTTGTGCTTGACTGTCACCTGGAGTTAGGTCAGGAACATAGACTATTTATTCCAGATAAGAACAGGACAATAAACCTGACAGCAGATACCCCAACCTTCAATTGCTTCAACTGTTTGTTGAGGTTTTTTGGGAATTCTTAAGGTGTCAAACTACTGGGGGAACACAAAACATAGAAAGAAAATAACTTACCTCTATGTTCTTATGAAACCTGTTTGGCTCTTTTCCTGAGAAGATAGTCTCTTTTGTTCATAATATTTTTTTTGGTTACTAGAATCTAATGAAAAGGGATCAAAGAGAGGTAGAATGACACAATGAGGTGGTAGAAATACACAGCATCTTTACTAAAAAAGTCCAACAGCAGGTCATCCAAAGCCATAACAATGCATAGTTAATGAAAAGAGAGGGTGAGGAAAAGATCTGTTGCCATTCAAAACTAGGATGTGACTAAACACTGCACTGTTAGAATTTCTGCTTGCAAACCACAGCTGACAGCTACACAGAGGAAGGCTGGACCTGCCTCCCAGAGAGCAATATCTAGAAGCAGTCTTTGAAAGCAGCTGACAGAGTCCAACAATTTCTTAGATGTTGATGGTTAGACTAACACTCAGAGTGCAACAGTAAAGAGATAAATCAGAGTTGGCACACAGCATTAACACCAGAGAGCAGAGATTATTTTAGAGGTTTTGATTTTCACTAGAACCTAAGAAATGTTGACACTAAAATGAAATGGTTTATTTTGCCTTGAAATACAGGAACAAAACCATAGTATCTCAGGCAGGACAATCTCTTGTAGATTAAGCGCCTGGAAAGATCACAGTTTAGTGGCCAGAGGTTTGGCTGCTTATTTTTATTCCTTGGGAAACAAAGTTTGGGTAATTCCTAGAGTTCAACAGCAACAAGAAAAATTGTCTTAAGAAAAGCCATGATTTAGACCAGCAAACTATTTTGATGGAAACAGTCAAACCCTGTGGAAGGGGCTGACAGCTGGTCTGTGAGCTAGGAAGAGTTAGTCAAAGAAGAAGCTGATAAGAGTTGCATTTACCCCTGAAAGGAATTCTACCTAGGTCATTAACATGGAAACCAAGAAGAAGAAAAATATAAACAAAAGAAACATACACTTAGATGTTAGCTGAAAACAACAGTGGAGACTGCTCTGTACCAATGAACACTGGGATAATTTGTTGTTACCAATGAACGGGTGCAGGCTTTGCTGAGGGTGTACAGAAGCCAGCATGCTGCTGTGATAAACAGAGAAGTTTATTCTGACACTGTACTGTGTGGTACTGAATTGTTCTTCTGCGTGTCGTAACCGTCTGTCTCAACAGCGACAAAACCCTGTCTCTGTGAGAACAGAGACAAATGCTCTGCCATCCTTTCTACCTTGCATATACCTCTGCTCTCTGTAAACGTGAAATTTACCTCCCTACAGCCTTGGATACAGAGAGGCACAGAGGGGGAAAAGAACCAAGTTTTAACTAAACAGAAAGTACAACCTTTTATTTCTCCTCTGACTTTGTAGCACAGTATTGGTTAGTTTCTGGTACTAGAACTCCTAATAGTATAGAATTTCAATGTTTTCTGAATAATTTTTTTAAGTTATATTTGGCCTAAAAGCAGAACACTGCATGAGCCCTAGGGCAGATGATGCATGATTTCTTTCCCCCAACATAGTCCAAGACAAGGAAAAATATATAGACTTCAGACAAGAAGGGAAATTAACTTCTTAGACACAGCCTAGAGTTGCTCAACAGCAGAGCCATAAATGCCATTATCAGCAGAGTTTCAAGACTTCTTACTAGCATAAAATGTGTCAGCTACTACCTTAAGCAATAAAACCTAAATGTACCACAAACACCTTAATCAAGTAGTCACAGTGATAAAGTTCTAGGAAGAATATACAAAAGCACTATTAGTTGCCAGCTAGCTCATATAAAGGATATTAAAAAAGTAGGACAGAGATAACAACTCTTTCTCATTTGTTTCCTTCTGTCGGAGAAACATAATTCTTCTTCTTTCCTGACTGGCACAGTTGTGTGGTTGTTTTGTGTCAGCATAAAGATAATGGTGCAAAGGAGAATTACAAGTGCTAAAGTCTGAAATCAAGAAGAGACATCATGGAAAGCAGAACAAAGTTTTCCCAAGTCTACTAAAGATCTCCAAAAGATGCACTGGTTAAATCTTATGTTTTGATTTTATTTTTCAATACCACCATCAATGTCAGATGAAAAGTTAATTCCCAATAAAATTCCAGTACTTTGAAGCCAAGAAAAAAAAGATGGTCACAGGGCTAGAGGAAAGGAAGGAAAGGAAGGAAAGGAAGAAAAGGAAGGAAAGGAAGGAAAGAAAGAAGCAAAAAAAATGCATCAAAAGGAAAAAATTATTCTACAAGTCACCTTGGAGCATGTCAGCAGTCTCCTTGGAGCACATCAGCATAGAGAATTGTCCTAGTGACATCAAATGCTTTTGCCAGTGGACAGCCATTTAAAAAGGGGGATAAGCTCAGGGCTTCCAATCTTCTCATATCAAAAAAATAAAATATATAAATACGCTTTAGCTAGCCCAGACAAATAAGGAGCCTTAACGTGAGCATGAGTTTTACAGTATGACAAGTTAATACTCTGAGGGGGTATCTTCTGAAATATTGATTCAGATCAGATTTAAATACAATCCCCCTAAGGTCTCTCTGAAATGGGAAGATCAGCCAACTTTAAAAACCCTATGATCCTCTAAACCAATAAAATTATGGAGAGAACAAAGTTAAGACGTAACTGAACTCACCAAGCTACTGTTTCTTCCTCAGCTACCAGAAAGCAAACCATTCTACAGATCACAAGCTAGTTTGGTGATGCATGAAATCCTAGAGAACACACACTTGAAACCAGTAGCTTTGTAGGAATAACTTGCATTTTCATTCAGTATTAGTATCTCCGACACACACACAGCCAAGGCTGGACAGTGGAACTTATCTTCCACAAACACAGCAGACATCCAAGTTATGCTGCTGGCAACAGATCAAAGCAAGTCACCTGAGATTTCATCTACAAGATTTTTCTTCTTATTTACTCCTGAAAATACAAGAAATTCAGTTATCTGCACTCCCGAAAGATGCAAATTTCCAAAGCATTTCTGCATCTGATACTTTCCACAAGTGTTTGCATACATTCCTGGACCTCAACCATAAAAATATGCAAATGAGCAAGAAATGGAAGACAAGTAAATTGAAAATATGTATCCTCCAGAACAGTGAGTTCATGTCTGGAAAGTAATTCTCAGAAGAGATAAAAAACAAACAGAAAAAGCAAGAGTTCACCAGCAAGCAAGAAAAGTCCTTTTAAAAATGAATTACAACTGAGATTTTTCAAATTAAAAAAAAAACAAAACACCAAAACAGACTAATAAAAGATGTTTGAAATTAACCTAATTATCCTCTTCTAGTCAAAAGAGTTTTCAATAGATCTGAGGGACAAAACACTGAAAGAGATCTCTCTTACTTTTACTATACAGTTAACTGAGGCTGAGGAGTTTGGGGTGTGGACACCATGATCAAAATGAAGTTCACACATTCATACTGAAAACAAATTATGTTAAAATGCCTAATCATATAAAAAGTCTTACAGCAGGTTTACAGGGTTTCGTTTAACAAAAGCAGGTAAAACTTCAAAGCAGAACAAACCCTAACCACCACTGTTAAAAATTTCCAATGGAAAATGTCCTGTGACTGTCCAGTACTCCAGTACTGTTTTCTACTTCTAAAGAAATGGTCTCTGACTTAAGAACTGCAGTTCTTCTCTCCTGATTGATGTTTATAATTACAATGTCATCCAAAGAATGGTACCAATATAAAAGTTCTCATAATGAAGAGCACTAATAATATCATCATGTAGTGAGCAAAATTTATGCTTAGCCCTTGTAGCTATGGAGCTAGGCTCATGAAAGGTTGATTCTTAAAATACATAAGACTTTCAGACTCCAGAACTGCTTTCACAAATTCCCATACTTGTAAAAAGACACTTAATCCTCCCATTGCTTTCACTAAAAAATCCCAAATATCTCAGCATTCAGACAGTACTTACTGAGACTGTTAGAGCACAAAATATATTAATTCTTTTCCAATACAACAGTTGAGTTTATCTTCAGAGAGAAAATTTAGTAACACTGATTACTGTATTATATAATCCCATTTTTGCACCTGCTTTTTGGGCTTTGGGTTTTGTTGCTGTTTTGTTTTTGTTTTAATATTTGACCTTCCTATGTCTCCTTTAAATATTAAGAACTAACATGTTTAGATGTTAGTTTAGTCAGGAAAAGTGTGAGATGGCGTTTAAATGGTACCATGTTGCATTTTAGAAAAAGTAGCAAGTGAAAGACTTATCAATGCAAGTCTAATGGTACTATTAGAAACAGCCACGTTGCTTTTAAATCAAGCATTCTTCTTTAAGCATACTAATATTTATAAACAGCTTTTGCATTTAAGAACCATGCAAAATTCTAGCTGCATACTTATCACACTTAGAACTATATTCTTGCATCAATACAATTCAGAGCAGGAGAAACTGCTGTATTTGAACTGGGTCATGGTATCAGTCAAATAAAAGTACATACACAAACCAGACACACTCTTTCTCTCCAGTCAGCTGACTTACAGCAGATTTTGTTTGTTTGTTTGTTTGTTTGGGTTTTGTGGGATTTTTTTGTTTAGTACTATTCCAAACAATTCTATCACATTTTAGCCAAACGTAGCACACTGTACCAAAACTGAGAGCGACTGAGCAAGAAACTGTTACCACACGCAAACAAAAAACTTGCCCGGTTGTAGCTCAAACCATTTAATTCTTATGCTACCAGAAGCGCTACTGAAACAAACAGTGTCATTCGGAAGCACTCATGAATACACGGTATTAAATGTGTAATATTACACTGCCGTGACCTTAGAACGAGCAGCGAGCCACCGCTCACTTTGCACAATAGCAAGTTGCAGATCTGGATTTCCCACAGCACCTGACATCACAGGCGGCTAGCAGCTCTTAAGAAAACAGTCTTTCCCGGATTAAAGTGAGAATGTTAAAACATTAAGCAATGCAAATAACAGCGATTCAAACTCCTGACTCAACACCCCTAGTAAAACACTCTGCCGGTACATTGACTACATTTTCTTCACATATTTAGCACCAAGGAGAAATATACTACGGAAGTGACACCCTTCTTAGGAACATTCACAGCCATACTTCAGAGTTATTTAAATTCCTTCAAGAAGATTTAAACAAAGGAAAAAAGTGGCCATTATGACCAAGTTTTCTAGTGTGTCTAAAAGCTTAAATGAAAGACATAGCATCTATTCTGCTCTCTACAGGCAATACCTGTTACTCATGAGTAACACATACAGAGGTATGCCTTGGAGCACTAAGCATCATAGAAACAAATTTTGCACTGTAAAACATACAAAAGACCTACAAAAGTATCTACTGCTAGCTCTTACCCCAATAGGAAGACCAAAGGAAATCAGAATTTAAAATCCATCTGCAATGACACCTACTGTAAGGGAAAAGATTGATGACTCAGGCTCACATCTGCCCTTCATACTCCTCAAATTCTCTCACTGATCTCACAACACCACTAGGCTTACAAAAGCATCCTTAGAGTGGAAAGACATATAAGAAATCATACCAGCACACTTCTTTTGCAACATCAGTTTGTAATTAATTTTTTTAGTGGACTCAGCACCTGGTAACATCCCCTACCAAGTGAACTACTGAGCTGCAGAAGAAGCCTCAACTTCCCAAGAAAGGCTGTTCTTTAAAGATTACCCTAAAAGTTGCGTGAGTTACAGGCAGGCCACTAATTCCCCATGTAATCGTCGCCTTTTAAACACCAGACAAAGGTCTACCTGCTACAGATTAACCTCCTCCGCAGCCCAAGCGCTCCGGGAACACACGCGATTAATGCTTCTCCTCCCGCCGGCCCTTTGACATTCAGGGGCGGCCGGGGACCGAGCGGCGACCCTCGGGCTGCCGCGCCGGCCACGGGCGCCCGTACGAGTTTCGGCACCGCACACCGGCGGCAGTGGGGGACATACAACACGGCTGATTAAATCCGACAGCTAAAAGCCATTTCCAGGCTGTTTCTACCCACGGCGAAGCCCGGGTAGGGGGGAGGGCGGTGAGGAAACGCTGACTGTCCTTGATGTATTTCGGTCCGATCCCCGGATTCCCACGGCACCGGCGGGGCGCGCATCACCGGCGCTGCCCGTGACGGCACCTGGGGCAGGCGGCGGCTGGGGGATACTCGCGCCCCGCTCCAGGGGGAAGGGAGGAGCGGGCGGGGGACGAGCCGGGCTGCGGGGCCGGGACGGGCGGAGGGGGTCGGAGCCCGCGGCGGGATGCGGCCCGGGGGCGCGCAGCGCCAGCGGTACCTGATGATGTCGTCCTGGTGTCCCAGGTAGAATTTCTGCCGGTGCTCCCGGGGGCTGTAGACCACGCCGACCCCCGCCACGAAGTAGACGATCTCCTTGGCGGCCGTGTAGTAGAGGTTGTTGCGGCACTGATGACCCCGGTAGCCGTAGACCCACTCCAGCCGCAGGTGGCAGCTCGGCGCGCTCCGGTCAGCCATGTCCGCCCGCCCCCGCTAGCCGGGTACGGCTCGCTCCCGCCGGAGACCCCGCGGGAAGGGGGCGA
>VWZV01016098.1:0-13100 GCA_013397155.1 Irena cyanogastra
TGTTTCCATGTGCCTTAGCAGAGTTTCAAAGAGAATCTGCTCCAAGACCTTGCCTGGCACAAGGGTGAAACTGACTGGGTTCTCCACTTCTCCCTTGGGTCCTCCACTTCTATTTTTTAAATAAACCTTTTTCCAGTTATCTGGAACTTCAAAGAGTATAACACTGTCTATTCTGTCTTTCCAAGAAAAAACAATTAAGACGGACAGTATAAATGTACAAATGAAATGAGACGAAATAATACTGAGACATGAGGACTAACATTAGCAGAGAAAAGCAAAAAGATACAGTTGCTGATAGCAAATTGGGCACAAATGTTTCACAGAAGGTACACACACTTGCTAAAAGAAACTGTAGAAAGAAGAATTGTATTCTCCACATTTTCTTGTCTTCATATCATGACACCCACTTCTTAAAAGCATAATCTGGAACTGAGCACAACTTCAGCCTTCAAAAAACATGGATTACTGGGCTTATGAAAAGGGTAAGTGGGACAAACCATGGTATAATGAAGGTCAGACTAGATGATCTAACAGGTCCAAAATCCACACTTTTTTCCATTACTAGTTTACATGATGGGGAAAAGGAAATATTCATGTTTCCATATCTTTAGCCAAAATAAATGTACCTCCTTGTCAAACATTCAAAAATCTATAGTGCCCAAAGTTAATTAAGATTTATAAAACAGAACACAGACTTTTATATAAAAAGAAATGAGCAAATAATAGATATCTGATCAAAGTTTCCACACTATCTCTTTATCCAATCAATAGTATGAAGATGACAGAATCAAGCGGGATTTACTAACTCACACAGAGAGAGCATGGTTTGCTCTAATATTGTCATTTTGTACATTTATCTACAAAAAATTCAAAAGGAAAATATGGTGAAAATTCTTTGAACATGCTGTACTTTCCAAAGCTTGAATACTATTAGACTATTTAAGCTCAAGTATTCAGACAAATTTAATAAAGACCATGGTTACTTGAGTTAATATCAGAAACATGCAAACCTACAAAGAAATACTCTCCTCCCAGTCTCCTCCAGGCTTAATCAATGAAGGATCAAATGGTTACGTCTTATTCCTAACCTACACATTTTATAAATGCATAGTAACAATGCATAGTTTTTTACAAAACTCACACAATCTTTTTAACAAATAGATAAAACTCCTTCTGTACTCTTCTGCACAAAGCTGACATACTTGATGGAAGAAATATTCCTGTGTGTAATCATATTTCAGAGACAAAGAGGACTTGCAGCTGTGTTGTACAGCAGAGTACAGGGACCTTAGGTGAGGCAAGCTCCAACTTAAAAGACACAGTGTAGTGAGGCATCACGTACTTTCAGAGATGTCCAGCAGTCCTGACAAAGAGGACAACTGCTACTTGTCCAGTATGCAACACTGCTTCTCCTGCAGCCTGGAAGACCAGGAAGTATTGTTTAGCTAAGATATGCTGTTTTCAAAAAATAGAAAGACCAAAATGTTTCTCTTGAATTTGAACTCCGGCATTTTTCATACTGTATGTTACTGATGGACAAAGTTGTTCATGGCATTAGTTGTGATCTGCAAATCTCCTCTTACTTATATCCTTAAGAATATCCTCTGAAGGACCAGCAGAAAAGGTCCTTCAGAGGAATAGACCTCCTTCAGAGGTCCTTCAAAGGAATGTCCTCTGAAGGTCTAGCAAGAAAAACTTAACTGTATTTATTTGTATTAGAGTATTTAAGAACTTAAGGACAGCTGCAAAATGCAGTTTATCTAGACTAAGAGACAAAAACCCCAAAACAGACCCTTTCATTAAGAGAAAGCATGCATGGACTGAAATACTTCTTGATTAAGCATAACTGGTTTTGCATCTCTTTTCAACCGTAAGTTTAGATCATTTAAGACAGATCACGAAGTACCACAGGTTATCACAAGCAAACAGCATTTAACGTGAGCACTTCATACATGAATGTCAAATACTTCTCTTGATACAAGACCAATCTGTAGTACAAAAGTTAGTTGCCTGTTAATTTTTGCTTCCCTTTGAATGTCATCCAAAAACCTGCTAGGTATCAAATTATGAAGCACTGTAACATGTATACAGACAAGTGGAAAATATGGAGGCATTGAAGGTAAAAATAGATTGGATTTCTAAACTGTTATTTAATCCAATGCAGTTTTAATTTATGTCCCTGNTCCCACACACATGCAAAAAAAGTCATAGATATTTTTTAAAAAACACGGAAATCATGGAAACCATCACTCTTATGACAGCCATAACAAAAATGCAGTTTTAGTGATGGGCTGGCAAAAAGTTTATGTAACCCTATACTCTTCCATGGAGAGTGAGTTAGAGGGCATTTGTATGGTTTACTTCACACTATGGAATTTTTTTCCTGTATTCTACAAAGTTAGAAGCACTTAAAGCCTGAAAAAAGCATTGGGTGCACATTAATTCCATTTTGGCATATTTTGCAAGAAATCAGTATGAAATAAATCAGGTTTTAAAATTCCTGCTATAAAAAAAATAAAGCTTGTAAATCAAAACGCTAGAAATATTTAGAATTAGTGGTAGGATATATTTGAAATCTCAAATCAGTCCAAGCAATGCATAATAACCTATCACCAACTGGAGAGGACACAAGAAAGAAAAAAAAAACCAACCTAATTTGGGACAATGCTCAACATGACATTGAAGTAGATCAGGCAGAAAAATTAAATAAGAAAGAGAAAAAAAAACTAGAAGAGAAATAAACCATACAGATTTGAAAAACAGAATAACAAGATCTCACAATGGCAAATTACTACAGCAATACACATGCAACAGAAAAGAAAACACAACTTTAAAGTAATCAGTAATTTCTCTAGCTTTCCTTCAAAAACTTTCAGAGACAGAGGCAAATACACTTAAGAAAAGTTGCTCTTTTTCAATTTCTGTTAATTCTACCTGAATCTAACAAAGTGAGCAGAAATAATACCATCTAAGCCCTTGAAAAGACATTTGAAAAAGAGAAAGAATCTGATCATGTATTTGAATTCGTCATGTAAGTTCCCAAGGAAACAGTAGGAAGAAATTTGCTGTTCTGCATTAGGCTATTCTCCTCACTATTGAGAGAATGGCACTAGTGGAAGAAGTGGTAAAACATTGACTGTACAAGCGCAACTGATGCATTCTTTCATTCCTCTTGGGATAGAAAACTGTTATTGGCAACATGCTGGAAAAGAATACAAGGAGCCAGATTACTACAAGTATGCACCTCAAATTCTAAAGGCAATAAAGACATAATTTTAAAAATACTTGAGATATATTATTCACACATACACTTTCCTTCCACGGAGATGCTGAGGTCTCTTGCCAGGACACACTATTGTATCTTACTAGTACAAGACTGGCAGACATATAGGGAGAGAAGACTGTAAAAACGATCTTAAATTTGGGGTTCCTGTACACTTGGATTTTCTTTTCCAGGGTGCGTGCTGCAATAGTACCAATTCTACATAAATCACATGATTTCATATTTTTTCAAAGACTATTTTCTACCATAACATCACAACAGTCCACATTTCTCATTCAAAATTGAGTAACAATTCTACCTGTAACTAACAAATGGAATAATTTAATGGAAAGGAAAAGATCAAAAAATAGGAAAATACTGAATATGTTATAATACTTATGGACAGCTGGAAACTAACATTCATATTCTACAGAAACTATTTAACAGCATGCATAGATGAAGCCATACTTCTAATGGCTTTTGCTCAGTTAACTTTCTTACAGGAAAGTGAAGTAGTCAGTGCTACTCTGATGAGGGCTGGAACAGGTGTGCATAGTACACAGTAAGAATGCAAAAGCAGGAGCTGAGGTTATAGGGGGAAGAGAGTAATAGAAAAGAGATTGATAAATTAATCCTGCAGACCTTCTGACGAAGGAACTACCAAATAGATTTTAATTTTTGCTAAGTAATTTGATCACTTCTCTATTTTCCAGGTTTTTAGGTCATGCTTTAAATACACATAATCACTAAGCTAGTTTATGGCACTTGCTGAGTTTGTTATCTGTTCTGGTTCTGTCTCTCCACATTGAGAGAACATACCATTTAGCATACTGCCACAAGACTGAGAGAAAAAAAAAGTGATCATTACTTAATGTAATGACTTTGTGCTACTAGGAGGAAAGTCCCCGTAATTGGATATTTCACATCTTCATTTTAATGGTGAAAAAGGTTTCTTTTAAAAAAACCCTCTGATTTCTTTTTCATTAAATATAGATGACCATTCCTGTCAATAGTATCACAGAATCATAAAATATCATGAGCTGGAAGGAATCCACAAGGATTATCAGAGTCCCAACTCCTGGCCTTGTATGGGACAGCCCCAAAAATTACAGTATGTGCCCAAGAGTGTTGTCCAAGCACTTCTCGAACAACAGAATACTTATTTCCTTTAATTGCAGATGCCTAAGAATGCAAAAACAAGATTTTTTCACTCTTTACATCAATGCTACTACTAAATATGTATTTCTTGGCTAATCTATGGGAAAAATGAGAGATCATAGAAAAATACCTTAAGATATGAAATACATTGATGTACTGTGAAATATGAACTCTAGAAGCTAGAACTTTTACTAAGGAGAGTTCCTTAACATACACTTGGCACAACAGTACTTTGTAATTCTCTTTAAGTACCCATTTTAAACACAAGTTTTTTCTTTCTCTGGCAAATATAAGGCTTCAAACAGTAAACTAATACCACCATGACTGAAATTAAGCATGAAAAGAAGGTGCAAAGGAGCATATTTAGAAAAGGGAGAAAAGGACTTGGAAACAATAGGACCAAATTGTTGGTCCTCTATAGTCCATCTATTCTATAAAATAGAATCTCTTCTATAGTAAGAATGGTATGACACCAGATCTTTTGTCCTAGAGAGGAATGGAGCCTGCCTATGACAAAAATTTTGATTGGTGCGGACAGCATGCATTATTTAGCAAAGCTTAAAATGACAGACCCTGCCCTTACAGATGATATGAAGAATTTCAGCTGATACACAAAGGTTTTCTGAACTCTGCGTCTTGTTGTCTGTCAATGCAAGAACTACAGATTTGTGAAAAACAGGCTAGAGCACCCATAAATGCAGTTTCTGAGAGATTCTCTAAGCAGATAATAAAATTCTAGAATTTTTTATGTTGCAGTAGACCTTTAAGATCGAGTTCAACTGTTAATCCACCAAATACCGAACTCAGGACTAAACCATGTCCCCAAGCACCACATCACATATATCTTAAAAATATCTTCAGGGACAACGACTCCACCACTTCCTGGGGCAGCCTGATCCAGTGCTTGACAACTGTATTGGAGAAGAAATTTTTTCTAATAACCAGTCTAAACCACTGCTGGTGCAACTTGAGGCCATTTGCTCTTGTTCTATTCTGGTTATGTGGGACAAAAGACTGCTATCCACCTCACTACAATCTCCTTTCAAGTCGCTGTGGAGAGCAATAAAATCTCCCCTGAGCCTTCTTTCCTCCAGGCTAAAAAACCCCAGTTCCCTCATCTTCTCCTCATAGGACTTGTGCTCCTTCACACTGGGGGTACATGTGTGTCCCACAGAGACATGGCTTAGCGGTGGATGTGGCAGTATCAGCTTTACAGTTTGATTCAAGGATCTTTAAAGTGTTTCCCAACCAGAACAACCCTATGATTCTATCCAGGGCACCCTCAGTAAGCCTGCAGACAAGACCAATCTGGGTGGGAGTGTTGGAGGGCAGGAAGGCTCTGCAGAGGGATCTGGACAGGCTGGATCATGGGCTGAGGCCAGTGGTGTGAGGTTCAACAAGGCCAAGTGCTGGGTCCTGCTCTTGGGTCACAACAATCCCAGGCAACTCCACAGGTCAGGGCAGAGTGACTAGAAAGGCCCTGGGGGTGCTGGTGACAGCAGCTGAACATGAGCCAGGGTGTGCCCAGGTGGCCAAGAAGGCCACTGGCATCCTGGCTTGGATCAACAATGGTGTGGCCAGCAGGGCCAGGGCAGGGATTGTTCCCACGTACTGGGCACTGGCGAGGTCACACCCCAAATCCTGTGTTCAGCTTTGGCCCACAAGACAGGCCTTCTTCCCTCTTTGGGTAAAGAAGGAATAGGTGATATTATTTTGGTAACATAAATGAAAAAACAGTATTTCATTCAATACTGCATTTGGATTTGTCTTAAAGCAAGACTGTATCAAGAGCTTCCTTCTGCACAGCTAAAGGGAATTAAAAGATTATGCATGGAACATAGACTTAGTCTACAATCGACCATTATTACAATAAAGTATATTCCCCAAGAGGATGCACTAAATTTTCAGAAAATGAAATTAAAAAAAAAAGTGGTAAGGCTCAAATAAGTTTCAAGGACTTTAACTTAAGCCAGAAAAAATTATTTTACTAGAGTAAGAGTAACCAAAAAAATGACTTGAACCTTCAGGTAGAAGTCTGAACAATTCTTATCATTTAATAAAATAAATGTATGCAACCCCACTTTAAGACTGGGTCCTGATATTCTGGTAATACTGTAAGTTATCCAGAATATTTGGAAGCTGGATGTTCTACACCACATTCATCTGCAAGTGCTCTAAAACAGATAATTTCATTCCACTTACACATATAATAATTCAATTTGTTTGGATCTGAGAGTAAGGGATAGCATCACAAACTTGATAAATACAAAAATCATCACTGGAGACAGAAAAAAAAAAGAAATAAAATGACATTTCCTATAATATCTTCTTCAAATACATATGAATAATAGAAATATCTCTTTAAAAACTGCATTATAATCTTACTTCCTAAGTATTTCACTGTTCACACTGGGTTGTTGTGCCTCATTGTATTTATGGACAAGACATGTAGAACTGGCACTTAGGGTCATGGTTTAGTGGTGGACTTGGGAGTGTCACGCTTAAGTTTGGACTTACTAATCTTAACGGTCTTTCCAACCTCAGCAATTCTGTAATTCTAAATCAACGGTTTCAACATTTGTTATAAAATTTCTAAAAGTACACATTACTGAAAATATGAACTACTGTAAAGATGAATTCTCTTTGTGAATTCTAAACTTCTGTACACATTAAAATATTCCAAGAATGACAGAAAAATTTAAAATCTAAGATATTTTGGAGCATGCATTATATGAATCACAAATAATACTTGTCACAAATGCATTTAATTAAAGCTGAGTATCTTTTGGAGTAGGCTAGCAGAGCCTGATCAAACAGTTATGGCACAAATGCTTATCTACAGTTAGCCTGAATGTAAGAAATACTCAAAGATATGAAGGTATGAAATATGAACATACAATTTAGCCCTTTAGGATATAAATTTCAGTAAGAGCACTGAAAATACATTTATTTAATAGACATTATATAACTCCTTGTAAGGATCAAATAATGCTTTGAATGTTCTAGTATCAAAAATTAACATGAAAGTAGGGAGAGACAGAAATAGAAGCTCATGATTTGCAATTGTTTCAAGAATTATGAAAACAGTCGAAACAAGTTTATTCCTACTTCCCAATAGATACTAGTGGACAAATTGGCTAGCAAGTGAGAATTCTGCTGAGCAATACATGAAGTTTAATACAGCTTTTCCCACCCCGAGTCCTTACAGCTTTTTGTACTGTCATTGTTTATCAGCAAGTTATTTCCATGAACAGGAGACGACATTGTCACTTAATCTTAGCAGGCATTCTTGCTGATCCTCTAGCCAGAGGGTCTAATGTTAACAGAACAATAGCTACCATTCAAAACCATCCTTTTCTGCCAACAGCCTGCAACTATCATTTCATCAGCCGATGAAAAAAAAACAACAATGAACCTAAAGGTTACTGGGCAGTAAATTTGTGGAGGAAATGCTTGAATTAAAACACCCATGAATGCATTTTTCCCTCACCAATATTCTACCACCTTATTGATGACACAGTTTTGAAAAGATCTGCTTAATCCTTTAAACTTACCATCAGAAAATGGCTACAACAACTCTAAAGCCTTGCTATAACCTTATAATAATATATCTGTCATGGATAGATTGCAGATAATATTTTGCAGATGCAAATTATGCCTTTGAACAAGTTAAGCTATTTATTTTTGTCTGTCCGCTGAAGTTTCAGAGGAGAAACTTCTAACCATACAAACTACAAACAAGATTTGAGGAACAGCCCCTAAAACTGACCTGGAGAGGAATATAGATTACGTGATTTAAAAAATTGTCTCTGATTAAGGATGGTCACGTAAATTTTGTTAAAGATTTGCCAAACAAAAATTAGTTTATAACAGATAATAGCTCTTTAGAAGTATCACATATTTTGATTAATATGAAAAGCAATATAAATATTTGGTAGGCGTAAGTATTTCCTTTCAAAGAGGTTCACAATCACAGAGGAAGGATATATGATGGTGCCTTAATAATGCCCTAAAATCTGTTAACATTCCACCAGCTACAGCTCTTTTTTCTGGGCAGAGGTGTTATTAAAAAATCCAACAGCTTCAATTAAAAGGATTGATTTCACTGGGTCATGCATTTATTTTTAAAAATAAAAATTAGTTTTTAATTAAATTTTTATGCTTTTAAACAAATTGAAGATTATCGTCAAATTTATTTCCACTAAAAACAATGGTTGGGAAGATACTATCCTCACTATGAAATAGAAGGGATACCATGACATAAGAAAAACAGCTATTTTAAGTAGATGAAGGTTTATTTTTCATTTAAGCACTTATTTTCTTAGATGAGAAAAAAACACTTCGCTGATGAAAAGTAACTTTAACTTCGAACATATAATGCTGCTAAACAATTTCACATTTTAGATGGCTGAAGTGATCTGTGTTTCTTTGGACATTATAACAAAATGGCTAGTTTCAGATACCTTATTTTGTAAACAAAATAGCTAACAACATGAACAATACCTAAGAAATACTTCAGTAACTTTTTGTCTTAGGCTACTGTGAATGAACACTAAATTGCTCAGTGTTCAGTGTGAATTGTGAGAAAAAGATGAGCACATAAAGTATCTATGAAATAATCTGAAACGTCCATAATATTTTCATTATAAAAGTAGCATATTTTGTCAGAATACTCCAAAGTACATTGTAATTAATGTTCCAAGTAAGTCTTGAAGAAGCTGTGAGTTTGAGTGTTTCACAGATAATAGGCATTAAAAATGAAAATTTAAAAAATAAAAATATGAAATTGCAGTTCAGAATAAGCGGAACACATTAAGTCCATCCTCTTTTTCTGGTGGTGATTATGTAACTGCTGACCTCAATTCACACTAACAGTTGTTTTTTTCCATTTTGTGTTCTAGTCACTGAAACAGCCACACAAACTACTTATTTGAGAATGACATCTTATAGGGGGAAAATACATTCACAAAATTAGCTTGAACCCTATCTTCCACCACAGCAGAAGTGGCATAAATACTTCATCTACAGTGAATTACAGTATGCGTGTATGAGAGTACTACCATAATGCCCTTTCTGTGACAATGACATGGTATACATAAAGTCACTACTATTTCTTGAGGAATTATTTGGGAAATAATGAAACATGAACACTGTACTAGGTTAGCATTTAATCCACATGCATTCAGAAATACCCTCCATCCCATAAACAACCAACAATTTCCAAAGTAGATGTTGCAATCTCACAATCAATATTCAAATGTTAATTCAGTCATGAAAATCCTACCAACTTATACCTTCTCTGAAAAAAACTTGATTCCTGTGCTGCAAGGTGTCATGAAAACAACCCCAGTAAGAACAACTTGGAGATCTTCTGGATAAAATGATGAGCACGAACCAGGAACGCGCGATTGCAGCCCAAACAATCAACCACATCCTGCATGGTTGGGGATTTGGGCTGCATTTGAGCTGCAACCAAAGCAGTGTGGGCAGCAGGGCAAGGGAGGGGATTCTGCCCCTCTGCCCTGCTCTGGTGAGATCCTACCAGCAGTGCTGCATCAGCTCTGGGGCCACAGCACAGGAAGGATGTGGACCTGCTGGAGCAGGTCCAGAAGAGACCCATGAAAATGATCACAGGATTGGAACATCTATCCAGTGAAAAACCGCTTAAAGAGTTGAGGCTACTCAGCCTAGAGAAGAGAACACTCTGGCGTAACCTTACTGCAGCCTTTCAGTACCTAAAGGGTTCTATAAGGAAGATGGAGATAGCACATTTACAGCAGGACCTGTTGGGATAGGGGTAATGGATTTAAGCTAAAAGAGTGCAGCTTCAGCCTACATGTAAGGAAGACATTTTTTACAAAAGGTGCAGTGAAACACTGAAACAGATTGCCCAGAAAAGTGGTGGCTATCCCATCCCTGGGGTTCCTTCAAGGTCAAGCAGGTCAGGGCTCTAAGCAAAATTATACAGTGGAAGATAACCCTGTTCACTGCAGGAGCGTTATATTAGATCTACTTAAGTCCTTTCCAACCTACCCTATAGTTTTATGACTCTCTGGTATCATAACTTTTAGCAAGATTATTTTTATTTAATAAAGAATGTTACAAGAGATGATTCAGTTAAGTAAACTTATTCAAATTATTTAAACAAATTTAGCAACTTGCTTATTATATAATGTACAAAAAAGATAAAGGCAAATTCTACTGCCCAAGACATTCAGATGTATTTTCAAAATTCAGGTGCAGTATCAACATATGTAGGAAGTATTTTCCTGATTTATTGCAAAACTCAAACTACTTAACTAGCAGCAAAGCACATTGGCGTTTGAAGAAACTATGAATATAAACAGCACAAACATAATTACTTGTATATAACAACTATACTGAAAATTCAGTCTCATTGGATATAGTTAAATTCTAAAAAGCAGCACAATGACAAGCACCTGATACTGCTGAGAACCCAAACTCTATGACGTGAAAGGGAGAGTGAAATACCAACAAATACATTAACATGCATGTGTTCATCTAGATATCTAGACTTATTTCACTGGATTCATATTAATTTTACACTTCTATTTTAAAAAACACAACAAATTCCAACTTTCAGAAGAACAAAGTTGTAAAGAGTTTTTCATTGCAAAAGAGAAACCTACAATTAATACATTCTTTAAAAAAATCCCTGTGTTCTTAATGAAGCATTGCCTTGCAGGAAAAGAACAACAGACTTAATTTTCCATTTATCTGCACCATTCTCATTTTGAGAAGCTCACGTCATGAGCTGAAAAGTGACAATCTGCATTTAACAGGCATGACAGGTTGCCAGACTAAGATTACCTCTAACAATGCTTCACCAGACTCTCTCCTGCTGACCTTTCCATACTGGTTCAGAGACCACTGGATTACAGCTGTTAACAAATCACAGGTGCAGCCAATTAACCAAGAAATGACGTAACAATGACTTCCAGTCTTAAGCATGAGGCTTGTTCAGCAAATAATGATTTTCCATCAATGAGCTCAGTATGGCTGCTTATCAGCCAAACTTAAGAAGAACTTCAAACAGTCTGTACTGCTGATACACTTCTCATTAAAAAGTGATTTTATTATGAAATTATCCAACTGTGACTATGGTATGCTTTGCTGCTCTCTAACTTGGGAAGTTGTCAAACAATGTGCATTAACCTTCTTACCAAGAGGATCACAGATTTTCAGAAGCACAATGAGCCAAAATGTGAACTAATGGAAAAGGTAGTAAGAATTACATTGTTGTGGCTTTTTTTGGTTTTTTGCTTGGTTGGTTGTTTTTTAATAATGCATTCATTTTGTTGGTTGGTTGGCCTTGTTAATTACCTACCCACCCCACTTCTCCCAGGTAAGTATGTCTCAGTACATTCCACATTCTGGCGGTTTACAAACTATGTAGAGATATAGCTGGGTGCAGCCTAGATTTTGGAAGACTCAATAAACCATGCTGACTCCACACACTGTCATGTGGTCCAAAAGCGTCAAACTCCACTGCTCTAAGAACACGTGCAAGAACACACAGGGTGGCTCCACATGTTACCTGATAGGCTGGGCATGATTTTAAGACTTTCATTGTACATGGAAGTAACATGGTTTATACAACTTCTAAAACTGAGTTCTCTTTGCAGGCAGTTAAGCCCCATTGCTTTAGCAACGCACAAAATCCTGACTAAAAGTCAGACTGATTTCTCACTAACTTGTGCAGCACCACGTCTTTCTTTTGTAATATCCCTTAGCTAGAAATGAGCAGACAAGAATAATACAGCACAACAGCATTCTACATTATTCTCTCCTGCTCAGTTTTATGGTCCCTATCTGTCTGATGCCTCAAAGCATTCCCTAACTTACTGGAAAGTGAAGGGGCAGTGCCACTAATCTCAGAGCTCTGACACCCAGGAGAACTAGAAAACATGTCACAGTGAAAATAGCAAACTGTACAATGAAAATTCACATGCCATAGCCAGCTCCATGAAATTGTGTATTCTGAACTGCTGGTCCCACTGCCATTAATAGTGCTACTTGCATTACCAGAATTATTTCCTCATGCCAGATGCTGTAATATCCTAATAACTCCTCAGAGTAACAGCCATTCTGTAGTGTTAGTCCAAAGACTAACACTACCTTTTAGACCATCTTGGTAAAAACGGCAGTGTCTACAAAATGCCACAGAAAATGCTCTACAGAAACTAGCAATAACTTGTTCAATTATTAGTAAAGGTATTTTGCGTTTAAGACAACAGTTATCTCCAGCAGAATAAGGAGTAACTACATGAATCACCAAATCAATTTTCTGTTGGGTGTTCATTCACAGACACACATATTTACAACTTTTAACATACTAAAATACAAAAAACCCCACATTAAATTATAATATAAGTTTACTTTAAAAGATGCCATGAACATATGATACTTGGCTTGATACTTCGATTTTACCAGTATCTTGAATTTTATACTCAAGGTCTAGGAAAATACAAAGAATAACCCACTGTATGGAATAAAGGGTAAAACTGGGTATATGTAATTTGCTGCCAAAGGTCTGAATAGAAAAATGGTACCATGTAGGAAAAAAAAAGTCTTAACTTTGGCCTCGGATGTTATTTCACAAGGTAAAAATATTTCTGCATAGGAAACTGATTATTTAATGACCATTTTCCTTTTATTT
>VWZV01016101.1:625-56259 GCA_013397155.1 Irena cyanogastra
AAACCCCAATAAACATGATGATGTCCTGACAATTACACAATTTAAAAATATACATACAATGCATTCTCTGTAATTTTTATTCTTTGTTCTTCAATCTGCATGCACATCATCCATACTATAACACAAAGAGGGCAAGTTATCCATTATGATTATTCCCCATATTAACGTAGACTATCCCTCATTCTCTAAATTGAACTGGAATAATAACTGCTTGCTTCCAACAAAAGTCTTAAATTTTTTTGGTTCATTGAAATCAGTAGAAAAAGCTGAAGTTTTCCCTGCTGATTAGGAATAAACTTCTCTTCCACACATTCTGCCCACACAGAGTATTAAATATATTCAACTATTACGTGCATTTCAGTTGAAACACTGTACCACTGTTGCTATATTTATCAGTCTGATTCTGAAACTCTGAAGCTTTAAAAGATTAGTTTACTGACTGATCTTTTAAGTCAAAAACAATGCTACAATAGCATTTGTCTTTTTCTCTATTTCATCCAAAATCCTAATACTAATGTCCTATTCACACTCGAAATTTGGTTATCCTCTCTCATCAACTTCCTTCAATAATAATATGAGAATATATTTACACAGTAGCTAATGGAGACATTCCTAAAATCAATGCACTGCAGTGATACAGAAATAAAAGGTTACTTCACTGTAATGATGCTTCCAGACTTCCCTCAAGTCAGGTGGTTACTTGCAGTTAATGATCTGTGACATACCACACAAGTAGTCCTAAAAAGACTTATTATCCACTGCATGTGCAACAATATTTGCTTTATGGATGGCTAAATGAATGAAGACATTCAATGTAACTGTAAAAGTAAAATCAAAAGAAAACTTACAAGTAACATGTTTTCTTTGAGTAAAAGAGCTGTGAACATTTTCCATTAATACTTAACCTTTTGCTGGAGCAGTGCAACCACATATAATGCTTGAATCCATAAAGCCCAAGAGTTGCTCAGGGTTAACGCTGATTAACTACCCCCAATCAAATGTTATAACTTTTAAAAATTTCAGAGAGTTTCCCTCCACTAATGAAATTGAAATTGCATTTATGTCATTTGGCAAAGGTACGAGCAGGACAACAGGAAAAGAAAAGAAATTCTGCCCTGTTTTAAAAACAGGTTTTCTTTCAACTTCATGAAAGACATGAATTTGACTGGGTTTTAAAACTATGTATATTATGCTCACTGACTTCTATTAATACACTAATAGAAAAGAAGAGCAAATTAACCTAAAATAAGCTTGAATCCAACAGCACAATATCTCCCATGACTCTCAGACTGTGCAGACATTCACACATTTTCTGTTTATAATTTTTTTCATTTACTAGACTCAGCTTTTGTTCACCATATGTCCACCGTAGATTAACTATTCCCTTAGGTACAATTAAGGGCTTTTCATTTGTTGTAAGAAGACCTAAGTATGAAGGACGCAGCCAGAAAAAACATTTCTACCTAAACCAAAAACAGAAGCACATTCAGCCTGAACTATAGTTTATGCAGCATCTTTTTTTATTGGGCATATGTCTACATTGCTAAATAAACCACAGACAAAACCCATGGAAACAGTAAGAGATCTCTCAGCATTTCATTTGTGTATTATTATAAAAATATGATACATATACTGTTCTAACCTTTGTATTTAAACAGTTTACTTCTATTTGCATTTTTCAATGACATTTCTACAGATTTTTCTCAATTTAAGCATAAATGTTAGAAAATGAGAATATACTATTTACTGGTACTTCTGTACCACTGGTGTTTGAGTTCCAGCTACACTAACAACTGTCTACCAGGTCCTAGGACTTGGTTGTGATTCTTGGTTAGTCGTAGCAGGCAAAACTCAAGTGCACAAAACAAAAACCTCAAGTGCAGCCTCAAGATTTTACATGTAGGAAGAAGAAACCAGTTTATTCATTGCCACTAAAATTAAAAAAGTGTAGTATAAGAACTATTTATTAGTTGGAATAGTTCATGACTATTCTCACATTCTTGTCAAAGCACTGTATGACCCAAATGAGAAAACTTTTTTTTTTTTTTTTTTGCAAATAGTTTGCACAGATCTAAACTGCCCTGGTTCAAATGAATGCAAATTCATTGATTTTCACAGAACTACACCTGTTTATGTCAGGGCTCTGTCTAGCTGTACAAATCTCAAACTCAGACAAGCAGTACAACAGTAACACATTTTCTGTGTGCAAGTTGTGTGTATTATCNGTGTTTTCCCTTCACAGACAATACCATATGGCAAGGTAAATACTACACAAGAGCAATAAACCTTCCTTCTTCTGTTCTGTATAACGTTCTGTAAGCTCAGATCCTTTCCAAAGAACAGCACTTGAGGCTCAAGCTCTGTCTACTAATCACAGTTTAGCAGACTTGTCCACATGGCAATTTAAACAACATTATTAAATAGATCTCTTCAGCATGAATGGTACTCAGCACTATTAATGTTAAGCTAAGCATGATTTAGGATCAAAATCTTGCAAGACAAATGCTTTCTCAGGCAAGTAAGGTAATTTTTTCACTCAGAAACGTGTGTGCTCCTATGTTGGTCCCACTGCTAAAGTAATACAGAGCACATTGAGAAACTGGGTTGGAAATCTAATAATATGGTGAATAAAAGATCATTTTTACCCATGGTTTTCACTTCCATTAATTTAAGTTTCTTGTTAAAAGTAATTCTTGATAAAGTTATCTGACCTTTGAAACAAATCCATAGGAGTGCAATTTTCTATTAATCTTATAAGCTGGTTGAGACAAACAGTCTATATATATTATAAAACAAGGTATCATTCTACATTTATTCAAATGAGTTGGTAAAATGACTGTAGCACAGGACAAGGTTTTCTTTTTAAGGGAGTCTCTACATGTAAGTAGTTTACCCTCCAATCCCAAGAGCATGTGTAAGGCTCAGGTGACTGGACCTGGTGCCAGACTTACAGGAACTTTAGTTTCATCAGGCATAAGACTCTAAAGAACAGGAGTCTTTGCACTAGCTGCTCAACACTTGTCTTAATTACAGGTGAAGGACCTTAAAAGGGCAAGCCCACAGGAAGCAAGAACAGAACACTGGGGAAGGTTGGGAAGGACAAGAGAATGAATGCATAGCTCTGAATTTAAATAAAACAGATTATCAAAGTGAGTATTAATGAAAAAATTTTCTGAGTACAGCAGGGGAGACAAAGTATATAATGCAGCAACAGAGTCAAAAAGCAGACTGGGCAAGTCCCATGACCAGCCAGACTCGCATTAGTACACAGAACATCAAATGTTAATTTGTATCTGGGCTGGCTGGAAAATGTTTCTTTCTGTGCTCAGATAAGATAGGTAAAAACATTTTATGTTGTATGTAGGGGCAAGTTAAAGGGTACACTAAAATGTAACNTTTTATAAGGATTATTAATTATCTTTTGAGCAGCATGAGAAAAAGGATTCACCATCAAAAACCATACCATACACATGCTTCAATAATGGCTGCAGCACTCTAAGAAAGTCCAGAAGTCTAAAAAATTGCCTTTAACCAGGTTAGTTATCACTTCTGTGTCCACTGCCTTCTCATCCAAGAGATCATTTAGTGACAGATTCTGAAAGAAGGCTCAAAGTCAAACATGGGCTGATTTTCAACCCTTTGCAAGAGATTCATTTATCACAGCAAGTCACATGAAGACTGGAGCCAGAACGGAATANACTGCAATTTTCTATTAATCTTATAAGCTGGTTGAGACAAACAGTCTATATATATTATAAAACAAGGTATCATTCTACATTTATTCAAATGAGTTGGTAAAATGACTGTAGCACAGGACAAGGTTTTCTTTTTAAGGGAGTCTCTACATGTAAGTAGTTTACCCTCCAATCCCAAGAGCATGTGTAAGGCTCAGGTGACTGGACCTGGTGCCAGACTTACAGGAACTTTAGTTTCATCAGGCATAAGACTCTAAAGAACAGGAGTCTTTGCACTAGCTGCTCAACACTTGTCTTAATTACAGGTGAAGGACCTTAAAAGGGCAAGCCCACAGGAAGCAAGAACAGAACACTGGGGAAGGTTGGGAAGGACAAGAGAATGAATGCATAGCTCTGAATTTAAATAAAACAGATTATCAAAGTGAGTATTAATGAAAAAATTTTCTGAGTACAGCAGGGGAGACAAAGTATATAATGCAGCAACAGAGTCAAAAAGCAGACTGGGCAAGTCCCATGACCAGCCAGACTCGCATTAGTACACAGAACATCAAATGTTAATTTGTATCTGGGCTGGCTGGAAAATGTTTCTTTCTGTGCTCAGATAAGATAGGTAAAAACATTTTATGTTGTATGTAGGGGCAAGTTAAAGGGTACACTAAAATGTAACCTTTAAACTTCACAATGTAACAGCATACCACTTCCTGTTCAGAGACAGCACTCCAAGATTAATCAATCATGGCTAAGACGAACAAACAGTCAACATTCTTAATTAGTGTTGATGCATTCTCCTCTGTGCCCTCATCTGTCATGAAGATTGTTTAAAAATCTGAGTTATTAGTCTTTATTGAGGAGTGGATCTGGTTAATATCTCTAAGAACAGAAATCATTCATCTAGCCACTATACACTGGTACCTGATAATTCCTACCCCCTTTATAAGCTACAGATAACCACCACCCTAAGACCATCTTGGTAGCTATAAATCAAAATGAGTATAGCTCCCATGCACCCTGGGTTAATTTTTGTTTACAATATATCCACTGAAAATGCTGGTATGACATTTGAGGAGACTGCTTACAGATTACTGCAGAAGAAAATATATAAAGCCATCAAGGTAGAAAGAAAGAAAGCACATCAATCATATGAAACATAGTAATTCTCTAATTCACACTTAATGACTAGAAGATCCATTGTGATCACTGAACTTTATCAATACCTAATTTAAGCAAAGATCCTAAGTGCACAAAACACAATTCATTCACTTGATAACTATAGTCTCATCTATACCATACAAATCAAAGTATTTGACAGCGACATATATACAAAAGTTTTGAGTTATTGCATAGAAACTCTAAAATATAAGTTAAAATTAATAGTAAGGTTTACTCCTCAGTTAGCAGTACAAAGCAAGTGGTACTAGCAACACAGATATAAGCACACTTCAAATATACTTTGTATTCAATAAGAATAAAATAACATAAGTTACCAGGAAAGTCAAATTTAAGATTCAATATCAGCTGCAAAGTTCAGGATTATTAAGATCTTATGACTTAAAATTAATAGAAAAAAATAGTTCTACATTAAATTTTATAATTCTTTCTGTTGTTCATCAAACGCATGGACAAAAATCAGTGGAAAGACAATTGATAATTGAACATCAGTGTAGAAAGCAGATCTGGGCAAGATCTTGATTCAAACCAGTTTTCTACTCTCTCTGACCAAATGTGTAGGACAGGCTATGGAAAAAAAGAAAAAAGGTACAGGAAAGAAAAAAGAATGAAAACGGAAACTAAGTACCCAGAAGGAACACAGACAGCTTAAACAAAGTACTGATTTTATAATCTGCATTTCTGAAGCTCTTGCTATCCCAATTACTTTTAATAAATTAGTGGGCAATGACACTCCTTCATCTCCTTCATTTAAAAAAAAAAAAAAAGCAAATAGAAAAAGACCGGTGGGAAGGTCCAGAATTCTAGAATTTAGGTGTCAATTCATACTGCTCTACTATTTTCAAATAAATCTCTGATGGATGGTATACTAGCAACAGATTGGAGCTTTTTAAGTAGAAATTACCTTTCCAATGTTTCATGAGCAAATCTTAACCTCTTACAATCACAACAGGACATTTTAATAGCTTGACACCACTCTGAAGCTAATTATCATGCTTTAAACAGACACAGCAGCTTACTGTGTTCATGCTGCTAATCCACTGCAATGCACAATAAACCAGAACAGTGAAAACAAGCACTGATTCATTTAAATCAGCACTGAACAGTTTCTTCAGGTTTTATGGAATAGTAGAGAAATCCCCACAAACTTAACATTTTACGAAATGACTACAAATTGGTACTAGAAGCCACTAATAAATTACCTATAAAACTGCATGACTTAACAGTAGTAAACAATTATGCACCATATACTGCTATGTATCAAATAATTTGCTTTCAATTACAAAATTACCCAGGAAAATTATTTTCATTTAATAGAATTCAAGTGTTCAGTTTTCTGTATTATACTGTCTAGAGAAATATTTTTGTTTTCTTCCAAGCTATAGTTTTTTCCCTAAAGAGAATCCAGGTATATCTCCCCCAACATGGAAAAAAATACACGTTTCAGACAGTATTACTAAGAGGAAACTGACTAAGGACAGCCCAAGCTAAGTAACTAACTTTAAGCCAAAGTTTCAAAACAGAGGCTGAGCTTCCAAATTCTTATCAAGGTATCTAAAGACTGTCCCAATTCTTTCCAGTTGCGATGAAAGAAAATAACTGCATTCTTGACAAATTTTAAAAGCTTTTATCAGAAAGAAAGTTAAATGTTAGAATAACTTGCCTGTGGATATTGACATTTCTAATCTTTCAGTGAGCTTACCTGGATATTTTCCTAAAAGACATGTACAGCTCAAAAAAAACAAGTACAATCCTGAGATAGAAACCACTCACTGGAGTATTTCTCCTGAATGATGCATGAGGTCAAGTAAGTTTATCAATTCATCAAATGGCTTTTCCTGGCTCTTAACCTATTATTGCTTTTGCATTGTATATGAGTGTTTTATCACTTACTAAGTTGAACAGAGTGATTCCTCCTTAATTTGTTAGCACCAGTAGTTTTATCTCTTCATAATATGTGAGAGTCAACACCATGCTTCTATATAAACACCTTGTTTTCTATTTATGTAACAACAGGAGCCTACTATTAATTTTTAGTATTGGGGTGGAAGCCCTCCTAGATATTCTTATCCTACTACAGAATTCAGAAAAGCAATATGCTTTCAAAGCCTAATTTTTATCATGCTGAAATAAAAATAAAGCAAAAGCACGCCTCTGTAAACAGTATCCCCTGCATGCTCAACAGCAACAAACACCCTTAGCATCACATGAAATCAATATTTTGCTGCTTTTCTTTATGCACAGCTTCTGAAGGAAAACAAGGCAGCAAGCAGTTCCTTCAGCTGTTGTTTCTATAAAATGAAAGCTCTTTCACTAGTCAGTGTCAGACAAAGTTTTCAGCATTTGTCTGAAAACTCACCTAGGAAACCAGATTCTATTTCCAGATGCTCCCAAAGAAACATTGAACATTAAAGGTTTGTTGGCATGTATATGTGAAAAAAAAAAGAAATAAAACACTTCCAAATCTAAACCAATGTATCATTTTTACACCTATTGTGCCAGTTCAGCAAAGGAACGTTGTTTTTATGCCATGTTACAGTCTATGCTACTGCAAATAGTTCATAAGATTTGCAGAACTCCAGCTATGAAGTCCAAATTTAGGACAAAATAGAAACCAGTGAAAAATATTTTTCATTTGAATTTCAACTGAATCTGTATTATTGACTCTGGTCTGCTAGAGTACAACACTGTCAGTGTTATGCTTTCAGAAGTGCTATTTATATATTGTAACTCTAAGACCTTCTCTGTTTTCTTCACAGGAAATTAGTCTTTCATAATTAATGTCATAAAAATGTTACAGCATCACTGTAGCAATACTACAATTAATGGTTCTGAATGGAAGTGTTGTCTCTACATTGTTTTCAAATGATTTTAAACAATTCTAACTTGCTGAATAAGGTCCTTTTCTCAGGTTTGTTCATGACATAGTCACTGTAACATAGAAACAAATTATTTGGAAAGCAAAAAACAAATCAAATATTTTTCTGTTATTCAAATAATGTATTTATACTGTTTAAAAATTATGTATCCCCTTCTACCACTTTGTTTCTAAAATTTTTGTATGTCGTTTTTATCATCTTCAACAGAAAAAGGGGTAAGAAAGCCAGGATCAAGACATCAGATATGCTAATAAGGATGTTTTTGTAAGATTTTTTAGTTGGAAATGGGGAAATTTGGAACCCATATAATTAGGAACCTAACTGATGATTATATAAAGTGACATATTTTGGTGGTCAGAAGAAAACCATTATATCATACCTACACGATCAGAAAAATGAGGTTAAAAAATCCCAAAACACAAACCACCTGACGTGCACAACTACAGATAACATCCAAAAAAAAAGTCTGATAAGCAACTCCTAAGCGTTATGCCTAATGCATAGTGTAGTTTTTTTAACATATACCAGTTGTTAATCCAGCAGTCTCTTAACATACAGAACCATGAAATATACCTTTTACTACATCCAGAAATGCTCCCCAGCTCTCCATTCCAGCCACATGTCATGGCTATTTCTTGGGGCCCTATCAAATTCAAACACGGGCGAGTGATCTCTCTACTCCTGTGTGCTGCTCTCCAAGCACAGAGGACAAAGGGAGAGGCTGCAGGCTAGGCAAAGCATGGTGCAGCAACTCTCATAACATAACCTATCTGCCCAGAGCCATAACCCTGAAGTATACCCAAATATGTCATCTGTACACAGCAAAAACACACAAGGTAGTATTTAGTTGCATTTTGCTAAATATATATACCTTATGTCATTTCTTTAATAGCAAACCATATCCAGAGTATTTCAATTAATATGTAAATATGAGTAACTTACTTTTATTTCCAACCAAGGCCACAAGAGGCTGTGTTTCTGATTCTTCATTCACTTTTTTTACCACATTATACCAGTCTTCCAAATTTTCAAAACTCTGGCCATTGGTAATATCATAAACCAAAAGAATACCCTAAATAAAAAGACATGTTTAAAATGTTACAGATTGTAAAAGAATTTAACATCGTAAAATTTGCATCAGTTTAAATTATTATTGTCATAGAATAGAGCATTAACAAATAATGGCATCATATCTTTCGAGGGTCAGTTAAAGGAATGATAAATTTCTATACTATACACATTACTACAGTTTTTCTCCTGCATTTCATGTGTTCCAAATGCACATTTCAGGAAAAAAAATGGCAACACAGGAAAGAGCAAATTAGTTATATCAAAAATATTACAAACTGCATATGCTTTATGATAAACACAAAATAGCACTTCACACTAACAGGAAGATAAAAATTACACCGTAGAAAGTTTTTTATTTTAACAAATATTAGTTGCAGTTTCAATGTTCCCTTTTTCAGAAAAAAGCAAGGCCGTTCAATTTTACACTTCTGCATATTGTCTGTCATGTTTCTGCTGTCTTTTGGGGATAAAGGGCAGATTACATTCCTTCAGTGTTGTAGAAGATAAGTAAGGAGTATTGGAGAGCTTTAAACTTTCAAAAGAGAACCTAAAGACATGGTGAGAACCCAGAAAGGAGTCCCATACATTTCAGAGATTTTGGGCCGAGCTACAGGTGACAAATACTCAAACTGGACACTGCTGACAATTCCTCAGCACAAATATCCAATATTATAAAGCACAGCCTATTAACAGTCAAAATGTCATCCCTGTCCCATCCACAATTCTAAGATCAGCTCTCAGATATTATTGAGTCTTCTGCCCCTGCTTTCCACTACACTCTAATAAAGTCAGTATCTTGTAAATGAGGAATAAAGTCAGAATTAGCTTCAGTCATGTCACAATCTGAAAGTTTCAATTGGAAAGTCACAATTGGCTTGTTCTCATGGAGGTCACATCTGGCAAAAAAACCCTACATCTGCACATTGTTTTCACATTAAATTTTCACAAATACTCTGAAAAAACAATATGATCCATACAAAAATAGCTGGGTCAATGACCTACTGTCAATAGAAAAGATTTTTTTCAGGCATTTGTCTGAAAAAAAGTTTTTAACTGATAGTTAAAAGGACTGCCTTAGATCGTAAAGGAGTGCCTTAGATCACAAAACAGAGTGTACACTTACTTAATAATTTCACATTTGACAACAAATTAGTATAGACTGCAAGATTATTTGAGTAGAGTTCAGATGTTATGATAACAAACAGTGTAAAAATAATAAGATGCGATTCAATAAATACCATGACAAGTTCAAAGGAAGCAATAATCAAGTGCACAATAGGAAGCATCTGGCTTTGCAGCAGGTTCCAGATAACAGGATCAAGGAGTTACGGCTCATAGCTGAATATGTCAAGCTTATTTTGCAAATATCGCACTGGCATAGAACACTCCAGTTGAAATAATGCATCCAACTTTGGACACTTGAACGTCAAAAAGGAGTACACAAGAAGAAACCAGTAACAGTATCACAGGTTTGGAAAACATGACTGACATGAAAAAAGCGGAAAAAAAACCTGACCGCTTCAACAAACGCATGCCTTATAGTAGGCATGATGATGCTGGTACGAATTTTAAGAGAAGATAACAGGAGTTCTCTTTGTATATGTTTTTATACATAGTTTGTAGCAGCCACTAAATTGGGAAGACCAGCCAATGTGCCCAAGGGCAGGGTTACCACAAAGGGGTATGTAGACATAGGAATGGGTGAACAGGAACCTTTCAACATTCAACAAGGACAGGTGCAAAGTCCTGCAGCTGGGAAGGAATGAACAATACAGGCTGAGGGCAGCAATACATGACTGCCTGGGGAGCAAACAAAAATGACCTGCAGGTCTTGTCAGACAGCTGGCCAAATCTGAGCCAGCAACACTCCCTGGCAGCAAGGACGGCCAATGTGATCCTGGGCCAAATTAGCAGAAGTACAGCCACCATTAGCAGAAGTACAGTCCAGGGAACTTTTGTACTTAGCACTTGTTGGACCATATCTCAGCACTTGTTGGACCTAAAAGAACACATCTTTAGGCCCCTCAAGACATCAGAAAAGTGGAGTAACTTCAGCAGAGGGCCAGCAGGATGATCAGAGGCTGGAGTACTTGTTTTATGAGTAAGAGATGAACAAACCCAAATTCTTCAGCATGGAGAGGAAGTGGCCCTGGGAGGACCTAAAAGCAGCCTTCCCAAAAAGGTGGCAATGGAAGCCTACCCATGAGGAAGCAATGAAGGAGATGGAGCCAGGCTCTTCATAGTAGTGCATGGCAGGATAAAACTCAGAGAGCGTAAGCTGAAATAAGAGAAATTCAAACCATATCTAATGAACAGCTTTTTCACCATGAGGAAAATAAAGCAGGTTGACCAGAGGTTGCTCAGTCTCCATCCTTAGAAGTTTACAAGCAGGAACTCAATAGATCCTTGAGCAGCCTGGCTCCATCTCTCAGTTGACCCTACTTAGAGAGTGTTTTACCACCAACCTCCTGACATCCTTCCACCCTGAACATTCTTACGAATCTGTGATCAATACAAGATGTAGCGATAGGTTTAACTCACAGCAAGAAGATTATAGCAAGAGTACCAAAAACAAGCGAACAAACAAAACAAAAAACCCTATGAAGACTGTAAGAATAGCGAAGCTCTGAAATACACCACCTGTAACAGGCACCAACACTGAAAAATTTTTGAAGGTTGCTAAAAGTCATTACACATGGATAGCTTTGAAGGAGGGCAACAGATCCTATTGAGATTCCTCCAACTCCTACCTTCTTATGACAGCAATACCAATCTATCTTATTTCCTCCAATGTCATCAACTCCTTGGCAAACTTGATTTTTTGTTCCTTGTATTTATGTAGTTGCTATTAATTTCTGAGGAATAGCTTTCATCAGTTCCTTCAAGGAAATTAAGAATTATGACACCCAACTTTCTCCTTGCTATCTTTGCTTCATAATCAATCAAATCTAGTATTAAACATCCACTTCTCTCTTTCATCTTTGGTGCAATTTATTCCTTAATGTCTTGCATCTCTAAGTTAATCTCAGTTAATTTCTCCTGACTATTTTTATAACTACCTGAATGCCTGGGCACGTATGTAATTGTCTCACAATCTCAGTTTTGCTCTAGGAAGGACATACTTATGCTATCAAATGCTCAGTGGAAAAGAAACTCAATCTAAAGGATAGGTATGGTAAAAGTTTAAAAAAAAATTCCAGCCATAATGCTGAATCCTCATTACAAATGAGGAAAGAGCATACAGCAATGCTTCTTTTACCAGCTGTCAAGTTCTCTTACCAACTTGCAGAAGAGCAGACTACCTAAACCATCTTCAGTACAAATCAGAGTTTGATGGAGAAAAAATAAGAAAAGTGTGAGCATTTAAGGTTAGCCAACTCTTTCTAACCAATTCTTCATCAAAATTCTACTCTGTTTCATGTCCTCTAGACAATTGTAGCCTACCTACCCCTTTGGATAAAAGGGTATTCACAGTGGATTTGCCATCAAAGAAATCATTTAACAAAGTTTGCAACTAGAGCTGAGTTAACTTCCTTTTGGTTGCTTTCTCTGTGATCTGAAACACTGCTTCTAAAGCACATTCTTTTCTTAAACATCTTTTTTAGTCTTGTCAATATTTGCTGCCCTTTCAAGAAACAAAGATGGCAGGTATAACATCATAGAGACACAAAAAATGGCAGCAAGGTATCCAGGCCATAAAGAATACTTTCTTCTTTGATTTTCACCACAACAGCACTCTACAAGCCACTTAGTATGATATAGATAATTAATGAAGTACTAGTCACAACTCTTTGGCTAAAATTTATTTCATGTTTTTCTTTTATTTAACAGAGAAATCCCATAATTGCTTTCAAAAAAATACATCATATTTTCCACAAACTTTTACATTATATGGAGTACAGACCAAGCAGACAGCATAAATGCCGTTGTTTCCCTATTATGTGTGAGGAATTAAGGAGGAAAATTAACACTGGCGTTTTTACACAAAAGTACTGTATTTCCCTGCCATGGAAAAGGTTTGAAACACATGGTAGACGACATGCCAAGAACAGCACATTGATTCTCTAGTCTCCAGCAACATGGCAAATAGTCCCTGCTTGCATAATTACACTCTAGTAAGAGAGACATTTTGCCTATGTTAGTGCACATGTGAATGCTTTTTGTTTAGGAATTATAGAGCATTTTCAAAAATAGGTCACTGGAAACTGAGAATATGGCAGAAATTATTTGCTGCTCCCTAGAGAAAGTAGAGTCTGCAGTGCTCCTATTAACAAGCCAATTTATGATGTAGCATATGCCAGATCTTAAAGATAATTTAAACTAGATATGTGGGTAGGGGCAGCAATTACAGGTAAACTACGGGAGTGCTTCTGAAAGATTTACCATGCAAACAGCAGCAGCATTATTTCAAAACTGAAATGCTAGTATGGAAGTGTTGTAACCAGGCAATATATACGTACTGATAATCAAAATTTAAGACGTGCAGAGTTTATGTCAAGATCTGCCACAATAAAAGGAAGCTAGAGAAAACAATAATTAAAAACATATGTTTTCTTCTTCATTTATCCTCAGCTACTCTCATCCTATGACTGACTTTTGCATCAAGGAATTAAACCTTCAAATTTTCATTAATATTATAAAATAAGTCAGGCCAAAATTCTAAAGTATTTTTTCTAGTCACAGAATATTAATTTAGTAAAGAGAAACTTAATTGTTGCAGAAATGTGCAGATGAAAACAGTTTTTTGCAAATGAAAGTAGCTTACAGTCCACACATACTTAATCAGTGCTGTCTTTGCTGATACTGAGGACGTGGTCACTCAGATACATGTGGTTAAGTGATTAAGTTGCCATAATTGAATGATTTACTCTGTATCAGAACAGCTGTGGCAACTGACTACACAATTACTCTCAGCATCTCTCAATTCTGAGATAAACACGGTAGTTTTAAATAGCTTTCAGTCAGTGTTGATTATTAACACCCTTTATTTATAAAGAAGAAAGGGTTCTTCCCCACAGCTTGCAGAGTTCTTCTGCCTCACCACTGAAATTCAGCTAACAAGATAGGAAGCAGCAACTACATTGTTCTAAATGAGCAATATCAGAGGAAAAAAAACAAAAAATGTGCGGAGAGAAAGCAACTGCTTAAAGACAGAAGTGAATTGCAATTTCTCCAACTGCAACCAATGCAAGTTCTCATGCTCAAATCCGCCATTCTTTAAAACATGGCACAAGAAATGGGGGATTTCAATCAAAATATGTATCTTAACGGTAACCTAACCAAAAGATCTAGCCTAGAGAATTGATTCATCTCTCATCAGAGAGAAAGAAACCTCCAATGGCAAAGTTTTTGCAGTGAAGTTTAGATGGATGCTCCATTTACTCCTGTTGATGTCCTGATCAAATTTCAACCAAGATCAGGTGAACTCTAGACCCTAATATTTTCAGTTGCTGGAGATTCTCTAAACTTCCATCTCCAAGTGGCCATAGGATTTTAGAAGTAGGCCTAACATACACATAGATTTCTGAGCACAAAAATAAGAATTCAGCAGCTTATGATTTCTGAATCTCACAATGATCAAATAGATGGAAATCTACACAAGGCTATCCGCAAATACTGGATAAAGGCACAACACATACTACAGGTATGCTACAAACAATTCCACACATGTACTTTAAATCTGAATTATTTAGATTTGAAGAATACAAAGACACACACAATTTCTACAGCAGATCCAAATCATCTGCTTTATCTGTCTCTATACAGCTTGTGTACTTTATAAACAAGATGTTTTAAATCCCAGCTGCACCACACACGCTGACCAAGTACAACACATGACAGGCACATACACTTTTTTCGTAGTAACCTTCACTCAAGTTACTTCAATATTTTAAAGGCTCTCTTGCACTGGGGAACCTCAAACTGAACACAGTAGTCCAAATGTAGCCTTAAAAACATCAGAGAGTATGATAGTCACTTTCCTTGATTTGACTACTCCATTCTTACTAACATAGATCAGTACTCAATTAGCTTTTACTGTTGCTAGGATGCATTGCAAACTCCCATTCAACTGTTTTTTTACCTCAATAAGACACCCATCCAAGAGCTTTTTCCTTTAAAGCCATTTTACAGAATGAGTGAGGTTGGAAAGGACTTCTAGATGTCATTTGGTTCAATGCTCCTGTTCAAGCAGTGTCACCCAAAGCCAGCTGCTCAGGACCATGTCCAGACAGCTTTTAAGTATCTCTGAGGATGGAGACTCTACAATCTCTCTGGTCAACTTGTGCCAGTTCTCAGTCGTCCCCACAGTACAAAACGTGTTTCCTGATGTTCAGAAGGAATCCCCGGTGTTTCAGTTTGTGCCTATTGCTCTGTTTCTGTCAATAGACACTATACAAAAAAGCCTGCTTCTCTCTTCCTTGCATCCTTCCTGCATGATGTATATATATTGATTAGCTTTCTATTCTCCAGGCTGAACAGCCACAGCTCTCTCAGCCTTTCCTCATAGGAGAGATGCTCCAGACCATTAATTACCTTTGTGGCCCTTCACTGCACACTCTCCAGCTGATTCCCAGCTGCATAAGATTATTCTGTACCAGGTGCAGGACTTGGCATCTGTCATCAGCTGAACCTCACAAGGTTTCTGTTGGTCCACTCCTTCAGCTGTTCATGGTCTCTCTCAGTAGCAGCCCTACACTCCAGCATAGCGACCATTCCTCCCCAAATTGGTGCTATACACAAAATTACAAACAATGTTTTGTTCCATTGATACAAGAATTAGTGAAAGACACAACCCCAGTACCAAACCTTAAGAAATAAAACTTATAATCAGGCATCAGTAAGACATTGAGCTATAGACCTTTAAATCCAGCTGTCCATTGAGATTTTTCAGTCAATTTATGGTCCACCCATTCCACCCGTATCTCAACCTATTGTAATAGTATTATGGGAGATTATGTGAAAGGCCCTGCTGAAGTGAAGATAAAATACATCCAGTGTTCTCCTCTCCACACAGCTAACCACCTAACCACAGACAGCAATCAAGTTGGCTGTGCACATTTTGCCTTTACAAACTCCATGCTACCTCTTCCCAATTACTTTCTTGCTGTTTTGTTGTCAATTCACAGGAAATTTTATCTATATTTAAAAGCATTTCCCTTTATAAATACTCCTACTTGTTCTACTTTGCTTTTCCTCTTTTTCTTACAAGAAGGTACAGATGTTCAACATGAAATAAGCTTATGCATAGAAATAAGCTGAAAGCAGTGCTTTTTCAAGCTATTCATGTCATTTCATGAATAGATGAAAATAGAGACATAGTTTTATGCATTTTTAACAGGCACTGTTACAAAACTAATAGAAAAGTGTGTTAGAACTCAACTTTGATGATAAGAAACCTCTTACAGAGGATAAGAAGCCCCTTACAGACACTAGCAATACATGCCAACACTGGGAGAGAAAAATCACCAGTCCATTAAAAAGTAGGGTTAAAATGAGGACTGGAGGAAGATTAAAGACAAAGAGATTGGACTTAAGGGTTTTTTGTTAATGTGTTCTGAATGACAAAAAAAAATCAAACTTTAGTCTTATTGATATCAACTGCTTATGCACTTTTGGGCACTGGTATTAACTTTCTGACCTGCTATTTTTGGTCAGAAACTCCTCAGTTTATCACCAAATTCAATACAGACAAAGCTAATAGCTTTTTATTTCCTTCATTAAATTTACTTTGGACATATGGCAACAATTTGTGATTAATCAAATTCCCTCTGTCATGGAAGCCATTTTCTCCTATTGCTTGCTAGATCTGCAACAGGTCAGCAAATAGTTTTTTATTTTTAAAAAAGAATATACGATAAACAGATGCAACAGCTAAAAACATTGACATTTTTTTGAAAGTGACAAAACATCACATTGACAAGTTTCTCTTTATCCAATTAACTAATAAAACCCAATCTCTTTCATTAGCCATTCCTGTGTTGTGGAACATTATTGAATAGCACATTATGCTTATTGGTCTCATTACAAACTCCAAATTAAGGAACAGAGTACATTTTAGGATCACTCCTGCTAAGAAGTTTGGCATTTATAATACATCCTCCTAAATCATCTCAAGATACAGTTATAACACTTAGCTCTTAATCCTAGCATCCACTTTAAGTTGCTTAGTTAACCTGAAGATAAACTTAATTTTCATTGGATGAGAGTTCTGCAAAAATATTTAGCTACCTGGTTGTCTCCTTTTGTTTGCCCTCTTATAATCCCAGTTACATGTATGAGTTTAATAGTGTAGGATTGCTCTTAATTTCCTCCTTCTACCTTTTCCCCCCAGGAGGCAGCTGTTCTGAAAGCAGCCACTCTATCTACCATGTGGGTATTCAAATAGCCTTTACTATTTATTGTGATTGCTTTTGTTAACTTAAGACACAAAGCCTGGAAACAACCATCTGTTCTTGGGAGTTATTCAGCTCTATAAATGTACACACTTGCTTTGCTTTTTATGTCAGGTCTAAAAAACTAGCTACATACCAAAATTAAAGCAGCATATTAATATCAATTAAGTTTAGATTGAACAGATATTCAACATTTTTGAGATTTATGAAACAATCAGCTAAAAGCTACATATAACGTATGTATGTATAATTTTAAGAACAAAGTTTTAATTAATTTTATGTCATTGCTATAGATACAATTATCAGCATTTATACTGTACCTGAGCTCCATAAATATATTTATCCAGCATTTTGCCTCCTATCGTTTGTCCCCCTACATCCCACACTTGAAGAGTAACATTCAAATTTCCTGGAAAAAAAATTACACAGATATTTTGTAACCTGGAAAATTTAGATACAAATATATTCAACAATAACAGCTTTTAACAAGTATACAAGAAATAGGAACTAAATTTTGAAACAAAAATTATTGTATCATCTGGGAAAAATGTCATTTGTGTCCAGCTAAATCATTAAGATACAGTAAAACTATAGCTAGTTATTAACATATCTAATATTAACCGAAAATAATTGGAATTGCACAAAGTATAACACCCCTGAATAGAAATTAAATAACATATTCCACTGACAAAACATGTAAAACTGCACAAAGAATGTTCTATAGTGTGGTACTTTGAACTGAAAGGTAACACAATTAATGCCAATTTATTCACATTACTTCATACTGTGTGCCCCTTCCTCACCCCCTCTCCAAATCTTCCTTACAGACCAAGAAGTGAGGAAAATCTTCATGATAACTTCATTTTGGTAGTGATGCTGATAGTAGTATACAGTTATAGAATTATATAGCTGACAGAGTAAAAAAAATGGAAATACTGACACACATCTAAGTTGAGGATGCAAACTATGATTACTTCCTCCACTCTTCACCATAAGGCATGAAGCTAAATTGGACATGATTTACATAGTTTCATCTTCAAAGAATCTACACCAAGAATAGACCTTCCTTTCCACTCTAAACCATTTTTAAGCTAAGTTGAAACAGTTAACAGGTTTTTAAAAACAAAAGTAACAAAAAAATCAGTGTAAATACAGAATATTTAATATCCTACAAATCATACATATTCTGCAAGACAACTCAGCAACTCACAGATCAAAAACACACACAGAAAGGTATGGTGCCATATACATACAACCAAAGAACACTTTCTCACATTTTGCTTGATAAGAACTGTTTTCAGAACTGTATTGATTACCTGGGAGCAACAAACTCTAACAGAGTAAGGACTGACAAAATTTCTTCTAATCCACATACAACTCACATGACACTTACACGTTAATACAAATTCTACATACTCAAAAATAATCACAACTGCCTATTAATTTTACTCCTGGATTTTAAAAAAATGCCACAAATTTCACATCACAACAATTGCAAATTGAGTGAAAATCAGCACACTATTTAGGCTTGCTAAGAAAGAGATATTCTTAATTCAACTACTTAATATAGTTGACAATCTGATTTTACACCAGATGATCCACTCAGCTGTAAACGTGTAACTGACAGGCTCGCATTGGTTACACAAGGGAATGTGCTCCATGGAAATGTATTACTGTACTAGGTGAAAATAACCAGAAAATTATAACTATATAGCTGAATATTTGATATTTGTGATATTACATGTACCACATTATATTTTTATAATGCACCTTGCTTTAATCTGGTTAAAAGAGCAGATTCCCAAAACTACTACCTTGGTCTCAAAAATACAGAGGAATGTGAAACAGTACTATTAAGCTACACTGAGTTTTATGCAATACCAAGAGAATTTACATGGAGCTTAGAAAACACATCATAAACACCCCAATTCAATAAAGGCAACCTTTTATAATCAACCAAAAGCTTATTTGTTTTGATAGTTCATATACTTTGTATTAATTAATTAATTATTTTAAAAGCTTAGAACATAAACGATAGCAAAAAAATGCAGAAAAGTCCTCTATAAAGCATCTGGCATGGATAAACTCATGCATCCACAGTCTGAAAAGACTATACATCCTCAGTGGGTAAACAAACTATGCAGGCTCAAAGGCTCACCATGCTGCAGTATTCTACCCCTATGTATTCTACGGGAAAGTCATTGTATCATTCATGTCAGCTATTTAAAAAAAAAAAAAAAAACTTTATAAATATTATCAGCTTCAAATTCATTAATTTTCAGATGCCTAATTTTGTGTTCAAGTGCTCTAGAAGGTTTCAACTTGATTTTTCCTCCTAAGGAAACAATTATGCGCAGCATACTGGCCTTAGTATCTGGATAACTGCATGGAACGACCTCAGAAATTTTAGTGCAGTAAGTTAAATTAAATAGTTTAACTGTGACTGTCCAACTAAAAAATCTCCTATTACAAATTATTTACTCTGCTTCATTAACAATAGAAAAAAGAAATGGGGGGGGAAGATTGGTATGTTCATTTAACTTCTTAATTAGGACCCTACTAACTATGAAATTCACACTGATCATCTCCTGTGCAAAATGCTTCATTTTCCCTTTTTTTTCAGCTAGGTTCTGTAATATTTGCTTCGTGCTCAGATTGATTCTGGGAAGAAAGAAGGATGTTGGGATTATCCTGAAAAAAGGAAAAACTGCAGACAATTTACCTAGCACGTATTTAATTAACAACTGAGATAGTAGCACACAAAGTTTTCTGCAAAAAGTTTGAAATCTTTTATTTTTAATTTAACAAGAACATAAAGGCTAGAGACTTAGAACAAATCAAAAAGAAACCATGCATAATAAGATAGTTCTTAGAAACAGTCTTAACACTCCAATAAAAGTAACCGAAGAATCTCATCAAAATAACATGTAATACACTATTAAGGAACAAAAAAATCCCCAGCACTTCTTTATACTCTATAGAAAATCTACGCAAGTGCAAAGCTGAAATATGCGAGGCAGCACAGTGCAGGTGATTGCTTCTGGTATGAACTGAAGCCACCGGGCTGCTGCAGCAGTGACCCTGCAGGAGGGCACTTGGTGCACTAGTTAACCTTACTTGAGGTGCTGCACAGTCAGGATGGAACTAAAAACACAAATCTGAACACTTCTTACACCAACAACTTTAATAAAAATCCTTTTAACACGAGAATCCTGTTTACCGAACTGCACCCACAACCTCCCAAAAAGTATACAACTATGGCTCTGAAGGGTCTATATCAACAGACCTTCTGACTAACAGATAGGCTATTTAAGCACCAATATCTACACCATGGTTGCTTCCAGACTACACAAGATTCTGCATCAATAAATATAATGAAACTGATTTGCACTTAAAAAAAAGTATTTTGAACAAACTGCATGAAGTGAATTTGTCATGTTGAACACTAGACACATCTTGAACAACACTCAGCACATTCAAAATTTATCAAAGTATTTCTGATTTATATTAAACTGTACTGTTTTACCATGCAAAATATTTACTATTTTCACTGCAAAACAGCATTAGTTACTAAAACAATTGGATACAAATGCCACTTTTATCTTAAAAAATAATTAAACCAGAAAAACAGCACTTTATTTTGTACGTTATAATATATTTCAATGAAGCCTAATGTAAACTTCTGTGCAATTCTAGAAATCTGTAATTTTAACTTCTGGAATCTTTGCTTACATTGAAGAAGAAAAAAATCAACTACTGAACCATAGTTGTTCATCAATTTTCCAACTGAATAAGAGGAATTGAGTCTTTTTTCCTACTGATACACGCATAATTTCTGTGCAGTGGTATCAATTAACCTTTCAAGTAAACATAGCAGCTCTGCAAACGCAGAACTAATCAAGAAATTAGAAAAATCCACTTACTAAAGTAATGCTTCCCATTCCAGTACTTAGAAATGTTACCTCCCTCCCTCTCACTCCCCACGACTAGTCCAGTTTACCTATAAAACAGAGAGCCATATATACCTAAACACATATATAGGTATAGACAAAACCAGAATGACAACCTACAGAAAAATATTTCTTCCTGAATATGAATACAAATGCTACTGCTTTGAGGAAAACAGACACACAGACTTTTTGGTGCTATTTTTACCTGCATTCTGATTTTATTACAAAATAAACTATGAATGAATGAAATTCACACACAAAATAAACTACGAACAAAGATGAATGAAGCAATAGTTGATAATTTTCCAAATTTTCTACTCAACAAGGATATTTAGAATCCCAGTAATGTACTAATAGTTTCTGTATGCTTAACAGTTGGAAAAAAAACTTGCAAAATACAAGTTCTCAGCATGCACACTGCATGATTTGTGTACACATTTCACTTGCAAGTACTGCTTGCTAAGTATTATACACACTGGTATTTTTAGAGGCATGAGCAGGACAATAAAAAAATTATTCTGTTGATTTTGTGGAGAAATAAGCACTGGGATTTGGTACTTTATCACTCACCAGATACTAAAAAAGTACAGCAAAATGGTCAAACCAAAATAGTGAACACAGGGACAGTCTGAAAAGATTATTCTGTTTCACTTAAGAAAATATCTAAACATAATCAAGAAATTATTTTTAATATAATTGAAAAAAATAAATTAACAAACTGCATACATTTTCTTGTAACTTCAGGTTACAGATAAAATGCTTAATTTTTGAGTTTGCTTCCCTCTTTATCCTTCACAAGAAGACAGAACTACAGAACTTGCATCAACTTTATCAAATCTCACTACAGCTTTTAATAATTACACAAACTTTTTCTAACTTCTGATTTCTAAATCCAGAAGTAAATGTTTTTAATTAAATACTTGCATATTAGAATATGAGCACATACAAATCAGTGAAAAGATGTATTTTAAACCCCAATTGTTCAGAGAAAAACTTAACCAGCAATTATTCTTTTTTAATTATTTCTTTGCATTTACCATGCAGTGTGCTGCAACTGGCATCTAAATCGTTTCTTTGCCATCATGAAGTGAAACATCTTGAATGCTCAAACTGTATTTTTATGAGTGCCGAGGGACCCTAAATTTTAGTGGTCTATTAAATGCCAGCAATTTCATGCTGCCTTGCATAAAACAGCATTCACATATTAGAGCACTGTGAGTCCATAGCTGCATTATGCTTCTCTCACACAACTCAAATATGAGTTGTGTATTTCACTAAAAAATATATATATTTCTTTCAAACACATATACTTTTTCAATTAGTATGTTTAAAGTTCCATTTCATTGTTGTATGTTACACTATCCACATGGAAAGTGAGTGCATTCAAGCAGGGATTATAAAATTCATCAATATAGATAGCATTCCTTTTACTTGAATTCAGGGTTTTACTTAGAGATGTAAGTTGCAAATGCATAACTCTACGACACCTGGCAAGAATGTACGAACAAAATATTCTCCAAACAATCTAATTTATTTTGCCATAAAAATCACTGCACTAAGCTTATTTAGTACACATTACTTTGAAGAATCTGTTTGCGCACGTCTTGCTGCCACCCAACCTTTCAGTATTAGTTTTTATTCTCTTACCTGGCAATAATATCCTTTTCAAGAAGAAGTCCAGTCCTAAGGTTTGCTTGTACTGTTTTCCAAATGTTTCTTGAGCAAAACGTGTAGCTAAGGATGTCTAAAACAGAACAGTATCAAATTAAGTTGTCATTTTTAACAGCAACAAACTTTATGTTAACCCAGAGGTATGAAATACAGTTAAGCACTTTTTAAATCAATGAATGCTAACAGTGTTCATGGATTTGGATTGACAAGCACTCCAGTCAGTTTCAACATAATAACAGGAGGTGGCAAAGGCTACTAATTTATGCAAAAAGAAGCAAGGTGCATATTTGCTTTGATTTCAAAAATACTCTAACAGTCCTATTACAAAATATTGCACGGATTTGAAAAAGGTATCATTAGTATGCTCAAACTGACACAAATCTAGATGACACTATCTGTACCTGAATATCTTAGTATTTTTAAAAAGCATTCGTTACCAAAATAAGGGTCCTCCCCTGGTAAGGAACACCATGATCCCAGACCAACTCTCTGGGAAAGAATAGAGATCTGCACAGTGCAGAATCGCACAGGGGGCTCCTAAGTGTGGCAAGATTTCTGCCACTGTACATCAGTTTCAGTATCAGGGATTACAGGAACTCTAAAATGGGAAGAGTCTTTTCTTGCACAAAGAAAAGTAAGTTAAACTCATATTAAGAATGCACATTTACAGAATCATTCATCTCAGCAGAACCTTGGAAATTTATTTCTTCAATTGGTATTGTGCGGATTTACGAAAGCAAACCAATACACTGTTAACCTAATAATAAGCTTTTACTATATACAACTGAAAGGATACACAACTAACACAGGCAAACTACTGAAGCAAGGCACTTATATTCTGTCAGTAGCAATTTAGTAGCAATTTAAGGTCTCCTTTCAAGACAAAAAAAAAGAGGTGGCAGTAGAAAGGAAAAGAAATAAAGAAAGAAGGCCCACAAAAAAAAAAAGGAGAAAATAGTGGTACAATCATAAATAATTAAAAATTTTGTATTGTGAAAAAAAAAATACTAATTATTAATACAACCAACATCCAAATAGTGTACACTTAAAAATCTCTTGTTGACATGACATTTGTAAATAAAAATTCAAATTAACTACAGAAAAAAAAAAATCTAGATGTTTATTTACCTATATAGAGAAGGAAAAATACTAGGAGGCTCACCAAACCCTTACACTGTCTGAGAAAACTCAAAACAGGCCAGAAGGGTTTTTTCTCGCCAGTTTTCCATTCATCAAGCCATGAAGAGATAAGTCACACCAACTGTTATCAGAAATTGCTGTTAAGAGCACATTTAGTCAAAAATGCAATAGCAAAATAATGCCAATAGTTCTGAAATATGAGACTAGGCAAAGTCCATGAATAGAAGGTAATAACAAAGACCTAAATTAGGCTAATGTCAAATGTACACAGAAAAAAAAACCTTTTTTTTTGCATTAAAACATGATCACCAGAGCTCCAGCATTAACGCTCTGGCATGAAAATGCAAACATTTATTGAAATATTACATTTCCTATTAAGTAAATAAAACAAGACTTACTGTTTTCATTTTTCTATATCATATTTATATTCTTATCACTGGCATATATATGATGAATTATATTTTCATATCAGAAGGTATGTTTAGGAAACAATTCAATAAGTCAGTGTTAGCCTATGGCAACACTTTAATTTACTTCACTGAACTCAAGCCCCAAGAGGATTAAAAATAAAAAAAACAACTGAGGAAAAAAGCAAGTAAACTAGAAATAGCATGAGTACACTTATAAATATATAACCCTGTGGAAAGGGGGAAGACCACAGAGGATGATTCGTGAGAAGATTCTTCTGCCTTCAGTTATGTGACAGTAATACTAACAACACATACAAAATAAAATTCAATACAGATTCAGACTACAGTATTGAAAGAGTCAGTAGTACTGATTCATTTAATCCAAACAGTTAACATGTCAACATTACAATGACATCTTTCATCTGCCATGACCTTAAAGATGAAGATGAGAATAAGACTACTGTAGGAATATACCATTCAGTCTTCTTGAATTTATTTTTTTTTGAAAAGTAAGTACTGCCTAGAATACAGATTAAAGTATCATCTGATCACATCACAGTATTCTATATTCTATATTCTCCAACACACTAATTTCTATCCTCATTAAATAAGTAACCACTCCCTTCTTGTTTTAAAGGCTCAGTAAATATTAGCTTATCATTCTGCGATACTCAATATTCCCTGAGGACTTCTAGGGCTGTTAGTAAAAAGAAACAACATACACTCAATTAACAGCCAACCTATAAGAGCAGCAAGTAACCAACAGCATGGCAAAGTCCTCTTAAACAGTTTTTCTCCACTGTGCTCTTGAATGCAAAGGAATTTATAGCACAAAATCAGAGACTAACTCCTTCTTAAATGTTTTCCTAATAAATGTTAGAGCTCAAGAAAGGTGTTGGAATACCAGTCTAAGGTCCTCTATTCATAAAACAAGTATTTATCCACAAAACGCTAAGAGCAAAAATGTTATTGTTGTTCTTTACAACAATAAACAAAGGAGTTATGTCAATGCATATTCAAGTGCCTCTATAATGCAAATGCTCCCTTCAAATCCCAGAAGTTTTCTGGCAAAACTTGCCAGAAAAGATTTTATTCAACAGTTTTACCTGAGGACATGTTGGATACAATCTATATAACAATTAATACAAGTTAAATAATGGTTCAGTAGAACTGTAGTTGTAAAAGTAAGTATGTAATCAGTGACCCTTTTTTAGAAAGGTTGCATTCCATACAATTCCATCCCTTAATGCTGGGGTCAGAAAACAGTACGATAGCATGAAGGGCTTTGCTGCTTTGCAGCTCTACGAAGACAACCAGGCCACTAGCTTGCATAGCAGAATTTCCAGCAAAAATTCCATCAGATTGGAAGGTTCACACACCTGCCTTAAATACTTCAAAGTGAATGTCGACATCCTAGTCTAAATATCAATTACCCTATTGAAGGTTGGTGTTAAAAAACCACTGTTAAAAACAAGAAAATGTGTTCGGGCTCTAACATACAGCAATCAAGATAGCATGAAAAAAAGAGTAAGTATTCTAATTTAAAATACAATAGGATATTTGGGAAGGTTTTTCTGAACAAAGCAAAGATGGAATTTAACCTTACATGAAAGGCATGACAGTTCCTTGCTCCTATTTTTCAATGTCAACAATTCAGTATTAACTGAATTTGACAAGCTGTTCCTAAAGAGCTACATGAGTAAACAGGAAAAAAAAACAAACAATATCCATGAAATAAACTAAAAAGTAATTAAATTGAAAGTCAAATGGAACAAGCAATGATAACCAGCTCTGACAATGACTACTCACCAGGGCAACCAGAAACTTGTAGGGAAAACCCCACCAATGACAACTCTTTGAGTAAAGTCCTATAGAATTAAGTTTTGAGAAAGCAGTGCCAAAGTGTAGTATCACAGTTGTAAGAAAGAAAACTAAACTCAAAATTCAGTTTGATGCAAGCACATAGTTCTGAAGCCATTAATTTCCATTCACACATGAACTTTAGCCACAAATGGAAAATCTACTTTTCAAAAACCATATGTATCTATCCCTTGCCTCACTCCCTTCTAGAATATTAATGCCATTATCCAAGCACAGCTATGCTCATCCCTCAGTCATGTCCTAGCCTATTCCCAAGAATTTTATTACAAATAAAACTGAAACAAACACTAGGCTAAATAATGAAACACTTTAACTACCATAAAAACACATAGTTGTCCAAGTTAATGTTCTTCCATTCCACTGCTAACTACTGATGCAACTTTGTTCACTGAAAAAGAGAAAATTATCATAACTTCTTGACATTTGACATAGATCTATTTGATGCAGCTGGGTCAATCTGCACAGCACACTTCATTCAATTTTCCATTTGCAAGAGTCAACAGTGACAACAATATTTTTGTCAACATCTATGAAGTTTTTGAGCCCGATTGTAACAAGACAATTCAGAATTGGCACAATTCTTAAAAATCTGGTATCCTAAAAGAGTTTTACAGATTCTACTCCGTCTCACTTCTCTTATGCCTTCTTCCACTTTTATTTTTCTCTACTTAAGTTTGCTCCAGCAGTGCTTATTGCTATCCTTAAAATTCTAAGTATCCAATTATCAATTTAACCACCTCAAAACAAATTAATAGAAGCACAGCATCCCTCCCTTGCCTCATGGCTAGAGCAATTCCTAGCTAGTATAAGTACAAACAATACCTTTAGCTTGAACTGACACTGATTTGTTTTTAAGCTGCTACCTATCCTTGCACAGAACCCGGGTCACATTGCTTCTAAGGAACGGGTGAGGAAAAGAGCAAGTTTCCACCTGACCTACAACAACTTTTTTTTTTTTTTTTTTTTTTTTTTTTNGGAAAAGAAAGGGCAAAAGAAGCCAAATGTGAACATCTCACACTAAATGCAAGATACAGTATTTCAGATATATCCCATCATTTTCTACACACTTCCTATCTCATGATCCCAGAGTGACAGGAAAAGAAAAACCAACACCTTGCACAGCAAAAGAGAGATAGGTATGCATGTGTGTAAAGACCAGCTGTGAACCAGATGGGAGAGCTAGGCAATTTAGAGTTGAAAACACATAGACACACCCAGGTTTCAACAAGTAAGCAAAACGAGTAGACAACAAAAGACAGGAACCTCAACAATTTAGTCTCCTGAGGTGCTTGAAATAGTACTACGTACATTTTATCCTTCCATTCCATGACCCAATTGCTTCTTTATTTTTACAAGACCTTACAATAAATCTGTGAGTGCTGCCAGGCCATCAGGATGGTGGGAAGGAGCCTCTATTACAGCATCATCTAGGGGGGACGGGAGGAAAAGCAGCCCACCAGAGTATTGCTGCTGCTCATGCCCAAGAACCTGCCGTGGAAACGTGACATTGCTAGAGCCAGCAGGAGATGCAGTGAGTGGCAGCTCCTGTGAGACAGATAGGAACCAACAGGAATATGTATCAAAACTCAAGAATGCTGGAAAATCCATGTTTGCCGAGAGGTCTTGCCACATTCTGCTCAACAGCAGTAGTGAAATCCATTCTTCAGTTTGAATGGAAAACTCCTGGGAAATGCTACCCGTGAAGCAGCACTTCAGCTGTCAATGCTGTGCATTTATTATGCTCTCATCACACAGCTGGCTGGGATTGCCCATCTGCTGACTCAGATGAACACAATACCACTTCAGACTGGGTTTAGAATCACTGGAGACAAAAAAAATCTTTTGTTTCTTTATAGAGCTCTGAATAAGTAAGTGAGCAAAACCACATGTACTTTCATTAAAAGCTTACTCCTATTAATGTAAGGCAGTTCATTTAAACCAGCTCTACGAACATTTCCACTTTTCATATGAACTGTGAAACAAGCAGAATTTCTTCTCCTTGTAGTTTCAAAAGTTAACGACAGGGGAGAAAACTTTATACTTCAAGCATACAATAAATTTACTATTTTCAGGTGTATCTCACAAAATTATTCAGGCTACATATGACAGTAGATATGTTCAAGTGTATAGTTAAGATCAGTGACTATTTTAAATGGTTAAGAAAGCAGCTTCTCTTTTGCCTTCTTTGGTCTCTCCTTGTCAAAATTTCTCCTTCACAAGGAGGAATTTGTTGGGTTATTGTTTGACTGTTTTGATTGCTGTTGACAAATAAACTTTTATAAACAGGATTTCATTATGGTGATTACAGATAGGGGGAAAAAACCCAAAAACATAGAAGTTACAAAGGAAAACTAAATAGACCCAGCAGTGCCTTTCCACACTCTGGAACAGTAACTCCACTAGATGCAAACTGTTCTATCCAGTTCGGGACGTTGGTAGCTCTGTAACCGAAACGAAGGGCGCCTGCAGACTCAGCTAAGCGACCTTCCCTGCCCATCCCTTTCGAGGGGAACCGAGAACCCACGTGTTCGGCCCCGACCGCAGCCCTCCACGCCCGGGGCATTGCAGGCACCGAGAACGGCTCTGGGCAGTTCCAGTGACTCCAGCCGAGCAACTCCTGCCTCCAGCGCGCGGTCGGCAGCGCACGGGGATCACTGGGAAACTCCGTCAGCACAATACGAATTATGTTATTCGCCGCTCCTTTTCTTACGGCTCAAAAAAATTGGATTACAGCCGTGTACGTCTATTTGTTGACGATACCTCCTCGGGTGCGGAAGCCCTGTCGGAGGGTTCGGGTGCCGGGCACGGCGCGGACACCGGCGGGAAGAGCCCGCGTCTCCCGTGCAGGGCCTGGAGCCGAGGGGAAGCAGCCAGCCAGGTATGGAGACAGCGGCTGCGCGACAGCCTGGAAGCCGCCGCGGGCTGCTCCCTCCTCAGCAGCAGACCCGGAGGCAGAGTGAGGGGGAAGGCCGCGAAGGGGCTCGGGACACCGCGGCGAGGGAGAGGAGCTGCCGGCGGGGCCGGCACTGACCTTGCCAGTGGTGCCGTCCCCCAGCACCACCAGCTTGAGCTGGCGGTCCGGACTCTCCTCCTCCTCCGAGTCCGACATGATCTCTACGGCCCCGACGAGAAAGATGAGGCTAAGAGCAGCCGGGAGGAGCTGGGTGCAAGAGCGAGGACGGGGCAGGGAGAAGAGCGAGCGCCGCGCTCACGAAGCCGGCAGCAACGGTGGACCTAGCACCGCCATCTTCCTTCGGCGCGCCCTCCGTCGCTAAGGTCCGCACGGGGCGAAACCAACGACAGCCCTGAGGGAAGGGGGGGAAGCGGTAAATTGAGGGCGGGAACTACAGCAACAAGTCCAGCTGCTGCGTCGGGACACACCCACTTCTTCCCCCACAGGGTCAGGAGATGGTTCAGCCCAGCTGTCGGCCGCACGCCGCAATGGCTCGGGCCCCGCAGTGACGCCCTGCGCGGTAACCAAGCAACGGGGGGCGGGGCAGAGGTGGGGCTACGGCCCGGCCGCCCCCGCTGAGGGACGGGGTCGCGCCGTGTCTGCTGACCGGGGAGGCAGCGGAGGTTTGCTATGGCCGTTGTATGTGGCAACTAAATAAATAGCTATGGCAGCCAGTCAGTGAGTCACTGAATGGTTTGGGTTGGAAGGGTCCTTAAATATCATCTTATTCCAGCACCCCTGCCATGGGCAGGGTCGCCTTTCTCTAGGTTGCTCAAAGCCCCGTCCAGCTTGGCCTTGAATGCTGCCGGGGACGGGGCAGCCGCAGCTTCTCTGGGCAGCCTGTGCCAGTGCCTCACCACCCTCACAGCGAAGAATTTCTTCTTGATACCTAATCTAACGCTGCATTCTTTCAATTTAAAGCCATTCCCCCTTGTTCTATCCCTACGTGCACTTGTAGGCAGTGTCCCTTTCTGGCTCTCATACCCTCTTTAGGGGAGTACGTAAAGGCCTGTACAGTGAGGTCACTCAGGAGCCTTCTTTTCTGCAGACTGAACAATCCAGATTCTAGGAACTCCACCACTTTCTTACACAGTCTCAGAACTTTTCTATCCATACAGGCAATCAGTAAGAAAACTTGTGAAGGTAGCCCCAGCTGAATTTCAGACTGTTACTTTATTACATAACATGGCCAGGGAGAATAGGCTGTGACCTCCTTTTTTGCAGCAGCCTTCCCTGAGTTTGAAACCTGCCAGTGTCCCTTCAGCCTGTATTCTTTCCCACAGACTAAACAACTCCTCTTCAGTCAGTCTTTCCCTCGGCTGTCTTTTCTAGACTTCTGATTATTCTTGTTGCTTTCCTTTGGCCCCTCTCCACTTTTTTGCAGTACTGTGCCAAAAACTGGATACAGTACTTCTGTTGAGGCCCTGGGAATACTGAGCAGAGTGGAAGTATTACTTCATGTGTCTTGCATATGAGACTTCTGTTTATATATCCCAGTATGATGTTTGTTTTCTTGACGGTATGACATTGCTGACTCAATCCTGATTTACTAAAGAAGCCTCTGGATGCTCTCCTGTTACTGGCATTTCATACATGTTGAAACTTTACTTCTGTTTAACTGTAGTGCTTTCTGCTTTTCCCCATTGAATCTAATCCTATGTTTTAGTCTACTTGCAACATTTGTCAATATAATTTTATTTATAATGTTATCCTCCAAAATGCATGCCAACCATCCCAACTTGCTTATATCTGGAAGTCTAAGAACTATGCTCTCTATTCAAAAGTTATTAATAATGATATCCAATAGTACCAAATCTCTTCAAGCCTCTATTTGACATGTTTTTCCAGTATGAGTGACAACAATTCTTTGGGCATTGTTTGTATGACAATTTGAACAGAGACATCTGGAACTCTTTAAAGTATAGATGTATTTTAATGGATTCAATAACAAGCTAAGATTTTTTAGAACAACTGTGCATAATGCCTGAATAGCAATCATACCTGTTTCGGTCTCTTTCAGGTTTTCTTTATGAAATATATGTCTGAAATTTCCAATATTATGAGTACACTGTTTTACTCAATCCTCAGCTGGATGAAGAAGATTCCATATTGATCATGTATTCATGTGTTTGCATGATTGAGGCTAAATGCTTTTCTAAGGACATTCTGGGGAAAAAAAAGGGTGGGGGGCAGATACGCCGTAAAGTACATTAAATTCTAACGGAAAACAAGACACATACCTTTGTCGCTCCATACTTTGAGTCAAATTAAACGTGTTCTTCATTTATTTTCCACTTCAGATCATCTTTTAGCCTAATTGTACTGCAAGTTCTCTTAACTTGGCACTTCAGCAAGATCACCATCAGGGCTCAGCTGAATAGCATTGATTGGAAGGAAGAGCAATAGGGACAAACATGGAATTTTCCTTTATGATTTCTGACATACTGAATAGTTGTACAATTGGCATTAGACATTTAAAAGCTCCACATCTCAGTCCAGGGCAGACACATGATTGATAAACCACTGTTGGTGGAACTGCTCATATTTCTGAAATTCCACCTCAGTCACATTAAGGAAAAAATATAAAAGATTGATTTATAGCTTTCTGATGCTTTTGAGGAGAAGCAGGTTCTATTTAACCCACAAGGTGAGAAGCTGTGTGTGCAAAAGCAGGACGATAAGAGAGCAAGGTGCTCCAGGTGTCCAGACTACGTGTATTTTCATTTGAAATACCACAAAGAAATGCATGTGTTATAATAAACCTCCCAAAATTTAATTTACTTCTTCTCTTTCATTTTCAATGTTGCATTCATGGACTTAAATTTGTCTTGAGCCTGTGTATTTGATCTGTTTCAATAAGCCGTTATATATTAAAGCATAATTTTGGAAATACAATGAATACTTGGTATGGATAAACATGCATGCTTGCTATTGACTACTAAGAAAAATGAATGGAAACTACCCCAGGAGATGGCATAGTAACAGAACTGGATGACTCAGCTCCCAAAAACCTACTTGCTTAAGTCTATGAATGACAGGGATGTACTAAAATCATTATTTACCATATAAAAGATCAGTGTACAAGAAAAAAGCTGCCTGGTAGAGTTAATGCTTTGACAATAATACTGCCAAAGAGTGTTGTTTACCATTATTTAACTTCAGTAGCATAACAGGGCAAACAATCTGACTGAAAATCTTTACACATCTTGCTTGCAATGTTCAGCAAGCGCATTAACAGCGTGATGTGATAATTTTATGCAGAATGGCACAAATTTTTACTACCAACAGATCCCCTCTGGGAGGCTTTCAAATTGAACTGTTTTTGTCATTGCCATCTTTACTAAATATGGATAGCATTTTAGAGATGAAAGGATATAGTCTCAAAGTGTTTGATACTTTGCAGTTAAAGGAAATATGTGAAGTGTATTGAAAAACACTGGAATTAATGAACAGAACACTGTATTAAAAAATCACTGATGTATAGAAATAATTTGAAACTCTTATACATTTTTAAAATACTAAGAAAAAATCCTTGAGCAGTTACTTTGAGTGGGGTTTTCACTGAAATGTGCCTGGGTCACCAAGTGACGCAGAAAATAAATATGTATTGTTAAATAAATATATATTATTTGACATTCTGTCCATATTTTGATATTTTCTCTTTTGGGTTTTTATCATACTTTCTAGATACTTTATGTTATTTCTTTATGATGAAAATTCACTGCTAATCCACTAGTAATTGAGAATATTGTGAATAATAACTGAGATGACAACAATTTTTAAATTCCTGTATTTCATTAAGGCTACAAACAAGAAAGTAATTGCATCATCATTCTCTGCCAAGTTTTGGCCTATTACTTTATTTGACCATTTTCTACTGAGTTAAATCGATTTCTTACAATGTGAAACAAATGGTATAGATAGTTTTCTATATCTATACTTCAAAAAAAGCAAGGGAAGAGATATGTGACTTCATTTCAGTTCCCGTCGTTTCAATAGTTCTTGATCAGTGGAGCTATGAGGGTTTGAAAACGCGTCTCAGGAGTCCATGGAAATTTGTTGAGAAAAGTAAACCCAGAAGACTTAGATTTAACCTACATAGACATTCACTTTCACTTAAGGATTTGGAGAATCTGTGAGATCAATTGTTGCTGCTGCTCAATGCCATTACTAGATCTTCCACCTTTATCAGCTGGACAGTGAGTTTAATAAATGTTTACACTTGGTTTGGTTGTTCAGAATATCACTGAAATTGTTTCAGTTCAGTTTTAGTTGTGAAGGCTTGACTATTTAAAGGCTTGGTAACTCTCTCTAAGTAAAATCATTGCAACTTCTGAATGAGTTTTTGGGAGACAGAAAAGGACAGGACAGGACAGGCCAGGCCAGAGATGTTTATGAGAGGAGAGAGGCAGTGGTGGAGAAGTCAGAGATTATATGTAGGCAGGAAAGGATGGCTGGAAAGGGAAATCTGTGGGAATTTCTGAGGGTCAGAGACAAGAGTGGGAGTTTTTAATATTCACTCTTCACAGTCCAAATTTTTATGCAGTATCTTCATCCATCTCAAGAGACAGAGCCAGGTACCCAGCTCATCTCATTTGGATTTAAAGGAACTGTCCTTCCTGGCCCCTGTGAATTTTTGTGTTGCTCCTGATGCCACTTGTTCCCTTCTTCACATTTTCCCCTACAAACCTCAGTTAAATTTTTTAGTGCAAGCTGTTTATTTTCATTTCTGCTCATGTTTTGAGCTGGCAGTCAGAAATAGTCTCTTTTTTTCTCCTGTCATTTTGTTACAGTTTAATTAGAAAGCCATTTTTGATAATCAGTTCCAGTTTGAAGAAGAAATAGCACAGTTGCAGTTTTGGTTCCTTTGCCCCCTTGTTCTTAAGTTACCCTGACTAAGCAATTGTGGCATTCACAGTCCACCATGTTTGCAAATGCAAACTGTACAAATGCAAACTAGACCTCTGAATGTGTTCTATGTTTTAGAATATAGTATGAGGTGGCATTCCCTTATGCAAGTGTCTACAAAAGCACCAAAAATCATTTCCTACATCGGAAATATATGTATGCTTCTCCCAAGCTCTGAGAAAAGGTGTGAATCAAGCTGAATGAGGTGGAATCTGCACTGAGAGGAAAAGGAATAGCATGTGTGAGAGCCTTCAACCTTTTTGCCATCCTCTTCAAGAATGCAGGGTCATTAGCTGCCAAGTCATCTGTGCTGTCCTTACAGCACTTGATGGAAACAACACACTTCTCAGAGCAATTGACATGAACTGTGTCCTCTGTTACCAATACAAGACATTCTTTTAACATTTGTTCTGCCTTTTTCTGCCCATGCTTACACAGCAGTACTCATTCTCTTTTGAATTCCATTCATAGAAATTTTTCTATTTCAAGTCTCTGTAGCTGGGATCTGTAGATACTCCTCTTCTTCAATGTGGAAATAGACATTCCATTTGTTTGAATGAGGAAAGTGTCCTTGAAAAGAAAAGCAAAATTGTTGCCACAAAAGTGGAGTGTGCATTTAAAAAGAAAATATATTTACTTCCATTATAATGCTAGGTTTTCCAGTCATCTCTGGAGCAGAGTAGAGGGCAGCTGTCAGTTTTAATTGCACTACAGATTTGCAAATAAAACCCAAATTGTTTCTACATCATCAGTATCGTCTGTAATGTCTTTACCAGACAGTGTTTTCTTCTGCACTGCTTGATGACTGTGCCTTGAGTGAAACTCAGTGATTAATGTGCCTGACTAGACGGACAGCTGAGTGGAAATGGTAAATAATGACTTGTTTTTATACACGTAAAAACCAGTTCCTACTCAAGTTGGAAATCCTTGCTTTTGGAAGGGCATTCTTCCATCTTGCTTCCTGCTAACCTAAGGTCACGTAAGGAGTAACTGTTTTTAATGCTGTTGATTGCAGTGATGTAAATGTCTCTGGCCCAGACACTGCAGTGAACAAGACTTTCCACACAGGAATATGGTTAAGCTGAAGGCCACAGCTTTTATGAACTACATTGCCTAATAAAACAGAGAAGAACCACTATCCAGCTGTTCCCCACAAACTACCCAGTAAAACAGGGCCAGTGAGGTTCACCAAGCACAAGACTGTGGAGGCCAAGCTAAATGTTTAAGAGAAGACTGACCGCATCCTCCCTCTGGCAAAAGTGACCATGGTATGTGGTCCCACTGAAGCTATCTCCTCCTACCCTGACTGTGCTGGGAGAGAAACGTCAGCAGTGACTTTTTCATTTGTGTGAGGCGTTACCTTTTTCCCTGTATTGTGGAAAGGGAAATAGCTCACTGGCAGGGAAATGCTAGTATTTAAGCCATGAGCAGTGATTCTAGCCACAGCTGACATGAAAAGCCCACATTGGAAACCTGCTCTCCAGTTGTGTGAATGGACAAACAAGTTCTCTTGTCTTTCCACTAGCTGAATTTACTAATAAAGCCACACCACATTTTCAGTGTGGCAAGCACTTTTTCTCACTAAAGCACACTTGTAGCTCAGAGTATGAAGTCCAGCAACAGTGAGACTAACAACAACAGTTACAGAAAGAGAAGGAGTCAAAAATCCCTACAGAATACGAACTAATTTATAAATTAAGTACTTCTAACTTCTACTAAGAAGGTCGTGCAAGTTTGGGATTTCCCACATGAGCACAGAGGGTCACTGGGAACTCCTGTTTCTTGTCCCCAAACCACAATGCTTGTTGGAAAAATGGAGAAAGCTGTCTTTCTCACAGTCTTGATCTGTTACCAGTTCAGAAAAAAAGCCTTTTTTTTTCCCTTTTATGATAACATGGAAAAATCTAGAATTATTTTCTAGCCTGTACTGCAGCTTTGGAAGGACCCACCTGAATCACTGGTGTCCTGTTGTTGAATTCCTGAAGGATACCATCAAGTTCCATCACAAAAGCAGGAAAGCCATTTGCCCTCACCACTCTTCTCGGAAGTTTGTTCTAAGGTGGTTTTGTTCCATGTTATGGGTTTACCCTTCCAATTCTTTCCCCAGTCCTGCTGATGGTGGAGTGTGCAAGCAGCTGCATGGGGCTTGGTTGCCAGCTGGGGTAAACCACAACATCCCACCTGACAGAGAGGCTTCCACCCAATCCCTTGCTCCCTCTCCTTCAGCAGGAGCAGGGAGAGAATCAGAAGGACAAAAGCAAGAGATGAAGGTTGAGATAATCACAGTTTAATAAGTGAAACAAAGCTACACACACAAGCAAATTTTTTTAAAGGGAATTAATTCTCTACTTCCCATCAGCAGGCAAATGTTTAGATGCTTCCTGGAAGGCAGAGCCTCAGCATGCCTATTTGGGAAGGTAAGTGCCATAATCTCAAATGTCCACTTTCCTCCCCCTTTCCCCCAGCTTTTTTTACTGTGCGCAACAGTTACATTTGCTTTTTTCACAGAGAAATTACATTTCCAGTAGATCTAGTAGCCATGTCATTCTTCCCTTAAACTATTAGCTTTTAAATCTCACCTTCTCCTGAATATTTTGTTACTAGTTTCCAAATGTATGACTTTGCTGTCTATATGGCTGAATCTTACACCAAGGGTTTTGGGCCACAGTTATCCAGTTCTCTTGGCCCAGTATCTTGAGCCTCTGCTGTAGCTTCCCAAAATCCTCTTACCAGTTAATCAGCCTGATCCTGCTTTTTGTGGGCAGCTCTTTAAGAAATGCATTACACAATGATGCACCTGCAACATATTGCTAAGTTGGCCCATCCCCTGCAACCTGATACTTCTTTCAGTAACATCCACCATAATTTTTTCTTTATCTGATTCTCCCACCTTCACCTTATCTACTGATTTCCACTCTTCTGCCTTAATGTGTAGCTACTCTCTGTGAAAATCCACACAGATGATATCTTCCTGAGGTGGATGGACCTTGGCTGAGTACCAGGTGCCCACCAAAGCCATTCTATCACTCCCTTCCTCAGCTGCACAGGGGAGACAAAATACTATTTAAGGTTCATGGGTTGAGATAAGGGCAGGAAGAGATCTCTCACCAACTACTGTCATGGGCAAGACCAGCTTGACTTGAGAAAATTATTTTATTACCAATCAAATCAGAGTAGAAAAAAGATAAATAAACTCAAACCTTGAAACACCTTTCTGTCACCCATAGCTTTCTCCCAGGCTCATCTTCACTCCCTAATTCTCCAGCTCCTTCCCCTGAGGGGTGCAGGAGGATAAGGAATGGGGGCTGTGGTCAGTTCATCATACATAGTCTCTACCTGTCCTTCCTCTGCAGGGGAGGACTCCTCACACTTGTTCCCTGCTTCACCATGGATTTCCCAAGGGTCACAGCCTCCTTCAGAGATCTGCCTGTTCCAGCATGGGGTCCTCTAGGGGCTGCTGCTGGATCTCTGCTCCACCATGGAGCTCAGCAGAGCACCTGCCTCTCCAAGTTCTGCACTGCAGGCTGCAGGGGGATAAATCTCTGCTCCGGTCCTGAAGCACATCCTTCACCTCCTTCTTCACTGACCTTGGTGTCTGCACGTTTTCCATTCTTACATATTCTCACTTCTCTCCTCAGATGCACTTGTGCAGGTTTTCTCCCCCCTCTCCTTAACTCCTAGAGGTGCTGCCACTGTTGCTGTTGGCTTGACCTTGGCCAGTGGCAGGTCCATCTTGGAGCCACCTGGTACTGGCTTATGTTGGACATGATGGAAGTTTCTGGCAGCTTCTCACAAAAGCCACCCCCACCCCCCGCTACCAAAACCTGGACACACAAACCCAATAGACTATCATGTCTAAATTGCCCATGTCAAAAAAATTTTTCAGCAAATCAGCTGTCACATTGAAATGGCACATGAAGGAAACCTGTATTGCAATGTATCCTATTTTTCACTTGCCTAGAGGTCCTTATTAACATTCCTTTTCACTCTGAGCTTTATGTCAGAAGAAATCCCTTGGAAATATGTCAATTAAAGCATTTCCATAATCTATCAGTCTGGGAAGACTGTGAACAATTCAGAAGACAAACTCAATTTTCTGAATAAATTATTAATTGTAAATGATTTTAATATCATTTAATATTAGTAGGATAGTTAATATATCCCTTTCAGCACTTTTATGATCAGCTTTCACAGCAGTAATTATTCATTATTGATCTTCATCCAAGGAACCACACACACATGAGTTGAATGAATCTTGACATTGGAAACCCTCTGCAACCCCCTTTGTGCCAAGTCTGGACATCCTGTTCAAAGTCATATATGTTGCTAGCCTCAAAGCCAAGAAAAAAGTTCTGGGTTTCCTACTGTGACCTCTCCAAATATACATTTATCTCCAACATTAAACTGCAGATGTCATAGTCATGACAGTGCAGCTCTGTGTTCACTGCAGCACGTGCCAGCCATGCTTTCAGAGAGTTCAAAGCTAATTGAACTTCTAGACTTTATTATACTGTTCACTGTAGAGCCTCTACTCCTCTGCTCCTTCACTGTGCAACCTCATCCATAAGTACTTGGCAGCTGGAAGGTACTGATGATCCAGTACAGTTGTCTGTCATATTGTATAAAATTGTCTCATTGTTCTTTGATCATCCCCCATGACTGTGGCAATTTTTTTTTCTTTTTCCCTAGATTGCAATTTGCAGTTTTTAGGGAACACGTATGATCTATTGGTTATACCTATGTACATCACCTAGTGAACCAAGATCCTCATGTCTGACTACAGATTTTAGCTGCTGAGAATATTCAAACAATGTAGTCAGGTGTATAGCTCAGTCTAGAGTTGTTAGATGCACACTTTCCTCTGAAACTTCCTTTCATGGGAGAGTTTTTGCACTGACTGCAGACACTCAAGACTGATTTTCTTGAGCAGACAACTATTTCAGTCCAAAATTAATTTGAAATATCTGTGGAGGGTCATTTAGTGTCCTCCAACTCAGCTCTGTTGTGTGGTTATAGTCTATATAAGATACAGTACTCGGGAGGATGAAGCCTAGCGTTTCTTCTGCAAACCTACCAGCCAGCCATCAGCTGTGCCATTTCATTGCCACGTCAGCAAATGAAGGCAAAGCACTAACTACCCCAGTGAGCTTTCCCAGAAAATGGCAAATAGAAGCATCTGAATAGCTTAATGTAATCTCTTAACTGGCTTTGAAATGTCTTCTGTGCCCAATAGGCATGTGTGTCACTACCCACTGTGGCAGAGGCTCCAACTGTGTTCAGGAGACAATAGCTGCAGCAGTTCATGATGTCACCATCCACACCCTCTCCATGGTTTGCTACCACCATTGGCAGCAATGAATGTGCACCCACACCTCACCCCCACCTGAGCTCATCTTCATCAGCGACCTAAGCCACGATGTGAGCAATCAGGCTGAGCTCAAGTCCCTCCAGCTGCTCCAGCTGCTGTGACATCCAGCAAACTGGAGAGCTGGCATCCTGGCTGGGAACTGGGTACCAATTCATTAGCTGGCCTGTCATACCTCTAATAAATATGCTTTCTTAGACATTATTTATATCATTTAGCACTAGTAGTAAAGTTCACAGCTCAGTGTCAATGTGTCTCAGCTGTAATGACAAAGAACTAATATTTCTGACAGTTTTTCTCTTTGTCTTTCTTATTGCACATGACAAACTAAAATCAGAACTATCTCCCAATTTTCCATAAGGGAGTATGACCAGCAGAATTACATCTCTGGGATAACTGGTTTTCAAACCCCTACTTTGTATCAATTTTCTTCTGATGTGGTATCAAAAGTTGTGACTCACTCAAAGTGTTTTTCCTCAACGCTAGCATATGTGCTTCCAAACTAATTTCTTCCCAGGAAACTTTACATCTTGAGGGCAATTCTGTTACTACTGCCAAAACTGTAGGTGTTTCTGATGGAGATGAAGTGCTTTATGGCATGATTATCTCAGATCTATGTCGAGCCAAACCATAGAGGTGTATTAGCAACGTGGTAAATAAAGAAAATACTAAGGAAGAGAGAGTTAGGAGAAGCACATCAGGAAAGGCTGGAAGAAAACTGTGATAGAATCTGCATATCTAGTACTGTACTACTGTACTACTGTACTGACTAAGAAGAAACATTGCAATTAAGGTTTTGAGAACATGCAATTATTACTAATGAAAGATTAGGTATTATTTTCTGTTTCCTGAGAATTCCACTACCTATGCTTTTAACATCAGTTAATGGATCAGTTGTTTTTACCTTACTTTACTTAGGTAAAATTCTTGCCAGTTAATAACACACTCAAATTCATATTCAGTTTGACAATATATTCAATTAATTGAGAGCTTACTCAGCTTATTGCGTAGACTTAACGAAATACTATAAAAATATCTAGACTGCTTATGAGAATTGAGATTCAGACTTAAAATTAGATGTGGTGTCTCTTTAATCCTTCTTATCATTCAACACAGTTTGAAATGTTTGGAGTGATTTTCTATTCTTACTTGTAACTGGAATATATGGTTTTTTTAAAGGAAATATGATATTTGGGTTGCTAGTGTTCCTTTCAAATGGACAAATGTACACCCACAGACACAGACAGTATGTATCTGTGACTGCTGGAGCACATCAAGTGAAGTGGCTGGAATTTAGATCCCTGCTGGCAAACACAAACATGTTGGATGCTGTGCAATTCTGTCACTTCACTTTGGTTCTTCGATGGCAGTTGTAATCTTCTGAAAAAAAATTGGTCTCATAAATTTCTGAGCTGTTTGGCCAAGTTCCTGCAATCCTTTGCCTATGCAAAACTGTCTTTTACTCAAGCTTTGTTATCCAGTAAAGTATTATGAAAGTTCTCCACTGATCTCACTCTGTCATGCAAGAACTTTTCCAAGACATTGCCTGCTCGATTTCAGCTTTAACTGGTAGGCGTTAGTATGTTTTCATTTTCCTGAGTCTGGCAATGTCTGTCTCAAGAGCAAAACAAGGATCCTGAGGCCAGACTCTTGCACTGCACATGCAAAGGAATTTTTTTTGAGATCAAAGAAGAAAATCTGGCTGGTCTGAAGGGTGATATCACTGCTAATCCTGTTTTATTTTCTGCCTAGTGAGAATGAAGAGCAGAAAACTTTGTACAATATACACTGTAAACATAACAGAGAGCCTGAGCCTGTCAGCCTATCATTGACACGAGACATGCAGACCCAGATCCTGACAAGGATATTTTGTGAGCGAAGGCAATAATGAGGTTTTGAAAAGCACACATTTAAAAGTAATGGATGCTTTAGAGCTGTGCTCCTACAAGTTGTGATTTAAAAGGCTGGAGGCTTCAGTTTGAACCACTAAAATTCAAAATGACAGAAACTTACAAAATTTTATTGCTCTGCATTTAATGAAGTTTACATTTACAAGCTGTCAATTTGAAATGCTGAATAACTTGTAGTTTAGAACATTGAAAATCAGTTTGAATTGCTCTTGTAGTCCATTGCTTCCTACTCACAGTCTTTCTCAGATACCCAGAATAGTCCATCCATCACACACTTTTCCTATCTCTCTTAATTCATCTTTGGCCCCAAAAAGATCTTGGCTTTGAAGGAAGGTCAGGGAAAGAAATGCATCTTTCTGCCATTAAAAAAAAAATACCTAGGCATAATGAAAAGCTCCCTTTCTGCTTGCCTAATGTGCTAATATAAGAACATTAAGGCCAATGTATCATCTACAGCTTGGTTGCTCTGGCTGTCTGGATTTTTTTTTAAATTTACAGACTCAATTATGTAGACTCTTAAATTCACAGCATTAGTGGGTGGGAAGGTAGATGGTTAATGAAAAAACACAGAGTAGGAAACTTCTGTTTTATATGTATCTTGGGTAACATTTTTAGAAGAACAAGGATCAAAGATTGTAATTTAAAGAAACTCTCAAGACAGGAATAAATGTACATGACTTTAAGGCACCCCTAAAAATTATGGGATGGCTAATATCCCCATGATTCTGTGGTCTGTTCTAAAACAAAAATATTAAGCCAAATGTTTGGCTCTATATAATGAAAACAGATTATCTAATGGTTTCCAGTGGGAAATATGAGAAAGAGCATTCATAAAGACTCTGTAATAGTTATGAATTATAAAGACTTCCTCATTTTCAGTATGTACTGAAACCCCAATAGAAACTGCTAGATATTTATTCACATGCCCTCAAAGGGACTGCGCATGGACATTTTTAATTAACATTATTTGCAACACCTTACTCAAGTTGTTCATTATTCATTTGACATATTTTGAAGTCCTGACCAGAAAGTTTTCATCACTTACTCTAATAACACCATTCTTACATGATTTTAGTACTTTTAAAGGGTTATGGTGATTTGCAATCTATACTTATTTTAATGAAGAAAGAAAACAATGTTTAAGTAATCAAGATCATAACATTAAAAAAATAAGTCAAGAAACATAAAATAAATTTTGGCATGCCATTAGGACTTCTCTGTAAGAAAAAACAAGTAAAAAATTAAGGTACAATTTGACAGCACTTTTGTATTTCCAAAGATGCCATTTTGTTGCCATTTCACTCTTCACTTTTCAGCTGCCCAAAATGTTTTGACATTTATTACTGGGTATGAAACCTGTGTATCAACTTCACCTCCGTCTGTCCTCACTGGCCTGGTGTCTCTGCCTATCAGTTCAAATGATTATGATAGGGTAAAATGTCTTTGTCTTGCCTCATTTGAATTATTTTCCTTAGTTTTTCTCTTTCATGCAGTTTTAGCTACTGAAGCCAAAACTGCATGGTGAGTCTGCATAGATTTGTCTTAGGTTACAGCATTGGCAGCAAAGGCAGAAAATATGCAGTAAAATATTGACATGACCTTCATGTTTGTGTCTGCACAAGATAAATAAATTCTACTATTTTCTTCCTAGAGAACGGTAAACATAACTAGAAGAAAAGCAACACTGGAGAGACCTGAGAGTACCTGAGAACTGTATCATGACAGAGACAGAGAAACATGCTCATCTTTATGAAGGTCTCACAAGCTCAAATATGTTTAAGCTTCGCTCTTTAGCTAGAAGCTAAAATGTTTAAATTTAGCCTTTTAAATAAAAAGGGCACTTGGCACCACCCTTTGAGAGCATGTGTTTGACTGTCTCAGCTACACCTTCTATGTTCCCAACTAGACATTTTCGTTGAAATTGGTTTCGTAAATAACAACTGGGACTGTAGAACACAAGATGGCAGTGTCAGACGCCACGTATCAGCAGGGGGCTGTGGGACAGTCCAGCGGGGTCTCCAGAGAGAGGAGACAAGCAAGAAGTGCTGAGGGTTTTGTCCTTTCTTTAATATCACGGTGGAACAATTGCTGGGAAGCCGGGAGACTTTTCTGTTCCAACAATACCTGGAAAATACTCTGCAGAAGTAATGAAGATACAGTATGTTCTGCAGAATAGGTTTTGCTCCACACAATTCACTGAGATCTCTAGGTCTAAAGTGCTGTTTTAAGACATAGACTAATATATATCTTACAAAATTATCAAGGAAAAGGGACCTTCTGTCTCTGGAACATTGCTTTTCTTTCCTTATCCTAGCAGAGAATGATCATATAGGTTCTTTTTTTTTTCCTCTCTCTTTTTTTCCCCCCCAAATTTATGTATCACCAGTCTCTACAATGATACATATGGTAAGATTGTATGTAGTATTGTAAGATTTACAAAAGATTGTAAAAAACATATAGGAAAATGTATTTACTAGTCCTTGAATTCCATGGTGTTTTTCCTGGTTTTGGGAAGCTCGCTATAATCAGGGAGGGTGTGCATGTGAAGGTCAGGCTGGAGAAGGTGCGAACATGTTCTAAACTGTGGCAAAAGCCCCAGACGGAACCTGCCCGAAATGGAGCTATCTGAGTCCAGACACCTGGCAGAAACTTTAGGGGGAAATAATTTTAAAGACCCTTTAATCAAACCTTTATATCTAAAGCGAGGGAAGGTCGTTAGCGATTAGTGTTCTGCTGAATTTGGGGGATTCTTACTGGGCTGTTGTCCTTCATTATTTCCTTAGTATTATCGAGCACCTGAGCCCCAGTCGGGCTCCCACCGAGGGACGTGAGTCTATTCCTTCGCACGATGCAGTTCGGACCGCCAGTGTTGGAACTACGGGATGCCCCGGCGGTGTGTTTGGCCCCGCCTAAGGAAGGGCCCTTCAGGCCAGCCTGCCTTGCCCAGGCGAGAAGCCCCGCTCCCGGCAGCCAGGCGGTACCTGCTGACACGCAGTTGCTCAGTTTCTTTCGTGTGTACTGGGCTGGTGATTTTTTTTTTCCATCATCTTTACCTCAAATTCGAGGGCTGAGAAAGTATATTGTTTAATTCTTGGGGAGAGTGCAATAACACCTCAATGCCTTAGAAGTTTAACTAGAAATAAACCTCCTCATCAAAATACCTCCTCGGGAGCCGAGAAACCTCAGACAGGCAATCCCTCTACTCTTTATTTTAAGGTATATGGACGGCTAAATCCTTGCACTTGTTCGTCTGAACAGGCTGTGAGAACCCACTTCCTGCGCCTCAGCTGTCCAAAGCGGGGGTCGTGTGTTTGCCCTTTGCGGGGCCGTTTTGCTGCCGTGGAAGCTGCAGCAGGGCTGGGCTGTGCCGGACGGCGGCGGGGCCGAATTCAGCACTCTCCCGACGATGACAGTTCCCTGTCGCCGCACCGAGCCTGAGTGCGGCGGCTGTGGCCCTGCGATGCCCCCCGTGCGCATCCCGGTCTCGCCCGTCGGTCCTCTCGCCCCAGCGGAGAAACGAGTTCATGAGTGGGTTTTGTAGAAGCACTCGGGGGGAACCGCCTGGGGACTCATCTCAGCAGGGGTACTGAGAAGGCCCCGATAATGCCCCGACATGCTCTGATGTGTGATCTTCATCCCGGTATCACCAGCCCTCCTGTCTGTCCCACTGGAAACACGCGTGCCTGTGTGGCCCTGTCTGGGCTTCTCTGTCACTCTGACTACTTGTGGGGCTGCGTCAGGGAGCATTGCAATGCGGGGCAGAGTAGCACAGCATCCCCGTCTGACTTTGCTCCCTCTCTGCCCGTCCTTGCAACTGTGGCTGGGGTGTCCACAGTCAGTTATTCCTGACGAAGGAAATGTTTCATGCGACTCTTCAAACGTTAATGCAGCAGAAATACCCAGGGTTTAAAAAGCAGACGATGCCTGCCGCTCTGCAGAAACGTGGAGTTTCTGCCTTGCAGCACTTGGGCAGGAATGTTGTGCCATCGACATTGCCGTGGCGCTTCCGTCGTGCGGGGATTAAAGTCAAACAACGGCGGTTTCATTCGTTTACGCAAAATAACAAAACCAAAACCAAACACAACTAAACAAACAAATTAAAACCAAATAAAACCAAATAAAACCAAACAACCCCGAAGAAATCACCCAGGGTGAATCCTGATGCTTCCTTTTCGCCAAACGAGACCCAGTACAGGGGCGCATCTGTCCGTAGAGTGTGTGGGCGCCCTGACGGCCGGGCCGTGCCGGGCGACTAGCGCTGGGGCTGGGACGGAGGCGCGGAGCTGCCGATTCTGCTTCCATTGGCTGCACCGGCTCACACAGAGACACCTTACACCCTGTGCATCTAGTTCTAGGGGAACTGCGGACGTGAATACCCCAGGAAATGTGATGGAAGCAATGTGAAGGCACTGAGCGCCCTGTTTGCAGCTGAGCCTTCCCGTCACGCTTTGCTGTCTCTCCCACAGAGGACAGTTCACGACCGTGGGTCGTGGAGGACCGAAGCACAAATACACCCGAGTTTCCCTGGCCGCGATGGTGGTAAGAGCGGCAGGAAGGGAACAGCCCGCAGGGACGGCCTTGGCTCGCCGGTCAAGCCGCTTTCCATCTGGGATTCCTCTGAGATGTGTAAGCGCCTCGGGACGAGCACAGCCGCGCTGAGGGAGGAGAGGAGAGGAGAGGAGAGGAGTGGAGAGGAGAGGAGAGGAGAGGANATCTCTTGAGTTCCCTGAGGAGAGGAGAGGAGAGGAGAGGAGAGGAGAGGAGAGGAGGTCTCGGCTGCCCCGCGTGGGCCTTGCTCCGGTCCCCGCCCGCCCGCCTCACGAACGGCCACGGCCGCGGTGCTGCCGTCCGGGGGCTTGCCATGGCGAGCAGCCGGGCTCCGGCGACCCGGGGAAGGGCCAGGGGTGCCGGGGGGTGGGTGGCATCCCAGGTGCCCCGCTCAGAGGAGAGGGGCTCGCTGCAAATGTCATCAGGACCTCGCCGCCGAGCCCGGCGCATTTCAGCCACATATGGTGGGTGGATTTAGGTGTCAAAAGCCGGCGAATTAGAAATGGTAATTGTCCGTCATTATGGGTGAAATGCGATCTATCACAACAACTGGAACATGTCTGGGCGCTAGCAAAAATAATTTGAATGATTAGCGATCATTATGGATGTCAAGCCGCGTCCATTAAGTTGTATGAAGAAATTATCCTTGACGTGCGAAATCAAACTACAAATACACAGGCTTGGCATTGAGAAGACCCTCCTTGCCGGGCCGCGGGAGGCCGGGCGCAGCCCCGCGGGGCGCTGGCAGGGCCCGGGAGAGGCGCTGGGACTGCTGCGCTGCCGGGGCCGGGCCGCCGGGAGCTCCCGCCTCGCTGTCTGCTACGGCCGGTGACAGGAGCTCTGCCTCGAGCTTGCATGGCCCTGCTCATGGCGAGGGGACAGGGAACAGGGGCTCGATCAGTCAAGAAGGTTTTGCAGGGAGTGGGAGGCAAGAAGCAGAGAGCCGGGCGGGATGCGGCAGCGGTGGGAGGTTGTCCCGAGCAGCCTGCAGGCACTTCCCGGAGATGCAGGAGAGAAAAGATGGGGAGAGCTCCTGGAATATGTCTTCTGCCAGACACACGCTGCATGCCCTGTAGCTGCTCCTGTCCTTGGTGCGAGGGGATGTCCCAGGACCCGCTTCCCCGGCCCCGCGCGGTGCAGCGACCCCGGCCCCTCCGCGTTCTCCAGCCCTCAGCCGCCGCCCCCCGCTCACCCCCGCCAAGCCTGCCTGGCCGAGGGCTTTGCCACCCCACTGAAAACTCTTCCCGAGGCGAGATCGGTTTACAAGTAGTTCCATGTTGCAAATCTTGCATATATTATTTTCCAAGGTGAAAAATGTCGGGGTTTTACTTTTAAAGGTCGCTCCCTAAAGAGGGCTTGCACTAGATTTTTTTCTTGCACCTTCTTTTCGCTTCCTTTTTAGTGAAATAATTTGTTCGCAAAAACGAAGTGGTTATTTCAATATCTTTTGGAGGTATTTTGGGTAAAATTATGTTATTGTGTTCCCACGAGCCATGACCTGACATGGACATCTAAACACGGCTTCCCAGTGGCCGCGAATCCACGCAGCAAAAAACAAAAGTTCTCCTTGAAGACCGAGTAAACCCGTCTGCTTCTTCCAGACTTTATTTTTTAACCCGGGAAGTTAGTAAAATTTCAGACAAATTAAAGGAACTTTCACAATTCCTTGACAAAATCACAGTCTGCACCCCTGCAGAGTGAGGTTTATAACCATCAAATGAGCGCGTGTTCTTTTCTTGTTCTGGCCGGTGGGAAAATGTAGTACGTCCATAGAAGCTACCCTTTGCCACTCTTTTTCATTCTTAACTGAATAAAGAGAACCTCGAATCGTCTATTATTATTATTATAGTAATAATGCTAATGCTAATGCTAATACTAATACTAATACTAATACTAATACTAATATATTATTATTATAGTAATAATAATAATAATAATAAGCCAAGTAAAGACTATTTGTCTTATGTGGTCACTTTGAAGTACTGTGCCACCGTGCAGAACAGAGTGGCAATGCTGCCGCCTTGGTAAATCCGCGCACGACATGAAAGAAAACGTCCCCGTGGCTTTTCGGGGGTGCCTTCAGGGCTGCGCACCCCGCTAGCCCCCTGCTGCCGCCCGGTATTGCAGTCGAGTGCCTAAAGGCAAGTCCCAAACACGACCCGACCCTCGCTTTCGCCTCCTGAGCAGAGGAGCCCGGCACAAACCCCGCCACCGAGTTCTAGCTCTGCCGACAGCCGGCAGAACCACCTTCCCTCCCTCCCGTTCCAGCCTACCCAGCTTTATTCGTACAGTTTGCAAATCTGTATTATTCCCGCACAAGCCAAAAATAATATTAGCCCTCTCCACGCGCATTTCATCCCTAATTATCACTCGAGTCCTTTGTGACACAGAGCTTTTCTCTGGCCGGTTTAAGCGCGGCGCAGATCCGTGGGCAAAGTGATTTACCCCGACACGGGAGACAAGCAGCGGGGGTTTCGCCGTCGGACGACTTTAACGGAGAGCGGATCACCGCTGCCGAGCGGGGTCCTCAGACCGCCGGAGCCGACAGGCAGAGTCGGGCTCTGAAGCAGCGGGCCGAGGTGTTTTTCACAGCCGTCACCGCCTGCAGGATTTGCTTTCCCCACCGAGCAATTTAGGAAACAACGCCGTAACCCGCGCCCCCGCCCCGAGCAGCGGCTCCTGTCCCGTGAGTGCTCGCCCCAGCGCCGGCCCCGGCCTGGCGGCCACCCCCGGCCGCCCCCCTGCCCAGCCACCGGCGCCTTGGCTCTCACACTGATACCCTCTAGACCCGAAAAGCTGAAAATCAGACCCGTCTTTCCTTTACACCCATTTTATGGTTTTCTACCATTCTTGTCCGGTGCGGAAGCGCTGTTTTACTTGTCAATCGGCCGTGCATGAAAAGGTTGTGTGTGGCCTTCCTAGCTCCCATTATTTTTTTCTTACTTTTTTTTTCTTAATAAATAAAAAAAATGTTTAAAATACCTACGAGCATTTAAACCTATTGTTATTGTTATTATCTGTGTCCCTACTCTGGAAGGACATCGTTCACCAGTTCTGGTGGCTATTTGCACCCCTCCGTAGACATCAGGTAGTCCTTGCGGGTCGCCTTCTGCACCCCTTTCTGTTTCTCCCAGCGCCGAGCCACTGCTGCGAGAGACTTCCCTGGCTAGTTTCTGTTTCAGCAGAGGATGTGTTGCTGGCTGCCATCCTTGTCCTTCGGGAGCCCAAGCCGTGGCCTCTTTACCACCGAGTCAGATTTTAGGCAAGAAGCCACAGGCGCACCTGAGAACCACAGAACGGCTTAACTTGCAGCTCTGCAGCCACCACTCCCCCCTCTAATTTTTTTCGAGGATCACCCTGACTGTCGCCAGCACCACTTGGGATGCCAAACACCTCTAGCAGCTCCACAATGGGGCAACAGGCCTGGGGAAACACCGGAGAAAGAGTCGGGGATGGTTCTTCAGTCATCTCAAGGGCCTCGGACCGAGGAGCCAAATCTCTCATCCTCTGCCAGGGTTTTCCTCTGTGGGCCGTAGGACCTGTCTAGGAGGGAGCCAAGGAGGTGTCTGCGGCTGTGGGTGGAGGAGGGCAGCCCTTGTCCCTGGCCTGTGCCAGTCACCGCGACACCCCTCTCCCAGGACGGCCCTGGCGTGAACTCGCCCTCTCCCTCCGCTCCATCCCTCCCTTAAAAAAAAAACAACGAACAAAACCCCAAATAAAACAAAAATCCCACACCACAAACATTAAACATGTTCTAGGAAAATGGCAAGCCCCACCTGCGGGTAAGAGTCCGCCCTCTCCCGCGGTCCCCCGGCAAGGAACGGGCCAGCCGCGGTGCGGAGCCGCCCCGGTGCGGGTTAGTGCGGCTGTCCGGGCGCTGGGCGGTGCGGGGGTCCCGCAGGCGGCAGCCCCAGCGGGGCCGGAAGCTCCCGGGCAGAGCCTGCCGGCCGACCGGCACCTCTGCTCGCCCCCGGAGGAGGGAGCACTGCCTGTCCCGGAGCGGTGCGGTGTCCCGGCACTGATCGGCGTGACACCCGGTTGGGAAATTTGCTCCCTGCTTCACCTTGCTCCCCGCTTAATCACGTTGTTTCCCGCAGCAGCGGAAAACGCGAAGGAACAGTCCACTTTTTTGCGACTTTCAGAAATGTTGGGAAAGGTAATATCCTTGATTATGTGGCCGGGACAAAAAGACCTGCCCTTTGTTTTTCCCATCACCTCGGGAAAAGCCAGGCTGCTCGATGGAGACACTACTGGCAGCGCTCTGGATCTCCAGAGGCCGCGGAGGAACACCCCTGTCCCTGTCTTCGGAGCCGTTCCAGAGGAGCGGCTGCCCCGTGGTTTGGTGCTGCAGACCAGGGAGAGCCGCTGGAAAGGCGGGATTCCCCGCGGCCCCAGCCCGGGGCCGCCCTCGGGGCGCGTCGCCGTCCCACTGACAGGAGAAGCGGAGCGGAAAAAAGCCTGCCAAGGCCTGCCGGGGAGAGGCCCTTAACCTCGGGCCACCTTTGGCCCCTGCTCCCGGGAGCCCCTGGGAGGCTGGGCAGGTGCTGCACTGCTGGGGGGGCTGCCTGTGCCCCGGTATCTTCTGCTGCTTCTCCTCCTCCCAGGAAAGTGTCGCTGACTTCTACCTGAGTGTGTGTGTGTGCGTGTGTATGTGCGGAAGGGGGGCAAATCAACGTGGTTTCCTGTTTTATTACCCTGCGAGCGAGCGGGAGGTAGCTAAATATAGGCAGCCTCCCGGCTGCAGAGCTGGACTCTGCGCCTGTGCGACTGTTTAATACACAAACACAAGCGCCAATGGAGACATATGCAAAGATATACACAATTTACATTACATTTCAACAATCGAATTTCTCGGAGCTGCGGTATTTCCCCCCTCTCCCCCTTGTCTTTGCAAGAATTTTTTTTAAGACTAGAGCTTGCCCATGGTTAGATGGAAAATGATTCCCACGGCCCGTGTACGGTTCGGGATTTGTGAGAGAGACCGAAATTGGGACACGTCGTTAGGGAGATTATTTTTACGTAGCAGCCGTGTATGTGCTGACGAGCTGAATGTGTATTTGAGGGTGTGTGAAGAGAGCGTGTTAGAGCCCAGGTTTTGCTGATGACTTAAACGCCGAAAATACAGAGTAATTCCTTTGGCCTCAGTACAGTTACATGCGTGTTACTGGAGACTTTGCCATTAAGAAAAGATAAAGGACGCAGTTTGCTTTATATTTCAAAAATCAAAATTATAAAGAAAAACAGGAATAGAAACGCCTCAAATTCCAGAAAAAAAAATCCATTAAATTAGCGATTAAATTTTCCCAGTATCACATACTGACGTTTCTCAAGTATTGGATTTTGTCAACCTCAAAAGACACTGTCGATGCATAAATGTTTGATATTAAACACAAATACTAAAATTCAAGGCAACTTTACTCGTATCAGCTTTTCCAGCAACTTCTATCTGAAGTAAAATGCACGTTAGTTTTATCTGTTTCATAGGAAAATAGTTTGACACTTATTCTGAGTCTGTTACCCAGTGTTACAACCCAAGGAATCTCTACTAACAGCGGCTTCCCTTTTATATCAGGACGCTCCCTAGAGCACTACATCCATTAGCACTACATCCATTATTTTGATTACAAATCAAAATAATACAACACGGTGACCAAAGGGAAGAAAAAAAATTAGGCTTAGAAATAGTCCGCTCCCTCGAACAGGGGGCCCGATAGGAACGACAGCCGGCTTTGCCGAAAGCCACCCCCGCCGGGGACAAAACCTCCGCTGGTGTGAGCTGTGCCATCGAACCTGAGATGGATGTCAGCGGCTCGGTGTCTCGTACGGGGCTGCAGGCAGAGAAACGTCCCCAGGGGCCAGGAAAAGGCAAAATGTGGGGCAGCAGTGGCACCTCTTTGCCTCCCTAAGTGCACGGGGGTTCAGATTCTGCCATCCAAAAGTTTCGTTTTTCCAGGAAGGAAAGTGTCGGTAATGTCGGAAGGAAATAGTTACAAAATAAAGAAGAAAGAGACAGGAGCTTCGGATCGGGCCAAATAAATGTCAGTCCTCCCGTATCTGCCAAGGGACTGCTACATCTGGAGCACTCCTTTCGGCAGCAGGACCGCCAACACGCCCGGCGGAGCAAAACCAAACCCAAAGCATTTCCTCCGCTGTCACGACGGCTGTCGGCTTTGGGAATAGAGAGCCCGTCCTGAGAGAGCCACTGCTGCCGGGTGCTGCTGGAGGTGCCAGCCCGGGAGCATCTAACCTGCGGCGTGCCCGAGCCTGGGGAAAGCGAAATGACAGGGAAACAGCCCGGCTGCATCTTGGGGCGGCTTGCAAGCACAGCGGCCGGGAAGCGATGGTGCAGCAGGGACTTCCTGCAAGCCACTCCGTGCCCGCAGCGAAAGCCCGTGCGAACCAGCGGGAAAGGAAAGAAGCCGGCGGTGATGAAGAATCAGCGGCGCCCAGGCAACGCGGCCGCCTGTGAGCGTGGTCCGGGCAGGGCTCCATCGGCGCTGAGAAACAACTGCAGCCATCACCTCTGCCCGGCCCCGGCCCCCCGGGTGAAGCTGCCCACCCCAGGTCAGCCTGCCCTCCCCTTCGGCCAGCGCTGGCCTCGGCGGAGACGCCCGAGGACAGCAGCCGACGGCGGGGAAGAGCCGCCAGCACCGCGCCGAGGGCCCGGGCTCTCAACAGAGGCTTGGAGGAGATTCACAGAGGCGGGAGGCTGCCCCAAGTGGCTATCGCGACAGTGTCGGGATACAGACGACCTGGGCAGTTTCGTCGAGGTCGCCGAAGCCCCTCTTGCAGCCCAATCCTGAGCCCCCGCCCCCGGTCTCTCTGCCAGGCTCCGGCAGAGAGAAAACAATCCACCGACCCACGCACTTTCCCCAGGATCCGCGCGGCAAGGTTTTAAACGGGCACGGCCCGCGGTAGAGGGGCCGCAGCCTGCACGGTGCGGCTGCCACCGACCGGGAAAAGCAGTTCGAGGTCCCAAGCGGCTCCTCCGACTGCACCGCGTCCTCACCGCTACCAGCACCCGTAAATTCAGCCAGCGATCCCGGCTCTCCGGCAGATGGGGGATCGCTCCATCCGGGACAGGCATCACCAAAGGAGTGATTAAGGCGCCCGGCCAGAGCTCCTGGGTCCCCTCTGCCTCCCATAGAGGGAACGGGCATCAGCGCTCACCGGTGCAGCCGGGCAAGGCGCCCCAGATCTCCACCAGGCCCTACGATCCTCACCGTGCAAGTGTGAAAAGGAGGGACGTGGTCTGAGCTACGGCCTGAGGTCTGCTGCGGGGAAAAAATATCACCGGGGAAATCCGTGTCTGCTCTCAGGAACGACACATGCAGCAGAGGTAAGTGTTAAACTAAAGTTTATAAATTAAAAAAAACAAACAACAACAACAACAAAACAAGTACAGCGGGTAGCTTACAAACATTCACAATTCATTTGAAGTAAATAATCTAGTTGAGTGCACAGTGCCATTAAAAGAAAAATGGAGGGGGAAAAAAAAGAAGGGGGAAAAAAAAGCAACGAGTTACCTTGGAAGAAAGAGACTGTAATTACATTGCTGGGCAGATGAGAAATCCCCACCCCTGGAGGAGAGCTCTGCAGAAGAATTGTAAAAGGCACTGATGGTATTAAAGTTTCCTGTTACATCGATTTCTTAAAAAGCCTGACTAGAAATATTCACATTGAATATAAAAATAACAACAACTTTAATACATCTGGAAAGTGCGAAAAATCCGTAACTCCTCCCTCCCCGAACACGGAAAGATCTCAGGAAAAAAAGGAAAACAAGAAGTCAGGAGTTTCGATATAAGTCTCACCCTTTTGTGACATATTTATCCTTTGCCAGGGACCATGAAGTACAGGAATATCATGGGCAACAAGACCAGGGGGACCTGAAAGAGGCTTCCATACATTCAGCACCATACAAGGCACACTCAGTTTGCAACAAGTTGGAAGACCAAGGACTCAGACGACAAAAATAATCTTCCTTACAATCCACTGAGGGAGTCCTTGATCTCCTCTTTTGAGCTGCATTTGGTTTTGTGGGTTGTACTTCTTTTTCCTGTCCTTTGTTTTCTCTCTCTTTTTCTCCACACAAGATCGAGTCTCTACCCATCCGAAGCAAAATAAAACAAACAAACAAAAAGTCTACACCAAATACACTGACAACATGGATACCATGAACAAGTTGTGCCGAATCGCGAGAGTCCTCGGCTGGCGGGACGGGGACAGGGTGAGGGTCAGTGTAGGGGTGGCCAAGAAGTCCTATGTTGAAATAGGAGAGGGTGACGAACCATCCAAAAATATTAATAATAAAAATAACAATAAAATAATAATAAATACTGTCCGAGGCACTGAGAGCTGCAGCTGGGGCTCTGGACTTGAGAAGCTGGACGGATGGATTGATGGATGGGGGGGTGGCGAAGGGAAGATGGGTTTCCTGGCTGCCAGTGTGTATGGTGGGAGCGTCGGGGCCGGGGGAGTGTGTATGTGTGCCTCTCACTGGGTGCCGGCAGCTGCGGCGCAGGTGGACAGAGCCCACCCGGGAAGGCAGTAGTAGGGGTAGTAGTAGGATGGCTGGAGGGAGAGCAGCGAGGGCGGCCGCAGCACCTCGCCAGGGTGGTACTGTCTCTGGTCGTCGCGCACCAGCACCTTGACGGCCACCTTCTTGGCGGCGGGGGCGGCGGCCAGGAGGTCGGCGGCCATCTGCCGCCGCTTGGTCTTGTAGCGCCGGTTCTGAAACCAGATCTTCACCTGCGTCTCGGTGAGCTTCAGCGAGGCGGCCAGGTCGGCCCGCTCGGGCCCCGACAAGTAGCGCTGGTGGTTGAAGCGCCGCTCCAGCTCGAAGACCTGCGCGTGGGAAAAGGCTGCGCGAGAGCGCTTCTTCCGCGGTTTCGGAGCCGCCGCCGCCTCCTCCTCCCCCGGCAGCAGATTCCCGCACTTGCCCGCTCCGTCCTCTTCCTCCGGAGGGCTGCGATCTGCGGGCAGGGCGAGAGCACGGCGGTCAGGGCAGGCAGGCACCGGGACAGCGGCATCCGCGCTCCTCGCGGGGCCCGCACCCGCGCACAGGCGGCCAGGCGCGCTCCCTGCGGCCAGCCCGCCGCGACGGGGCGAGCGGAGAGCCCGCCAAGCCGCTGCCCGCCCCGTCGCCGGGACAGCCGCCGCCGGCAGCCGGGGCTTCTCGCTCTCCTTTAAGCGCCGAGCGGCCTGGCGGGCTGCGGGCTCAGCCGGGCCAAAGGCCCTCCCCGATCCGCCCTCCCTCGCCCCGCGGGACGCGTTTCGGGCTTTTTCTCCCCCCCGCCCCAGCACAACCGAGCCTGTCGCACAACTCCGGGGAGCCGGCGGAGAGCCACCATCATCTCCCGTTCCCAGCTCTCCGGGGCCCTCCCGCCCTCTTCGCGCGGGTGCGAAGGAGCCGCCATCGAGGCCGCCCCTACCTGAGACGGCGGCCGACATCTCGCTGTCGCTGAGGCCGGTGGTGTCCCGCTCTGCCGCCTCCGGGGGCTGCGCCTCCTCCTCCGCCGGCCGCCCCCCGCCCGGGGCTTCTGCGGGGTGGGCGCTGCCACCGGCGCCCTCTTCCTCGGAGCGCCGCTCGCCCTCGGGGTCCTCGCTGAGCGCGGAGTCCGAGTCCCAGCCCGCCGGCGTCCGCAGGGCCGGGGCGCGGGCGGCGGGCGCGGAGAGCGGCGGGTCCTCGGC
>VWZV01016101.1:58424-109882 GCA_013397155.1 Irena cyanogastra
GGAGACGGGCAGCGGGAGGGAGGGAAGGAGGGAAGGATGGGGGGAGAGCGGCGGCCCGGCTGCGCACCGCGCTGGCCGCTCTGGCGTAGGGCTGGCAGCCGCTCCCGGCCGCGCTCCGCCGGCACGGCACCGGAGGGCACGGGCTGCGTGTGGGGGGCACAGGGGCCTCTCCGAGTGTGCGAGGGAGAAACTGGGCTCAAACTCTCCTCTCTGAAAAAGGCTCGAAGTGGACACGATGGACGCAGTCGAGAGGCAAGGCAGCGCCCGAAACGGGGATGTCTGAGGAGGCACGATTCTCACCTTGCCTCCACCCTTGACAAGAGCTCCGCACCTCCCATTCCTCGCCGTCTGGAAGCGGCCACAAGCCTTAATACACCGTGGTATACCATAGCACACGGACCCGCCGTTTCTCAGACGTGTATTACATTTCAGCGGGGGAAAGACCAAGGCCGCCGTGCCCCACAGCTGCCTCTCCCCGCACCCACCGGAGGTCCCGGCCCGCTGTCCCGGGGCCCGGCTCGCTCCGCTCTCCCTCCCGCTGGCAGCGGCGGAGCCGTCCCGGTGGCCGGGCTGCCCCACCTAGAGGCGGCCCGGCCGCACTGCCCGGCCCGGGCCGCGCTCGGGGCTGCGCTCGGCGGGGCCGCGGCGACAGCGGGGCTGGGGCGGCCAAGGCAAGGCCGTGCGGGCACACGGGTGCCAAGGCACTGCCCGCTGCCCGTATCCAGTGACAAACCACGGCGTGAGCTGGCCGGCGGGAGGGGAGCCTGCCTGGCTGCCGTGTGAGGCGGCTTCTCTCAGCCACCTGAGCCGTTCTGCTTGCCAGGTGAGAGGCAGTCCTCTCGCGGAAGCACTGCGTATGTGACATGTGGGGTGATGAGATGGGGAAAGATATGTTCTGCTTAGGGGCAGCTTGTGAAAGCCTTTTTATCACATGTGAAAGCACAAGAAAAGGTGGCTGCAAAACCTCAAAAAAGCCTTTGTAAAGAGCACAGACTTTCTACATAATATATAACCTTGTATAAAAAGACTCGGATGATCCCCTGAGTGGGACTACGTTGCACTGGGAAAAGGAAACGTTATAACTTTTCCTTCAGGGTAGGATTTGCCCAGTATGGGAAAATAATTAGTGGTGTAATCTCCATGTGCCAGTTTTGGGGCAGAGCCAAGCTAGCACAGTACCACTTCTGCCTTCCAAGCTCTTCTCAGCTCTGAGGCAGGCCAAGGAGTTTCATGGCCAGGGGCTACCACACACTGTAGCCCTCTCGGCAGCACCTCCCAGAGCCTGCACGGTGGTAGGTGTTACTTTTGCCATACCTTATTAGAGGTGATTTTTTTTTCAAGACACAAGCTGTCTTCCCAAACTAGTTTGCCCCCTGATATACTTAGAGCAATGCAAATCCTTGCTGAGTCTCCTGCTGGGTCTTCCACGGACTGAGGTGGAAGATGGCAGTGGTACAAACAGTGCTTCCTTCTATAAGGAATTTGAATCCCTTGTTGGTAATGGGGAAGATTTCTTTCATGGCTTTTACCTCAGCTGTGCTGCTCTCTGGCTGTGCAACAAAGGCACACAAACATATCCTGGACAACTCGCTGGTTTTGCAGGAAAATATTATGTCATCTACTTTTGAACAGGTTTTGACTCTATTTCTTGAATAATAAGAATTTATTTCCAACAAATGTAACTGTAACTGCACAGTAGGTGGCAGCTGTACATCTCTAAACCACCCTCCTGTCAAGATTTTTCCATGTATTTCATGAGGGATCTCATATAAGTAACTGCTACAACACCTAGTCTTCAAATTGCTTTTTGCAGTTGACATCAGGATCCTGTGTTGTTGCTGACATGTCAGCTGTAGGATGCTTCCAGACTTGAGTGAGAGAAGGATTTACCTTCTACAATTATGAGAAAAATTCGAATGATTTTTAGAATTCGACCGAATACATGCAAATACAATGTTGACAATGAAAACTTTGTTCTTACTAATGTGACAACCTTTTAGCAAATTAGCTCAGTAGGTTTTAATAGCTGCTTCACAATCCCTTTCATTCCTTGTACAGGGAAAAGCCTGTGTCCTTTAGGGCTGGGAGGCTCAAACAAAAACACTTCTACAGGAGTTTACAACTAAACTGAAAAAAATGCTTGAATTCTGCTGGTTGCATATATACAGTGACACCATTTCTTCCAGTTTTATTGCTCAGAGCTGCTGTTTCTGGGAAAACCAACCAAATCTCCTTCTTGTTGCTTCATCTTCACACTAACAAGTGAAGACTTGGCATGCAGAGTACCAAGCTTGAAAATAAACCTACCAACATTTCATTTCACTGCACGGCAGTTTCTCCTGAATTATTCCTCCTTGCAAGACCTTGAAAAGGAAAGACATGTGGGCTGTCTAACCACATGCTCTCAGGAAGGATTGGGGCTGCATGGTTGTGTCTGATGCTTAGTGCCAGGAGACAACAAGTTCTGTACACCCTGCAGCCCTGTCCCACAATTGCCTTCAGGCACCACCAGCTTTTGAAATAAATCTTCTCTTTGACTGTGTCCTTATTTCTGTGCTAGGTTTCCTACTAAAGAAGTAAATGACTATATATTCCTTGTTTTCTGATGTAGTTACCTGTAGGATAGCAATACAACCTGGATAAGATTAGCTTGTTTTACTAACAAAAACCAAATCAGCATATGCAAATGGCCAGGTGCTTCTCACAGTCATTAAGTGAAGCTTCTGTAGACCCTGTATTTAGCTTTTAATCTGTTTTATTTGCAGTCCCTGATAGAAAAATTGAAGTAGAAATGTCATGTATGTGTGAGTCATCCATACAGTATACCTACTTGTTCTGAATTTTCCCCTATTATTTAGTTGAACATTTTAATGACTATCCACCATATTACAGTAGATGCATTTGCTGAGTGCAAGTCTCTAGGCTTTTAAGAACACTCCTAACACAGATTAATCATTAGATGTTTATATGGTACAACTTCATATGGAGTCCAGGTTTCCTTTACCACTGCTCTTCCACCTATATAGAAATAATAACCTTTCTTACTTTTTGTTTGAAGTAGTTGAGCTCACTTTTCACATATGATGGACTAACTTGGTAACTAAATCCATGGCTGCATGGGGGTAACATTTAAATATTTTCATTGCTTCTGATGCTTAGAGAAATCAAGTGAGCCCCTCAGGATACAGGCACTCTTTACATTTCTAAAGTAATTTTATCTCTTTTTCTAAGAGTCACCTCTTTATTGATAGCAAGTCAATACTAATTTTTATTGATGTTTCTACCCCTTTATTATTCATATCAGGAGTAAGCACCCACCAAAGGTAAAATCTGAGAGCGTTTGGGACTTACCAGTTATAAATTTACACAGATCACTATTGCTCAAAAATTCTAGAATCTGAGACCAAGGACTTGTTTGTTTCATATCCTTCTCACACTGAATAGGAAGCCTGAACTGTGGAGATAGGGTGTGGCATTCCTGTGTGTGTTTTGGGCAGTCTCCCACCTGCACTGCTGGCTGTTGGGATGCTGCTTTGAGGAGCAGACCTGACTCAGGAGCTCCTGTGCTGACTCAAGAGTCTCAAACACAGTGTGTTGTGGAGATGAGAATTGTGCAATATCTGTCCTATTTTGGAGCCAGGCGTATGTGACAGGATTCCTGCATTGGAAGGGCAATCAGAGGTGCAGGAGCACCAGCAGCTGCACTGAGTGATGGCTCTGGTCCCAGGAGTGCCCACTGTGCCGCCCAGCAGAGAAGGAAGCCAGACACCTCAGGCCAAGAGTCTCACCCCCTGTGAGGGAGGCACCCCTGCCTCTCTGAGAGCACTGTGACCCCCCTGGCAGAGGGAAGACCCCCAACTTTACATTCTGTGTCAGGGGTCCGTGCCTGCAGCTGCCTTGCAGGCTCACAGTGCTGGCCTTGCCCAATGGCCTGTGGTGGGGCAGCCAAGCCAAGCAGTTTGAGCATGGAGAGCTTGGATCCAGGGTTGAGTTTATGAAGTTAGGGCAATTAGCAGGTTCACTGTGTGAGTTGTTTCCACTGGCAATGATTTTGTATGTACAGTGACTGTACATTTCATCTGAACACAGCTTTTACATTAAATCACTAATTTTTTTGGCTTGCTCAGTGAGAATACAAATACTTACATAAACTTCACAAATAAATTAGTGACTCTCTTTTGTTCAGTACACCTGCAGATTTAATTGGCTCCCTGAAAATTACAAACCAAAAAGTCAAACATGACACAAGTTGTCTGCAGGCAATACAGGTATTGTTCTTATTTTCTAAATATTTCTTAGAGGAAAGAGACTTTGAGCATGTCAGTTGTGGATGACTACAAATAAGCACCCTGTCTTTTCCTTCTGATGCTGAATTCTGTCCTCTCAGAATTTCTTTCTTAATTAGTTTTTTGTTGTTGTCGTTGCTGCCCAATTTTAGATATTCCGAATTTTATGTTGTCTCCTAAGTAGGCTCTCAGGGTATTCCTGTCACAGAAGTAGCCATTTCTAGAATTTATTCTAGACATGTTTTGGGATTTACCTAATGGAAAAAAAATATTAAGGCAGGTGACAGATGAGAAATAAAAACATGTAATATGACAAAAGCAGTTTGTACCCTACCCATTACATGACCAAACGTAAATGAGATGGTTGGAAAAGCATCCAGTACTAAAGGATTCCTGTGACTTAGTGGAAAACTCTTGTGATGGGAGATGGATAGAAACGTCGGTGGACAACACATAGGTTATGGATTCCTTGGAAAACCAAGAAAATTCTTTTATTTCTTCAGGTTTTTCACAACTAAAGGATGCAGAAATATGCCTGCAAGTGAAATGGAGTGGAGGAGTGCTGTCTGGAAGGAATATTTCCAAGATGGCAAACTGTGCTATCCTGCACTAAGGATGAGGTTATTTTTGGCAGGACAAACGAGAGCTCTCTGCTCTCACTGCTTTGGAAGGAGGGTAGGCTGTGGTGTGACCTTCTGGTGCTTTGTAGTATCATCTGTGTTTTATGGGAGCTGATTAACAACCCCATGCTTTTATCCGTGTACTCTTAGGTTTCCAACCCTGTACAGGAGCACAGTAAACTGCTGCCTGTAGAAAGCATTAAAACACAGGCTTTGGCCAAAAATGTTGCTATCAACTCTCATATCTCTGGAGGACTTCAGATGTGTCTATATTTCTTTCACACACTGTACACTTTGTGCAACACCTCTCTGTCAAAGACTGTTCTGCACCAGATATGGTCCCTCATCAGGAAATACAACTCAATAAAATGTGTTGTTATGCTTTATAGCTCCAGAAAGGTGTCTGCAGTATAATCTTCTGCAAAATAAGCAACAAAGCTGTTGTAGTCCAAGATCTCTGTACTGTTGTGATGACTTGGTCTGGCTGACTGAACATTCCAAACACAGATGGTGTGCATGTCTATGGAGCAGTCATGGATATCCGTACCTCTGACCCTACCCATAGTCATCACGCAGGGAACAAAAACCTCCCACAGGCAAAGGACCTTCATGTACAACCTTATTTCTTTCACAGGGTTTAATTTGTCTATTTTAGTGCCCCTCAACACCTAACTGTAACACACCTCTGCAAGCGTAAGACCTGGCTTTCCTGTGAGCTGTTGGCAGGCTCTGGAAGAGCAGCAGCATGCTGGAGGGAAGTGTGGACGTCCTGCAGGCTGTGGAGGATAAGGAAGAGCTCCCACCTTCCAACCCCAAATGCCTTGCTCCTCGACCTCCACGGAGCCAGGTGCACCACTACAGCTCCAGGGGCTGCTTTCTTCCTGCTGACTCCAGAACCAGGCCCGGGCAGCTCAGGTACCTGCTTGGGTGTAAGGTAACAGCTGCTTTCACAGAGGCTATATTAAACGTCAGAACACCTGGGTAATGAGACAGTGAGATCCTTCCAGTGAGGAGGAGACAAGTCTAGCAGCTGTGGAGCTGAAAATCAATGTCATGGCAGGGGCCTGAGCATTGCTTTGAACCAATAGCCCCAGCCCTTTGGACATGGTATGTGGGAGTGATACGTGCGACCATTGCAGTGCCATACTCTTACATTTAATAAACTGCTTAAACTTCAGAAAGTGTTGACTGAGACTCATGATAAGACCAACTTATGAATATAATGGGTTGTTACAGGCTGTAGCTTGCTTAGATACATATGCCTTGTCGTGTGCTCCAGCATCTGGGCCCCAGCTGACAGAAAAATCCCCTCTGTATTTTCTCCAAGAGCCAGAGAATGTTCAATAATTTCCTTGAAGAACAAGCTTTATTTTCCCAGCTTCTGGGTTAGTTGCTTTTTGATGTTCAGTCTGTCCCGTTTCTTGTTTTCTGCATCCTGGAAGCCCAAAAGATGATTCCAGTCACATCAGAGTTAACTGAAGGAAATGAGGAATAAGGATGGCTAAGGAAACAGGGATTATGATCGCTTTACTTGATATTTACACAACTTTTCTCATCATATTGACTCACAGAAGCTAGAACAAATAAGGTAAAGGCCCCCTAGGTAAAGGCTAACCTGGTTCAATGTCAGTGCATCCATGTACTTTCTTCATCCACAAAAGTTCTTGGTCGTGCCAAGAAGACTGAGATGAGGGAAGAATGGAGCTGAAGAAAGGACTTTTTAAGAAATAAAAGAGGACAAGGGAGAAAGGAAAGGTTACATTATATGTGATTCAAGGGTGTGCAACAAACTGAGAAGGGGAAGGGAAAGGGAAATGAAAAGAACAAGTGGGAAGCAAGGGAGAACTGAGGTCTAAGAGGATTCCTGTGGGAGAATTGAAGTGCATGGATGGGAACAAATGGACACCCAGTGAAAGACAGGTCAAATGAGAAGTGAGGATGGTGGGAATTAGATTGGAAAAGTGCTAGGAAGAGGGGGCTGGAAAATGAGAGAAATAGGAAGGACCTAAACGAAGAAACAGAATAGAATGGAATGGATGGCTTCTATTAAACCACCAAATCTAACTCATTACACTTGGGAAAAAAAAGTTAAATGCACTGTTCCTGCAGAAGTTTGATGTGCCTATAAAGATATACCCATATTATGTGGAATTTAATATTGCATCTGGAAACAGAACACTTGGTGTATTTGGACTTATGCGTGCTATGCTGCACAGCATTCTCATGGATGCAGAGTTGAAGAAAGGTATTTCTGCTCAAAGTGGTGAATCCTGCCTGCGCTGTGCAGAGCAGCAGCTCAGGAGGAGCTAGTGAGTGTCTCAGGATGTTCAGGAGTGGTGTCCCCAGGACCACAGCACGCCAGCCCTGCCCTGCTCCTCTCTCGGGCACTTGTGTTCCTGTCCAACCTGCGCCGGGCTCCGGGCGCTCCGGCGGCAGGAGGGGGATCCTGCCTGAGCCTGCCCGGGCGCGCCGTGCCCGCCGCTCACCTGGCAGGCACCCGTTGCCATCTAGCGGCTATTGTAGGACTCTCTGTGCCTGGAAAACAGTTTTTTCCCAACCAAACTGCAACCCAGCAATTGCTTTTCTAGAGAAGGTCTGCACGATTTGCCCCCAAAAGCTCCTGAGTGACTTGCTCAGAAGCACAGGGTCTGATGCTTGGGGTGGAGAGTGGGCGTCCCTTCCTGTAGCACCCGGAGTCTGGCCTTGCTTTGCTATTAGACAGGTTGTTCACTTGCCCTAGGTGGGCATTTTACAGAAGGAGGAGGCTGGGAAAATCTCAAAAGCAGCAGAATGAGGCCTCAGCTCTGCTGGGCTGGCTCCCTTACTGGCAAATGGGAGCTCGGTAGCACCAGGATCTTCACCTCTCACTTTTGATGATTCTGGCCAGATTATTGGAATATGATGGAAGTTTTTTGTCAGTATATTTTAGTATTTTCACCCTTGCTAGGTCCCAACTGGACCAAGTCAAAATACTCTGTCTGTCGGGCCAGCACAGAGCAAATATTGGTCCAATGGGTATTTTGCACTGGCTCCAGACCATTCCTCTCCCCTGGTCCCTGAGAATTGGAGACATGGTGCAGATGGGCAGGTTAAGACTGATGCCCTTGAGTGAAAACCAAAGTAATTGGACTCCTTTTCCTTTTAGAGCTGCCAGTCACTTTCCATTTTTTTTTCCCTGAAGAAAAGAGATGGTAAAAGCTGAGAAAATTTGAGAAAGGTGAGAAAAGAGGCAGAGGAGTGAAGGAACAAGATCTGTGAAGCATGCCCTCTATTCAGTGCTGTCTTCGAACAATCCTATTACCTCAAGAGATCAAGTGGAAAAATCTTAAGAAAAGAATTAAGAGAACTTGGAAAAGTGGAATACCTCCCTTGCCCATTATACTACTGCCTTGAAAGGGAGACCACTATGAAGGAATGGAAGAATTTTCCTTCTCTGTCTCATAGAATGCCTCAATACAGAGCATCCCCACATCCTTTACTGTGGTAGCATCTACTTGTCTTTGTGTTCACTTGTGATGGATTATTCAGTTTTGGGTTATTGCCACTGTGGTGTACAATCATCATAGCAAATAATAACCAATTGTACTTTAAGTACTTACCACTTACACACTGAGCCTATTGTTGTTTTCAGAAGAAAAACTTCCCCAGTTCTGGAAATTCAGCAACACTGTATGAACATTCATCATGAGGTGATAGCAGTAACTGGACAGTATTTTGTCCATGCAAGAAAAATGAAGCTCACAATATGTCTGTAACAGCAAAGCTTTGTGCACGTGGCACATGGCACCGCTGCCTTTCTTCTTTCCTGGATGCACTTGAAGAGGATCCTTGTGTCTGCTAGCTCGAGGCTAAGGCAAACCAATGTATTCCTGCAAAGTGTGACTGCAGGGCAAAAGCCTGAAGCTGTTGCATGAAAACCCTCCCACCACAGATGTTTTATAATGAAAAAACTCCCAACATTTAATTTTTTTTTTTAATGCAGAACTCTGTCCTTTTTATATGTTTGTTTCAAAACAGAAGAAACCTTTGCTTTATGTTTTTGCCTAAATTGAGGGCTTCATGCTGTTCAGCCTTTTCTTTTTTTTTTTTTTTCCCAGTGGAAAAGAGGGAAGGAAAACATGTGAGCCACTGAAAGGTGAAAACAAATACAGCTTTGATTTTTGAAAACAGAAATGTAACAAAACTAGATCAAGCAAAATGCAGGTCTTAAGGGGGTGAGACCCCCCTGTAAAGAGATACGGTCATACAGGGCATAAAAGGCAAAAATTGCAACCGAGAATTTCAGGTTAGAAAAAACTTCTTTAAATCTATTGATCAGCAAGGGTTGAGTGACATGGAGGTGGTGTTTTGCCATCACTGGGTATCTCTGGGATCTGGTTAGACATCACATACTTGGAACCACCTGCAGCAGCCTGCCCAGTGGCTCAGCCAGGCTTTTCCTCCCCCATGAGAGTGGCTATCCTGTGGCTGACTTCCAGAGGTGTTGGTGCCAAACCTTCATAGAGAAATGGACCAACTTCTCAACGCCTCCAGCCCCTCTCTGCTGGTCCAGTTCCACCCAGCAGTAAGGGGTGGAAAGGGCACAACCTCCAGGGCCTCCGTGGGCTCAGTAGCCCTTCATGCTTCTATCTGGTGGCTCCTCTTCTCCACTTTGATGCCAGTCTCTGTCCCCAGGCCCTCCTCTGATCCAGAAAAGGAGGTGGTATCTTCATGGGAATGGATGACTACCATTTTACTTTGATTAGAGCTTCCCCAAGAGGATATTTCATGTCATTGAGGGCCACATAGAGTTCTAAGTTCAAAATTAGCTGAAAGAAGTTTTATCGTAAGTTTTATTTTTCTTTTTAAAGTGGCCTTATATTGCCTATTTACTTAGCATGAAAGATCCTGAATAAATAGAGTTAAATAAGCACTATATTACTGAGCAATCCTGAGCTCTTGTTTATATAAAAAGAGCAGAGTGAACCTATCATTGTCTGAAAGGAAAGTCACATTCCAAATCTCTGCTTGCTTTGGGCACCAAAGCGGGAATAACTATTTAATTTTAACATTTTCAAGTTTATATACTGGAACTGATGCTGGAGTATCATGAATGTGATCACAGAGCATTTTTCTTTTATGTATTCCTCTATTAATTCATTTTAATGTATGTTGACTTATATAAATCATTGCACAGCATGTGTGACACGTTACAATGAAATCTAGAAAAGAAAAAGACATCATTGGAGGGCTGAGTTCTCCAGCTGACAGTAGGACTGATAGCTTTGATACTCCTCTGTTATTTATTCTCAGTTACATCCTCAGTACATGTACAGAGGTACAGCCAGTGCCTGTGCTGTCCATCTGTGTGGTCAGCAAAGGAGCTGTGTTTAAAAACATGGCTCAATTTTGGTCTATTCATGTGGTTTGCAAGGGTCCAAATTATTCTGAAATATGTTATGGAGCTTTTTCTACTTTAGCTATATTCCCACCAGCTAGTTAAGCTGGATAAGAGCTGCACTTTGTGTATGGCTTAGCTGGAGCCACATGTAAGCATTGTCCTCCCACAAGGAAAAGCCCCAGATGAAGCTCACCAGGACTGCAGCAGGTACTTGATATCCAAACTGAACTGGCAGAAAGGTTTATGTTTCCCCAGTGGAAAGCATAGATATTTTCAGTGTATTTGGTGACATCAGGGACCAGGGCTCTGAGAGAGCTTTCCTACATTTCAGGGGACCTGAGCTTGCTGATACGAGATGTTGATGGTGAGGGTAGAGATACACACCTTTCAATTGTCAGTATAATTTGTTGTCAACCCTGAAAAAACACACAAAATAAAAAATCTCATCCCTTGTGATACATAATCCATCCTTCTTTCAAGAAGCCTCTTTGTTTTGTCACTAGAAAGGACAAAGCCCACGAATTACCTCACTGCTCAGTTATACACCAATTATTGATAGAGATACCATAAATGGCATTAATGGTGCACCTGGATGATCAGCACGAGGGCACTCAAATGCATGGTGCAATGGGAAGGCGATTTCACAGCCCCCCACTGCCACATGGACACCTTCTCTGTGCAGGCAGCACTATTTACCCAGTTTCATCAGCAGCTGGTTTAATAAAATGATCACATTAAAAACTAATCTGCAGTCTTGTTTTGTAGAGGTAATTTCAAGCTCCCTGATCCAGCAGTCTGTGACTGTACAACTCAGCACTGGCATGGAGAAAGGCACTGGCAAAGGGGCAGAAAAGGGAAGGTGAAAAGTGTCTTGCAATCACAGTCTGACCATGCAACCCCACTCCTGTGACAGTCAGTGCCAAAAATCTATTCCTGCCCTACTAAGTTACGGCCATTTCAAATCATATTTTTATTCCCCGGTTGTTTGGCAAGAGTGTTATGTTCCTAGCTCTAAATACAGCTATCCAGGGACTCCCAGCAAGACATTTATTTTTATTATATTTTTCTTTTGGACTTTATTCACAAAGCCAGCAAGGATAACTAAAAAGCTGAGATTTGAAAGAGAAGCAGGTTTAAATGAGAAATACCCTTTCAAGGAATCTTGGTGAAATACCTTGAAACAGAGACCAGAATGGAAATAGAATTTCCTTGGTGTTTAAACATTCATGTTTTAGTAGAAAAAAAACCCCACCCTGTTTGAAACAGGCCCCAGATTTTTGAGGAGCTGATGGAAGTAATGGAGTGTGACGTACATAGCTGGGACAAGGAATATACTGGAAGAAGTGAGCACAGTATCTTTAAGAAGTTGCCAAGACCTGCAGAAGGCTGACACGGGCAATTTCCTCCAAACTGAAGCTACAAGCAAATGAAATAGATGGAAGGTTGTTGAAATTGAAGGTATGAGTCTTCTGAGCTCTATACAAAAGAATGAGCAGGCAATCACGAGGATACCGAAGTTATCAAGAGTTTGGAGTAGGTGTATGCTGTATGAATGTGCAGTCACCTTTGTCAAGATGGTCCCATTAAACCTTAAAACTGAAATTTTTTTTTCAGAAGAGAAAAGAAGGGGAAGAGAATAAAAGTATACAAGTTACTTTCACTCTTTCAATATAAACAGGTACAGCTTCAAGGAAATCAAATGCTGCTTTGGAAGGATCTGTAAAGGCACTCAGTGCATCCCCGATTCAGGGCAGCAACTCTCTCTCTTCAGACCAGTGACACCCAGTGTTGCAGAGGTGCCACTACCTCTTCCAAAAGCAAGGGAGTACTGAAAGTCCATAGTGGCAAATGATCTTTTCCTAATGCAGAACCTGATCCAAGTATCAGACTTAGGCCACTTTTAGGTGTAGACACCCAAGCTGGTGTTGGACTTGCATCACAGTGGACATCGGCTGATTGCCACTAGTCAGGAGCACCTGCTGCTCTTGGTTCACAAGTGTTTGTGTGACAAATTTTTACTGAGTTTCTGGAGAGATTAAAGCAGCTCAGGACCTTATGCAGCCTCTGAGGGATCGGGGCCAGAGATTGTTCTGTATAGGAGAGTTTTGGAACACTGGTTGGGAGAGAATATGGACGTCACAGATTAACCCCCGCCTCCCTCAAGAGAGAAGCAGATGTGTTACTGGAGAAACTGTTGGAATAGAAAATGAGGCATTCAGAGATCTGCCAATATCAGCAAAAACCTTGCCCCAGCTGCTGAGTGCACCTACTGACTTTGGATCAGGCTCTAGAGGGAAATTTCCCCAGTTGCAAGACTTAAAAGCTTACCAGATCCCACCCAAAAATGAAAACTGCAAACTTGTAACTGGTGACCTCTAGCTGGTTTAAAAATCCACCACAAAGAAAAACAACAAAAAAAATCCATTTGTGTGATTTAAAATCTGTATAGTACATAACACCATAGTATTTCAAGTTGAAGAGTGTTTAGAGGTACATAGCCTTTAAGTAGAATGCATTAGAAATATGAAGAGATCCTGAGAAGAAGCCAATAGCCAGCTGGTAACACAGGCAGCTGAGGTATGGTGAGCAGGACTCAAGGCCCTGTTCTGTAAAACTGGGAGGAGTTGAACTCAGTCTTCCACCAGCACATCTCTGCACACTCAGTATTTTTAATATTCAGAGAAATGAGTTGTCCCAAGAGAAGGAACTGGAAGAACAAACAGCCACTAAAACATAAAAACCAGCCAAGTGGTTTAGAAATTTACTGGGATTGAAGCCTAGCCATGTTATTGCACTGAATGGCCCTGAGTAAATCTCTCCACAAAACACTTTCAGGACATTCTGTTTCATCACAGTGCAGGACACTATTTTTCTCCTGACCTCTCTAAATTTGCATGGGCTAGGAAAGTATCCCTGTTTTATACATATGTCAAGATTCAAGCTGGAATACAAACCTAACTTCTGAAGAAGATGGATGTGTGTGACTGTGGCAAAAGGTAGTCTTCCTCACTTCCTCCCTCTCCCATTTTGCAACTGTCTTTGATGGGCAATATTTGTCCCAAATGAAAACCAGGTCAGAATTGCAGGAACTATCACATCAGGAGATAAAATCCTAAAGTAGCTCCTGAGGTGCTTGTATTATAATTGTGGATTCTACAAAGCCAGAGTGTAAACACTTCTAACTCTTCCTGCTAATACATAAACTCTTTGGACCTGCTTGTCTTACACTGGTAATATTTAGACACTGGTATCAGCAATAAACCCAGTCATAATCATCCACATAACCAGTGTCAGACTTGTGCCTGAGTCTTCTCTCTACTACTCTGCCTTAATGTGACTCCTGCTGCACGCACCTAAGGAAACTGATTCTTCTTCCCCTCCCTGTCTTGTGCTCAGAAGGGCTCTGGGAGACAGAAGGTACAAAAGAATTGGAAGTTGTGAACATTCAGTCACAGAATCACAAAGGTTGGAAAGTATCTCCGAGATCATTGAGTCCAACCCTTGATAAAATGCTGTCACGTGAACTCAGCCACAGCACGGTGCTAGGTCCAGTCATTCCTGGAACAGTTCCAGGGATGGTGACTCCATCCCCTCCCTGGGCAGTCTGATCCAATGCTTAACTACCCTTTCAGCGAAGAAACTCTCCCTTATGTCCAACCTGAACCTTTCAAGTTTTGCTTAACTACAGCAGACCAGTACTGTTCCTGTAAAGTGCAATAGCAATTTAGATGACACTTTGAAACTACTAAGCAAAAAAATGGGAAAAAATTCCCAGTCTGGATTGACAGTGATGTGGCCTAGCATAAATGCCTATTTTGTCGACAAGAAAGAAGCTGGCAGCAAGTGAAATATGCATAAGCTGAAAGTCTATGGAATTGGTAGTTTTTACCCTCTCTTTAGGTAAAAGTGGATGTCCTGCAGAAAGGTAATTCCTTTAATGCTTTCCTATTACAGAATAATTTAATCAATGATCAAAGATACATTCCATACACAAGATGTTCCCAAATGTTATTCCTAAATGTTATCCATCACTAGGCGGAAGGACAGTAGGCTACCTCCTAGGAGCTCAGCTTTGAGAGACTGACACTGGGATATCAGACAAGAGCCAGTCAAAAGGATCTGACACAAGTCAGAGCTTTGTCAGTCATTATAATCCACCAGAAGAGCTCTGCCTGTGAAACAGGCAAGTATGACCTGTCCTGGAGCAGGACAGGTACTGCCAGCAGAGAGAATAAATGACAATAATGTACAGTGCAGAGGTGAGGCTTCCTTAGGAACCTCCTGAGCAACCTCACTACTGAATTCAGGTGTAAGGAAACAAATGGAACAGGTGCAGGGAAGGACTCCAAATCCCACCTAAAGCCTGGAAAGCACTCACCACCAAACGAGCAGTTCAGCCTGTTTAGCCTTACAAAACAAAGGCTGAGACAAAATACACAACTTTGGTCTATGCATACTGCAGGGGCAAGGGGAAAAATAAAAAGCAAAGATTCAACTTATCCTGCAACTGTGCATAAACATCAGTATTAGTAACATACAGGAATATATCAATCAGTGTGCTAGCAAGGTATGTATTACTATGGCAGGAGAGTTAAAGGTAGAAAGTAAAAGGAATTAATTTTCAGAGCTAAGGTATTTTCTTCTTTCAGACTAATTTACTTAGAAAAGTATTATGTGAGCACTTTTATAGTGTACTAAGGCAGGCGAAATTACAGACTTTCCCTATGTTTACATATCTAAAATACAAGCACCTGTGAACCTTTTTTAAAGACACTAACCAGGTAAAGTTTATAGACATGACTCCCACCAGACACATTTGTAAAGACAAGTTTCACAGTAAAACAACTAAAGGAAAATAAGATATGGCAACTCAGATTTTTGGCAAACATTTTATATTTTTTATATAAAAATCTCAGTAAGAAACCTAGCAGAATATCTGACTATAACATCTGCCTTACAAGTTCAAAAAAAAAAAACCTCACCAAAAAAAGAGAAATAAAGAAAAAAAAAAGTAAAATTCCAGCCCCCAAAATATTTTTTAATTATAAACCAGAATATCAACAAAACACTTAAAATAATCTCAGATTGTTTGGCAATTTATCACATCATAACAAGAGACACATTTGATCATAAGAAAAGTTTAACTTTATATACAACTTCACTTGAACATTTGCTCTTACCAGAGTTAATATACATTAAAAAAAGATTCTGGCAATAATACCAGCTTCTGTTTTTAATACCTGTGTATAAAATGTAACATAAAATGCTGAAGCTCTATAGTTAGGAGAAGTGACATTTGATTTCAATGGGTCCCTCTTTGTTGAAAAAGATAAATACTGAAAGAACATGTGTTTAGTTGCAAAATAAAACTTTCATTTTAGGGTGGTATTGGTTGACTGTGAATAAATCTAACCTAGTACTGTTTACTTCTTGAAGTTGGTAGTAAATTTCCAAGTGAAAATATAATCTAGTAAGATTACATTTTAAATGTTGTACTTTGCCACAAATGTGAACAGAAAGGAGCCAAGTCCCCTTCACTATGCTAAACTACTTTAATGCATGCGAGAAAAATATTTTACCAACTGTCAGAGCATATTTTAGAGAACTTCAGATTTTAGACAGCCCTGGGGGAGCGGAGGGGAAGTTTCCTACTGACATCTGCATAGAATGTAAAATATATAATTAAAAAACCCTAAGGTATATACTAAAGTTTACAGACCAATGCTTTCCATATAATAAATAAAATGTCCATCATTGATCAGATTCATACACAGAGTAAAATACAACCTATTTTTACAAGTTTATGTACAAAGTGTATTAGTAGGCACATGGGTGCCTTATGGGTTGGAAGCATCTGCATTAGCATGTCACATTGGGAAACTCCAACTTTCCAAGTCAGTGATAAAATATATAACTACTTTGTTTTTCATTCAGATACAAAGTAAACTTATTTTTCATCTGAAATAAATGTACATAATATTCTGTATAAACAATAGTTTATAAAGCTGTTTAAAATGTAACTTAAAAGTACTGCATTGTTTAACTTAGAGCTCTGAAACAAGCACGTGCAAATCCCTTTGCCTTAAAAAAAATAGAAGCACAGATGTTTGTTTTCCTTTTGACTCTTCCAAGAACAGTACTGGCTGGTAAAGATTATCGTTTTGCTTTCTTTAGTGGCGTCTCCTCTGTTTTCTGCTGGCCTTTTCTCCGTACCACTGTTGGGCTGTCCTCCCTTTTGCGCTTGGCAGACTGCACCTTTAACCTGAAAAGCATATTAATAATTATTTTCACAAGGAAGAGTGGTCAGGCACAATTCTATTCAGAGGGCTGAACTAAATTGTCTATCTCTGATGAACTGCCCATCTCTGATATATTATGTAAAACCTTACTACTAAAACCCTCTGCTTAATAAGATATGGGATAGTAATTCTGTATGTTGGAGAGTACACCATATGTAGAATCTGGGGCTAGAATTCTCCTTCTTCCTTCTGTGTCTCTTACCCTGTGCATTCACACACCCATCTGTATGCTGACCATACTTCAGCTGCAACTAACTGTAAATGGGCTTAAACTCTTGGCCATCCACAACCACACAAAATAATGGAGCTGAGGTGCACTGTGACAGCCATCAGTGCACAACGCACACGCTGTCCAGGTTCAGCCTGAAGACACTGACACATTTCAGAAAGGATGACAGCTACACGTGTTTGGCATACAGCACATTTTACAGGTAAACTACAAGATGCAGAGCAACTCTGCATCACATTTGTTACTTATTCCCTTGGGACTCTGCACTATGATCTCAGCTTTACAAATTAACAAGTATACCAGGAAAGGAGGGAAAGGGAAATATATTCAAAGCTTGGTATAAAGGCTCTCAGAGTTTCTCTTCTTTTTATCAGCTGATCTTAGATTTTTGAAGCATTTGAATCATGTCATCATATTTAGCTTTAACCTGAACTACCAATGCTCTTACCCCCCATCCAGGAAAGAATCACAGCTGAAGTTATAATACTACATAAACAGCATTTTCAGATTCTCCCAAGAGGTTTCCAAGGATATAAGAAAATAATCTAGTCTTCCAAATGTCAAATAAAGGAAGAAAAAGAAAAAATGTAAACAGAAGAAAATCCTTTAAAAGCTTTTCTATATCACATGAGAACAGAACAAAACTAGTCTGCTTTTCAGATTTTGAAGCAGTATATTACATGTAAGGAAAGGATCACTATAGTGGCTTCCAGAACAAATCCTCAAAGCAGATTCAACTTTAATACTTACTGTGTCAATGGAAGAGATTTATTAATTTTCGTGTCACTTGGAGATCTTTTTTTAGCTGCTAGTTTCTGTCGTTTTCTAGGAGAAACTGAACTTGGACTGCTGCCTTTAGAAGTTGCACGTGTGGTTGGCTTGCTGGGCTGTTTTCTGTAATACAAAAGAATGATGAATTTATATATAACAAAATACTTTTAACAAGTCAGTCTCTTCTCACATTCCAAATGCAGATAATTAAGACTGCACAGTATTTCCAACAAGTAAATCAAAGTTGCCAAAAGAAACAGTGAAAAAAACATTATTTGTCTGCTTCAAGACACACTGTGATACCAACCTGTGTATTTTTGTATCAAATATAGAATCAAAAGACTACTTTACTGACAATATTTGGTATTTACAAAAAAACCCAAAACCAAACCAATCCATTCAAAATCTTGCAGTAATTTTTGTACATAAGTGTCTATGTTTAAAAGAATATCCTGTAGTCTGAATTCACTCATATAAGCCTTGGTATCCACAAGTTCAGAAACCTGAAAAACTGGTTATTGGTGATTAATTTCATAGTTCAGAAAACAAGTGACTTAGGTCAGAGAAATCCAGCAATGCTGAATATGAAGAAGCATCCTCTTCCACACAGGATTAATAAACGCTGTTTATAGAATGCAGACTGTACGCAACACCTTAAGGTAGAGATGCTTTATTGCAATCAGAAAGGTAGCATTGGAAATCAGACACAATCCCAAATTTATGAAAAAGTAGATGTTTCCACAAGCAAGCACAATAACCTCACAAATACCTAAACCTTTATTACAATTTTAGAGTTAACAATTATGTGAGACTAAAGGAAGTCTCTGTGCCTTTACCAAAACAAGACTGCTGTTTACTAAGTGGTAGTGGTAAACCTTCAGTTCTTATGTAAATAATCATGTAACTACTTGCAGATTCAGTACTGAAATTATCAGCTCAAGAGCACTGTGGAAACTGTGCTTCAAGTACTCCCCAAAGGCTAACATATAATATATAAAATATAATATAATATCCTTAAGAGGGAAGTAGATATGGTCAATTGAAAGTAATCCTACCATCACCATAAAAAAATGCCTGAACTCCAATTCTCTTCTGAAAAACAGCAACACACATCAAATCTTCCCAAAGCTGCTATGTTTCATTGTTTCCACAGTAAGATCAAGAGGATGAGCTCTGCTAGAATTCAGTATGCCTACAAAAAGGCAGACCAGTGCTAAGGCAGATGAAGAACGGCTTCCTGAAAACAGAATTCTTGCTACCCACACTTGCCTTTCACAGCAAGATTGCCTTCCAAGCTCGCAGATCACCATACTAGAAATTAAATTCTCCAGTACTGCAGATTCACGCATTTAACTTGGATAGTGTACTTAAGGAAACAGACCGGGATAATTATATTTTCACCTTGTTCCAACACCAAATACCAAATGGTGAATTTTACAGTCAACTCCGATGTCCCATTTTACCCATCAGAACCAACTGCCCTTAGACTTAAATTCTGACCAAGAACAAGGTACAAAAAACTTGTTATTAGAGTCTCTACATAGTTACCTTTGAGCTTCTAATCTTGTGGCTGATCTAGTTGTGGCCCCAGAATGTGCATCATCATCTTCCTCACCATCCTCTTCCTCACCTTCCTCTTGCTCTTTTAGTTCATCTTCAGAAGATGTTAATTTCCGACGTTTCTTCTCTGGCTCCAGTGTTTCTGTCCATTTAAAATTTTACACATAAGCTGTAATTTTCCAAAAGGCCTCCAAAAGAACATGAACACTTAATTTAGAAAAGGTATTCTAGTCAAAAGTCCCATTTCCAGTAAGTAATTTTCCGTTTCCTTCATATTTCAATGTTTTTAATTCACACTTGTTTGACTTAATCTTGCTAACAAATTCACCACAGTTTACTTACACAGCTCACAGCCAGAATTCATAGAAAATTCATGAGGCTTTATAGAAGCATCTGGGATGTAGCAATTCTGACATGAGATTACAGCAATTTACACATATTTACATAATATTTACACTAGCTGTAACTCAATGATTTTTCCTCAAGAAAGGAAAATTGAATAAAGCTTATCTTGTTGCTATTAGTAAACAGAAAGGCACGGCAGTATTTTCTTATTTTGTTAGGAGCAGCACAGCTTCTCATGCTTTTACCCATTTCCTCTGACTGAACCAGAGAACGCCTGGGCTTTCTTCCCCTTTTACGCACAACCATTTCTGCTTTCTCAGCTTCATCTTCCTGAAAAAACAAAATGGAACCATGTAAGTCAAGAATTATCTACTTTACACAGAAGATAGACATTTTTCATTATATACTGTGTGTAAATTTACAAATCACACTTACATTTGTTGTTTCTTTCTTATTAGACATGTCTGTACCTAAAAAGAAAGGAAATAACAAAACTTAATCTTTCATCAATCAATTTAAAAGAGAGTTCTTTCATACTCTCTCAACTTTGTGTAAACATCACAGTAGCTCAAAAAACATTTCAAGTTTCTCTTTAATTTAGAAAATAGCTTTGTTGTACTTTGTTATATACAGAGACTGGGAAAATGATTAAATTTTTTTCAAGTACTACAGCTTTATACGACTGACAGTATTTATTGCTTTGTTGCATATGCTGTTTTAATGGAAAAGCAGAAGATACTTACCCCCTTTAACTACTGTTAACCAATTACAGAATCACAGAAAAATTCGGCTTAGAAGTGGCCTCTAGAAGTCACCTAGTCTAATCTGTTCAAAGCATGGCTAAATTAATGGATCTAATCATACTGCACAAGATCCTGTTCAGTCCAATTTTGAAAGTCTCCAAGAACATGATCCCTCCAGGTGATCTGTTCTAGTGCTTAACTGTGCTCTTACCAAGATGACTGAGATGAAGCTCAAAAAGACACTATTTAAAGACTTCCTAGTATGCGAATTACATGACTTTGCTGAAATACTTCTTACCTGCAACGCAGTAATTTTTACAGGCTAGCCTATATATGTTAAAACAGGTTTTTAACTCTCCATCCCGTGTTTCAACTTGGCTTCCCTCCATGGTTACCACTTCTACTCTTTGTGATGAGAGAGATTATTTTACAAAGCTTTTGCACTCTGTCAAATGGAATTATCTTTAACACTGGAAGGATAAAAATCCTTAGCAATAGAAAAGAGAAGCAACCTAAACAAAAGCAAATTTTTAGATCTTTTTCCCCCTGCCATAAAATTGCTGTGTGATTTCTGAAAGCTAAATAATAGAGGATGCAAACTCTAAAACCCTCACAAATTAGACTGATAAAACAAACAAAAGAATGTCAATGCAAAGGATCTAAAATAGTTCTGCTCAAAAAGCAGAAACATATTCTAAAACTCACACACAAGCTTTTTGGCAGTCCTTTGTAAGGTTACGGGGCAAACTTTTATACAAAAGCAAATGAAGTCAAACACAAATATATTTAACTGTTCAAAAAATAAGTGAAATAAAACATAGGACTCTCCACTGTATTAAGCTCTACACACAACATAAACATATATATAACACAACCAGCATGTATTAGTTCTATTGTGTTCAAAAGAGATACTTTGTAATTCTTGTTCACTTTGGCAAATCTGTAGCAAAGGGGTTTTTGACTGAAGAATAATCCCATCTAGATCCACGACATGCCTCTAACAGATAACTCTCTCTAAGACATGAAAATGTAGCACTTTTGCCTAAAGATAAGTATTAAAATAGTAAGACATAGTATCTAAAAATCACACTAATTTTAGAGTAGCAACTGTTGATTAGTGCTAGGTAATGAGTTTCAAGTTAAGTGTTAGTGTTATAAGAGAATGATACCTTCAGAAAACATATGTCTCTTAACTGCATGTGCTGTAGTGACCAAAACCAAAACTCTGCATCCCACTCCACATGTGGGTCTGTCTCTATTGCAAATCCTTATGCAGAACACTCAGAAACTACCAGAGTAAGTGAACTGCACAGAGGGATTCAACTTGGCTTCCTTTTCATTACCAGGGGTTCTCAACCTCTTTATGCCCATGAATGCTAATACAGGATGAAAAATTTAACAGTACATTCCACTTTATATACTCCTCTGAACATTGCTGTGATATCAACAGCCTTTTACCTGGAAAACAGAAATGTTACATAACACACTCAAACTTTAAGTACACAGTCAGGTGTCTGTCCTTTTGAATAAAAAGCAAAGCAGAATACACTTTTATTTCATTCTCACATTCTTGTCTGTTCTCTTTGCAGTTCACAGAAGTCAAGTACCACACAATGAGCTAACCCTCTGGAGACAATTCTGAAGCATATGGATTAAAGCTGACATTTTAACAAATGTGGAGAAAATAGGAAACAGCCCATATGTTCAGGGCAGCTGTATTAGTATATGTATAGAAATGTAAGCTTTTGGAAACTCCAGAAGATTTGTTTTGAAGATTTGGTTTCTCAGATTTTTTGCATGTTTGTTTGCACTTGTTTACAAACCATATTAAATCTACTTTTCACTTCATCTGCTTCCTAAAATGGCTTTTAAAAGTTTTTTTAATGAATGGCCATAATTAAAAAGACACATTTAAACAACCAGTACAGTTCAGACTACATAAGAAAAATTAGGATAGAGAAATAGAAAGGTATTTCACTTAGTTCTACTTTAGTTTGAAGCACTTAAAAGTACATTTCTGAGTCAAGCTAAGCAATCATGTTTCAAAGATGTTACAGTAGTTGTAAAAAAGGAAAGAAATATCCCCTCAAGACACCCCTAAGATCTTCAGATACATATCCACAGACAAAACAATTAACCAAATAGAATTTGAACCGTAAATATAGTAAGTGTGATTGATAGTCACTGTAGGAAAGAAAACATGCAGAAATGGAAAACAGTCACTGAGAGCCAGTCTGATGGGGTACCTACCTTCCTCTGAAGCTCTGCCATGTACTTAGCCTCTCAATCATTCAGTATATTCTGCAATGCATTATTCAGCACTGAGCAGGGCTGCTGCATCTTTGAACTAAGTTATTACCAAGCTGCTCTTTTTTGAAACGAAAAACTTGGTAGCAATCAGGGACAAGTCTTTACTTCATCTCTTTTTTCAGGTGTTTTCGTTCATGAATAACACTGACTGCCAGAGATGATGTCAGGATGAAGAAGGACCCACGTGGTTTTTATGAAAACCCTCTTCTATTTCTTCCAACTTTAGTTTTATATGTTGAGGCAGGTATAATTTGCTTACCTGTCTGAGGTGTCTTCCCTCTACTTGCAAAGGTAGGAGACTGCAGCTGAAATTAAAAAAGTGGGTTTTTTAATTTAAAGGAAATCAGAAAAATTCAGCATTTTGTTACATTATCACAAAAACTTGCTCACATTCAATGTAGAATGAATCTGTAAATCTAGCAAACGTGAACACTAATGAGTACACAAAGTTTGCACAGAGTTTAAGAGTAGGATGCATTTTTCCATTTTGATAAATAACTGGAACAAGTCAAATCAGCCCATAAACAAATCATAGCACTTTCAGTAACTTGACACTAAAGTAATTGCAATAAAAGACACAAGATAAAAGCAGTTTCAGTCAAACACATTTCTGAGTATTTAATTATCAACAAAGAAGTTAGTGCAGTCACTTCATGTAACCCCACATGCAGATTTACAGAACTACAAGTCATCAAATTGTTTGAAAGAAATTATTTACTCAGAATGCAGAAAAAGCTATATATAATTACACAATATCCTATGATGACTGTCCAAAAACTTCAGTGCTTTCACCACTGAATGACCACACCAGGGTGCCTATGGTTCCTCTAAAGTAGACATGTGTTCCCAAAGCAGCCCTGGGGAAATTGTCATGCCCTCCTGTCTCAGATGGAGGGCAGGCATCACTCCTCCCTGATTGCCAGCTTCCAGCTCACACCAATCCCTCACTCATCACTAGGAAGTACAAGACCTTTAAACACTTGAACTAGAACAAGATGATTCTGCTCCAGTACCGAGGGTGCCAAGGTACATCTATTTCTGAGGGTGATTTAAAAATTAATTTTAATCCTTAATTGGACAAAAAAAGCCCCAAAAAAGAACCAAACAAAAACCAACCTATAACACCAAAACAGAAAAATCAAATACCAAAATACACACTAGTTCAAATTACATTTCATTAAATTAATATTAAAAAAAAAATCAATCTAGGAAAGACTAGAATTCTGAAACAGAATTGCAGCCAACCTGTAAGAAGGGACAGGACTCAAAAAGCTGCCTGAAATATGAGGACAGAACAAGCAGAGACAGTAATTCATTTTATCCATAAACTAGGTAAATTCCCAAGATTTCCAACAGCCATGCCAGCTGGTGCCTCACCAGGCAAGCAGGAAGAAAACCTGTGTTTCAACACAACTTCATTTTTAAAATCCACCCTTTTCCATGCAATAACGTTGATTCTGAAATAGAGGAATTCCCTAGAGAGAAGCCTTTAACCAGAATAAATCCAACTGGCTGTACTCCACAAACATGCCTGACCCATCACTGTCCTGTGCTGTAATCCAACTGGACTGCAGAAACAATACCAAGAGACCACTTTCTTAGCTGTGAATACCCTTCACAGGGGTTAGGAAATAAACCTACCATTGAGCTTTAGAAGACAGACATGTTTCATTGGCTCCTAGGTTACTCACCAGTATGTCTCTATCTCTTGCATGACTGTAATGTTGCAATATATATGTAATACGACTGCTTCACATAATATTTTATTTTACAGCTATGAAAAGATTCTATGTGCTATTATCATTATATAATCAGTAAAGGGAAAAAATTTCTTTTTGAAATAAAGTCACCCTTGCTCTTCAGGCCAAAATTACTCTAAGCACAAACTAAAAGACACATATGCACACCACCAAAAATTTACCCTGCACACAGGCATATATTGCTAACTAGCTAAACACTTAGATTTATATTAAGTGAACCAAGTGTGAAGCTTATAGGTAATTTGCTATGTTCTGAATTAACACTATATTTTGCTTAAAAAGTTCAGCTATATTAAGAGATACTATTAATAAGTTTTGTTTACTTAGACTGAACTAAATTTTTCCATAAGATGTTTCTGAAATGCTGTTAACTGTTAGAGAGATAAATGGCTCTTGAAATACTGTGTTTAAATGCACCCAAACAAAATAAAGGCACTTACATTCCCAGTGCTCATATCAGCTTTTGACTCCCCACCTGAGGGAAGAAATATGAGTTCAGAACTTGAATGTCACTATTATCCTTGTTTTTCCACACAGGTATTATGAAGTACTTACCACCAGGTTGTACTGCTTCAAGAGGGTATTTACGAGGCCGTCCCCTTTTGCGTTTCACTACTACAGGCTGATTTTCCTATTAAAAATAAAGGATAAAAATATTTTACTTACTGTCACTGACATTTGGCATTTGAGCAATACAATACAAAGACTGTTAACTGAATTCATAATGTGACAGTGGAAGAAGTAGTACTTTTCAGTTAAAAAATAGATGAAGCAAGTTTAATAGCAAGAGACACTGTCTGTTACAAAATCAACTAATATAGGTGAAAAGAAACAAGACAATTTCCCAGTTATACAAAACTCTCAGTGGTTTGACTCAGGCACAAAGCATGTCTGGAATGCAGTGCCTTCTGCTCCCTTAGCCCCAAAATCTCTATCACTTGGTCTCACAAATTCTACTGGCTCACTCCATACAAGAACTCCAGACTTCACAACCCATGAATGCCTTTTCCAAGTGCCATATAGCACAGGCTATATTCTGTATGCTGAGCAAGTGCTTCAAACAGTTAATATTTGAATTATCCCAATACACAGATTGCTGATATTCTTTAAATAAACAGGATCTTCACCAAAAAAGGCCCCTTCCTTTGAAGTTCTAAGCTTTGAAAGAGAACTTTTAAGTAACAAATACAGATTGCAAAATCCCCAATAAGACTTTCCCTTATATACAAGCAAAGCTTAAATGCCTGATTCAGCATTTACTGAAGGTTAACAGTATCTCCCCCAGAATGGTTCTTAGAGACTCAAGCCTTGAGTGAACAAATATAAAAACACATTAAATTTTCTTCTACTTCCAAATTTGAGACAAAAAACCCCAAATGATGAAACCCAACACTTTTCAGTATCTATTTCTAGAGACCAGCATTAATTTTAATCTTGAGGGTTCAGATATTTGTCTACAACCTATACTGTAGAACATCTCAAACAAGTGCCTAGGAGATAACATAAAGACTTTAAAAATTGTTGAAAGATGGTATTTTTAAAGGCAAGCTGTATTTGTTAATGACTAAACTGTGCACATCAATTACAAAGTTTTCAGAAAGCATTATTTCTATACAATACAACTCTATACAATTGCTTTCCAGACATTCTGTAAGCACTATTAAGCCTAGGAAGGGAGTTAGTCCTACCTCGATAGTGAGGCATTGGCATCTTATGGTCTATGAGTTCATACTTTGTGACAGAGCTATGTAAGTACTTGGTACTTAACAATACCAAACAGATCTTCACAACTATCTCTTAGTAGATGAAGACAATTTTAATATTGCTGTCCACAAAATACAAAGTAGTTGTATTTTGCAAAGACAGAGTACTGTGAACCTGCATTATCTCAGTGTGTTAACATGAATAAGATCACTCACCTCTGGAGAATTTTCATTTGATTCTGGACTGTGCTTTTTCTTTTCAGGCATTTCCTGTTCAAAGTTAAATTCATCTTCATACATACAAAAGAAAAAAAAAGGACTTGTATACCTTTGTTTTATTAGGCAAAAGAAATAGTAAAAGCCACAACCTCCACACTGAAAATGTTATTTCCTTCTTTAGCCCAAAATTCCCTAAAAACATCCACCAGAAATCAACACTGTTTGCCTTGTAGCGACAATGTATTCATCTCTCAAAATGCTTCCCACTAACACCAGATGAGTTAGGGAGGCCTTCTATTTTAAGGTAAGAAAAAAAGCTCACAATTGTGACATACTATAAAATCATAGGAGAAATACAAGCTCCTATTCCATTTTCTCACATGTTCCATGAAACAGGAAGCTGAGGATACAAGCATATTGCAGCGCAAATTCACACTTGTCAACTTGCTTGCATGAGAAAAAAAACTATCAACAGGTCAAACTAACATCAGGGAACATTCTCAGACTGCTCCCACAAAGACAGACTGAAGTAATATCAAAGCCACATTAATTATGTGGACACACCACATTTTATTATTTATTTTAGTGCAATTAAGTCAATTAGAACAGTGCAACTTGCACTCTTTTCTGGTTGGTTACTCTAGAGAAACAAACAAAACTGATTTGATGGTTATGTCATGGATTTTTACATAGGACAGCTCTTCCTTGTAGTCAGAGTTAGCAGATATTCTTATCGCATAATGCTGACCGTTCTATTTTCCCCACCTACCTGTTTATTTCCCATTAGCTTTCCTACCCAAGACACATACTGAAGCAATAATGGAGCCAATGGGTGGTAACCAGCAAAACATCAAAGCTTTTCTCACCATTAAATAAACTAAGATTAATGCATTATTTGATGGCAGTAATAGAGCAGAAATCAACTAGAGAATACATGCAAGTATCTTTGCTGGGATCAAGTTCCCAATTTCTCTCAAAAAAGTATTCAAATGAAAAGAAATGAACATTCAATATCGGTTCAGAAGATCTGCCATAATGGGCAGTTTAATTACCTTTTTCTTCCACAGTACTTCTAGGAGGTGTTTGTGTTACATCATTTTCTTTGGACACTTCTGCTGCATCACCTGAAATAACTTCCTACATTATTTTGAAACAAGAGAGGAAAGATGTTTTACAATACATTAAAAATAATTGCCAGTTACACTAAAAAACCACCCCACCCCAACACATGAGTAGTTATTTTACTCATCAAGATTATGTACTGTCTCTTAAAAACTTTGATGCTGAGAAGCTTCATCACAAATCAGTGGGTGAGACAGTCCCAAATATACTGCATGTACTCCTAAAAAGAACATCTACCTTGTCCTAATTCCTGTTTTGATGTAGCAGAACTCAGGTAAAGTGGAATATACTCTCTTGAAGAGCTCTGATCAGTATGCCCATGTACACGCTGCACTGACTGGAGAGCTGGCATCCAACAATGCTCCATGAGATCCCAAGCTCCTAACTATTGTGCAACTCAGTCCTCCCAGTCTTCCACACCTCAAAGAGATTCAACACAGACCCCTGCCTTTTTTTCAATTGTCTCCCTCGCTGAAAAGTATCACCTGCTAGTCAGTTCTTTTGTGAATTATTCAAAACAGTGCAAAAGTAGCTTAATTATGGAAACACCTCCCAAAATAAACTGCTGAAGGAATAATGACTTAAAATTTTCATCTTATTTATAATTACAGAACATAAGAGTTCTTGAAAATACCTTGATGTTACTAGGTTTCATTTTGGAACACTGACTTTGTTCATCATCTTTAAGCACATCCTGAGCAATTAGCTGGTTGCCTGCAAAAGCAAGTGACAATCTAAGTGTTAAAAAAGTGTCTTGTGCATTTGTCATATTTTCATATCACTTTTATACCAGCTCACTATTACTGAGATTCAAAAGTCTGAAAAGCAGCCTCCTACTTACAAAAATATGAACAGAAAAGTTATTCTAACCATTCTTTCAAAACAGAAGACAAAACAATAACAAAAGAAAAGCACATGTTTCTTGCATGTTACAGGTGTGGTTTGTTTTGTTTGCTTGTTTGTTTTTAAAGATAAGTCCAAAATTGAAATTTGGTAGGTAACACACTAAGAAATAGAACACCAACCTCAACTTCAACTCACCCAGAGACAGGGAAAGCAGTTAATGCTATATGGGACACTAATGAATACATGACTTTTAATCACTCACTTCATCAGATCAAAGTTCTTGGAAAAGGAAGAAAAGCTCTTATAAAAAATGCTAATATTAATGATACTTTTTTTCTAAATTTTTCTGATGCTAAAAAGACATAAGTTGAATCTAGAGCTTGAAGAGATACTACACTGTCAGTCTTGTAATTACTGTAACAACAAAACGTCCAATTTATTTTAATGCTAACTGCATCTAAATTTAATTTAGAAATGTTTAAGCCATTCAATGGACTGAGTTTCTTCTCACGTTTTGCTTCCAGACAAATAAAAGGCTACACTAAAATTTGTTTTTTTCCAATCCAAGAAAAGGAAGCATCCATCCCCACAAAGTCTATTGAAGGTTTAGATTTTCCTGATGATCAGCTTCCTTATCTTTTATTTTAAAAGGATAAAATTAGTAATTACTTTACAGACTAAAAAAATGTTTCTTCACTTATGATTGAAAAAACAACTATAATGCTTTTCTGTACAGCAATTAAATTTTTAATAATATTTTTATCAAATATATTAACTGAAATATTAGAAATTGTTTTGGGAATATAAATTACTTTGAAGTTTGGAATTTCCCCTACTTCCTTCTTTTCTCAAAAATACCATTTTATGGCCTAACCACAGCAGAACATGGTTTTGCCACAGAAAAGCTTTGCACAAATTCCTGTACTTCTGTATCACTTACATTTTTCTTTATCCATTGTTTCTGAAGATTTACATTGAATTTCTCTAGATCTATGTTCTTCAGTTATCTGGGTAGCCAAGTTTTCCACCTACACACAAAACAAAAAGGAAGATAACTTCTTTTTTTCCATGAAGTTTATAAACACAGAAGGGAGAAACTTTTCCGTACTTGCTACTTCCAAGCACAACATACACTAAAATGGAAAGCAGCCGTTACAAAGGAATTTATTCCTAGAACTCAAGTAACATTCCTACTACAGAACAGCACAATCAAAACACTTAAAACCTGCAGTATTTTCAGAATTTTTGACTGATATTTTAATTGAAAAAAGTCTCAGAATTAAGCACTCTACTACATGTATTAAAAGTACTTCAACACTGTAAATCACACAGAATATTTCTGGATTTAAAGAACATTCTCCTACATGCAGGAACATTAGAATTATCTCATTAGCATCAGAAATGTGGCCAACCAGCATTTCAATACAGTAATAAATATATTTACTACCCAAGTTTAATTAACCACAAACACAATTTCAGCCTTCTACCTGTATTAAATGTCTTGGTTTTGCTCCATAAGATACACTTTACATTTTCAAGTTTCCCAGTTATCCTTCCTATAAGTTCTTGTGAAAGACAGCAGACTGCATTAAAATAGGTTTCTAATTGTGATCAAAACCTCCAAGAGTAATCTGTTTTTTTTCTCTAGTCTCATGGAGATCAGTCAAGCTTCTCTCTTCTGCCAGTTAACAGTCTTGAAATAGTCACAGACTATGGAACAACAATACAAGATTTATTTACTGGCAGATTTGAAAGAATAATTAGACATCAACCTACACAGCTGCAGAGTCTCAATAAATACAGGCTCTGCATATACAAAAGTAATATTTTCCTTTAGAGAATATTTAATGTAAATAGAAGTAAATTCAAGTATGAGAAAAGCAGCACAGACTTAGAGAATAAATTTCAAAAACAAGTACTTACATGAGAAGTTTCTCTTTCTAAAGGAACATTCCTCTGCAGCATATCTATTAAAAATAATTTTAACACAATCAGAAAAGCTAAGCAAATGCAAAATATCACAGTATCCTCTACTTCATCTCCCTGAAAGGATTCCAGAGAATCAGAAACTACATAAAGCTTACTTTCAATATCACAAGTAAAAGACATCCAATCTTCTCTTTAACAATATACCCACAAAACAAAACAAGAATATGAATTTCTGAGCACAGGATAACTGAGAATCACTTTATGATTGAAATACAAGCAATGAAGGGGCTGTCATCTTTGAAATTTATGGTGACTTTGACATTTCAAATATAGTTCTACAACTTGAATCAGAATTTCATCCATCACAATCTTAGATTCTGGATCATGGGATGAAGTAGAACATGATTAAGCTACATTATGCTTCCAGAGAACTACAGTTTGCATAACTGTACTACTGAGACTTGTAGCCAATAGAATGCACATAAGGAAACTGTCCAGTTCCTAAACTCTACTACACTCTGATGAAGTAAGAGCCTCAGACATCCAGATCACAAAAACAGAAAAAATAATTATGAGAGTTGATGAGTGGTCTGGAGTTTTGAACGAGTTCAATAGTAGCTTTCAACACACAAAGATAATTATAAACAAGCGGCTCCATCAAGTGTTCTTAAAATCTGATTGATCAAAGTACCAAATGAATACCTTGATTAAAAAAAGCTGCTAAAACATTCCAAGCAACTTTCCCATCAGCTACAGTAAAAACATAAACCTAAAATCAAATAAATCCACTTTTATTTTATACAGAGTTTTATGTAATTTGTAGCTCATTTCTTAAATCTCCATGTTTTAGCAATGGTTCTTCCACAGCTATACTGCTGAGTTGCACATCTTTCAATTTTTAAAGAAGTGTCAAATTAAGAGCTAGTTCCTACCCACTCAAACAGCAATGATTTGTTTACATTCCAAAGAATCTTGGACTACTAAACTACTGTGTCTGCAGTTCATACTCATGACAGGACACACATTTGTCTTTTAAACAACTTCCTTTTACGTATGTTGAGCTGTATGTATATATGCATGCATATATACATATAAGAGAGATGATTGCGGGGGAGAAAAAACCTCTCTACCGAGATCTACAAAGCATTAGTCTTCAGTATGTCATGTCCAACATGATTTACACAACAAATGGACTTTTGTTAAACATTTTACAAGAAACAAGATTATCTCAGCTAGTTCAATCTGCACATTTAAAATTTTAGTTACTGTCTGTCTGGGTGACTGAGTGATCGGAAGTGGCAGAGTTTTACAGGCACTTCAAAGAAACCTCACAGTACAGAAAAACCTGTTCAAATTTTAGATCTCTTCAGAAGCCTACATTCTTCTAACCAATTCTCAGGGTTTACATCTGATTTCTTGTGAGCATAGCATGTCTCTTATCACTCAGCTGAATATACATCACCCTATAACCAGTACATGAATCTGACCTACACTGAGAATAAAAAAACAACTCCGCAGTTTTAAGACCAATGCTCATACCTCACCTTACTGCTGTCTTTGTTTTCAATTTGGTATGTCTAAAAATTTAGAAGTGAGCTTGACAGTGTGTCCCTTGAAAGCATGCAGGCTTTCAGCTGCAACCTCCTGTTAAAGGAAATGCATCTTTAACCTCCCTGGACAACGTAAGCAGCAGTAACACTGGTACCTCTTGGGATTAATTTTAGTTCTGCTTGCTATTCCAATAACTGAGGATTAGCTCTCATCTGGTAGTGTCGTAAACATCTTTGTAATGCATCTGGAGCACAAAATTCATCAAGATGGGCACAAAGCAGGCATTTGTTTCTGCTTTAATAGGAAAGCCAAACAGTTGCAATGCATAATTTGGGTTTGGGAAGAATGGATTCTTTTTTAGTTTTGGTCCTACTGAAGATTAGTCTAAGTATATGGAAAAGGATTACTGAGCACAGATCCAAGTTGACTAATTGAGGTTTCGAACTAGATGATTACCAACTTATAACTGCTCTTCAAATTTGAGTAGATGGCCACAACTATTTTAATCTTTTAGTGAGTATGAATTAAAAAAAAACCCAGAAATTTTCTGTAAAGTCTCTGTGACTTGTCATATAGCACTTACTATTTTCATATCCTTACAAGGCCTGTCACAGCACCCTAAAACCAGGATGTTCTAAACCTATAAGGAAGAAAGCCATTCTTTGGGGAAGTTTCTGTATCTTTCCTGGACAAATGTTTTTCTTTACTTACTGATTTTAAGTAGAATATTAGCAGTCTACTTTGTTTTTAAATCTCAAATTTTAAAATCCTTTCCTACTTTCAGCACATCCTGTTGGAAGAGAGAGCTGACCCTCTTTTCCCACAAACCGAATTCAGGCCCCCTGAACTCCTAGATACAGTTAAAGATTTCTGAAGGTTTTCTTCAATTCCTTTATACATCATATACAACAAATCTGCAACCCTCCCATCATAAGTAATAGTCCCTTCAGCATGAAAGCAAGTTGCTATCAACATAAAAATCACCTTTTTGCAATTCTTTAGTCTGAAGATCCACACATCCCTCTTCACTTCTTGCACATTCAGGCTGCTGTGACTAAACACAAAATCAAAAGAAAAAAATATTGCAGATATTCAGAACAAGTATGTCTCATACTGTTCTCTCAGAACAAGTATGTCTCCGCTCCTTTGTGTCATGATGAACACTGTCTTATCATGAACTATAAAAAACTTCAAAAGCTTTCTTATTAAGACATCAGTACATATATTAAGAAGGAACAGTCAGAGCTAATTCAACAGTACAGTATTTAGATCTGACCTTACAGTTAACATTAGTACCAGAGATTAGCTTTAAAAAGCTGATTTCAGGAATTCAAGGTGCAATACCTACTCTGACTTCCAAATAAAAGCAATAGCCTAGCAATGTTTATCTATACAAGGAAGAAAAGTATCTGCTATGTATAACAAGGTACAATGATCTCCCTTCAACTTGTGTTTTGGATGGATTTTTTAGGTTTACTTGCATAAAAAAAAAACCAGTTGCAGATCAGCACAAAGTCACCATTGCATAAATAATGCTATATGGAGCTAAGTGTAGTAAGTCTCACCTGAACATTGTTAACTCACTGCAAACTCAGTTCCACATCATGGCTATACTGACTCTAGAACCATATTATGCTGGTTAACAGTGCAGCTGTTAGCAGGTGGAATTATCAGTAATTCCCACCAGACTGAAGCTGACTTCCACTTTTCTGAAGTTCATCGATGCTTGAATTTCTGAACCACGTTATCCCTCAAAAACTTATTCTCAGAGCTTGGCAAGATAGATGAACGCACTCCTGCATCTGAATGAAGAATTAAACCATGTGGAATCCTGTCTACTTTGGAACACAGCTCAGACACACAGACTCAGCTTTGGTCTTACACAAGCTACAGGTGACCATGAGCCCAAACACCCTGGATTATCCAGGGTGCCCCACTCTTCTGTGGCAGCAGATAATGGGCTGTAGTTATCAGCACACAACAGCAGCAAGTGTTGCTCACACACACATGGATGTGCGAGTCTGAAGCCTGACCAGGAAGTGATGCAATGCAATGAACAGCACTTTAGGTTTGTTTATTGGTTCAAAGGACTAAACCAACACTTGACAGCTCTAAGAGCTGGGGTGTGGGTGACTATTTTGCAGGCACTATCAAGCAACACGCACAAAGTATGACCCATTTTTTAAAAAGCAAACTTCAATGTTTCAGTCACAGAAGGAGTATGGCTGAAGGAGGGAATTATTCCTATCACAGAATAACATGGACAGCCCACAATTTAAAAGCCAGCTGCCTAGAAAACTACAGCTGAATAATCTGAAAAATTACTCTTTCAAAGTCCTCCAGTTTAAATTTTTAAAATCTCCATTTTTGCTGCACAAAAATCAAAAGTTACAGGAAGAAACCCTAGCAAGATGTATGAATACACAAGAAACAGTGCAGTAAACATTTTCAAAATAACATAAATACCTTGTCAGTTCTCAAGGTACTCTCTACTTCTTCTGTCAACTTTGGTAAGGCTGTATTATTGCCTAATGAAATACAAATATGTTAAAATGATCAGATTACATTATGCATTTATCTCATGCTACAGTAGAATGTTATTTCTCAGTACTACTTCATTAATATGGCACATAAATTTAAACCCTTCCTGTGGACAACAGAAACAATAGCCAGTCTGTTTACAGCAAACCTGCTCAATAAAACCCCAACTTGGCATCTGCAAGAACACAAGTACTGCTATGTTTTCTTTAAATAAAAAAGGCTTGGGAAATATGGGGAATCAGGATTTACCACAGCTTACTTATGAATTCTGACTTTGGCTTTTTTTCTTGTTTGTTTATGAATTCTAACTTTGTTTTTTTCTTCTTGCTTTTCCTTCAAAAAGAAGTCATCAACAGATTTTTTAGACCAAATTCCAAACAGCCAACTACCTCTGTACTAATAAATGCAGAACTAAGAGTTAATACTAAGGATATATTTTGCTTTAAGTTACAATTAGGTCTAAATCTGTCAGCTTTGGAACTATAACCACTGAAAATGGTTACACAGAATGGTCTCTGTGAAAATGTCTCATTTCTACAGAAACTGAAAACTCAGTAGTTCTGTGGTATAGTTCTTGTTAACTTCAACACAGTTTCAGAAAATCAGAAAACCCCTCCTCATTTAATTCCCCAGGGGAACAACTGTATCCTTATAACATCTCAAAAACAGGCCATGGCAAAATCATCATCACAAGTTTTACAGCATTTTTGGAAACCTATTTTAGAAGTCTGTTTAGACAATTCTTCCTGAACAAAAAGAAATAGTTACAACATGATAATTCACCAATGATGCATGCAAAGTGATTTAATTATGGTTGCAGTTCACAGAATAAGCACCATTACCATTTACAAAAGCTACATCAATGGACAACAAGGATTGAGGCAAGCACTGAGATACAAATACTTTAGTGTGTGGTATTTTACAGTTTCATGGCTCATTTGCCTTTTATATAAACAGCAAGTAAGATTTTTCAAGCTTACTAGACCTGCATCTTTCCTAGAAAAATTCCTGAAATCCCAAAATCTGCAGAGACAGCATTCTCAACCCAAATGTGAATAAAACTAGAGAATAAAGCCAGTCTTTAAGAAACTGGACCTAACCCTACATTATAAAATGTTTTTTGAAATTATAGTAAAGAGAAGGAAAAGATTTAAAAAATAGTACTTGACTAGCATCATTCCACTTCCTGTGGCATAAACAATTTTTCTACAGTTTAATTTCTTCAAAATTTATAATGAAGTCACAATCTTGACTTCATTACAGCATCTACACGATTCATTCATGTTCAAAAAAATTGGTGCTTCAGCTACTTCAGAGGGTCAAAGAGATGCAAGGTCAAAAATAGTAGGATGTTCATTACACTGTATTTTAGAAACCAGCAACCATGAAGATTCACTTCAAATGTCAGCGTAGAAAAAGCGATCTGGATATACAGTATATTCTTAATGCCATATACTATCATTTTCTATTTAAAATAGGCATATACTGCTCACTTAAAATACTCATTTAGGATAACTGGCTGATTCCTTTGTAACACAAAGCAGAACCATTTCAAGTGTATTCACAAGACAAAATTAAGTGTAATATAGTGAATCTGAACATGACCACTAAATAATAACCCAGAGAAAATCTGCAGTTATGATTAAGGATGGCCAATCTTAACCTTCAAAATTACTATGAAGTTACGTTTCTAAAATGATGAACATATATCAAAATGCAATTCTTAATTCTAAACTCTTTCCAAAAACATTTTTTGAATTTCCTAACACATTAATAACAAAACCCATGTGTACCTCCACAACAATTACCCTTTGCAAATAACTTTATATATTAGCTGACAGCTTTAAGTCAATGTATTTTAGTAATTTCTTGCACTCTAGTATTAATTTTCCAACACAACTCAGGTAATCGTGCTCAGGTCATCTTGTTCTCCCAGAATCACATGCTTATTTATTTGTCACCAAATTCTTAAGTGCATTAATAGCCATTTTGCAACTAACGAAGAAGTGAGCTATATTTGAACAGTACAAGTTATTACTAACTATAATGGTAAAATGCATGTTTATGACAACTCATGAACTGAAGAATAAAAAAAAAAGAAATCCTCACCTGAATTAAAGGTTGCATTACTTTTCTGAAAAGTAACTTCAATGCCAGTATCATCTGTTTTGACCAAGTTTCTTTTGTCATCACTGTCATGTAACTTTTCTACATGTAACAAAGTGAGGTCTCTTTTTTCCCCTAGTTCTGCTTCTATTGTTACTTCACCACGGTTGGTGTTTACAGTCACTTCATTTGCAGAAACTAAGGAAAGAGCCTGTGTCTTAGGCAGGGGAGTCCTTATTTCAGATAAGTCACTTTCTAAAAGTACGTTCGAATTTAATTTATAGTTTACATTCTCTACAGCTTCGCTGTCTCTCGCTGCTTCTGAAATCGTACTAGAGAGTTCCGATGCAACATCCTCATGCAAAACATCTTCGGCTTGCTCGTCATCCCCACCTGCCTCTAGGGAAGGACTCTCAGCAGCGTCTGTACTGACCTCCACGCAAAGGGCCTCATCTACACTCATGAGGTTCACTGCATTTTCATCTGCTTCTGTGATTTCACTGTCTACTGTGGCCTGAGGTGCTGCTGATTCTGTCCTCACCCCACTCTCATGTGTCTCGTTCTCTCTACCAATAACAAGCAAAGAATTCCCGCTTTTTTCTGGGCCTGTAGTTGAAAGGATGCATTCAATCTGGTTAGCAGTATTAAAAATTTCTTCACTTTTGTCTTTTACTTCTGTACTCTCAGCAGCAAGTCGACTTTCTTCTATGACTGTAAAGGTGAAGAGACTATCACATTCTTCCATTGTGCTCAGAGTGATCACTGCCCCCTCCTCCTTATCTTCTATATTTGAAGCAGTGTGTTGATCTTCACTGTCAGTTGCAACTCTTAGAACAGGAGCTCCACATTCCCCCACAAAAATCACAGAACCTTTGCTTTTCCCATCTGCATTGAAAGCAGTTAGTCCAAATTGTTCATCCACAGTTGCAGTGGTCTCCACCACCCTACATTCCTCTGATGCATTTGGAGAGAGAATGGCACCTTCATCTCCTGCTACAATGAGCTGACTTTCAGCTTGTGGTGCTGCACTGATCAGGACTATCTCACATTCTTCTGTCACGCTTGTAGTGATCATAGCAGCTTCATATCTTCCTTCTGTTTCTGAAGCAGTGAGTTTGTTTTCATCTTGCACAGCTGCACTAGACATAGGAGCTTCAAAACATTCTGCTGTACTTGTAGATATCATTAGTGTTTCATTCTTTGACTCCGTGTCCGAGATATGTTCAATCATCTCTTCTGTGACTTCACTTGACATCAGGATTACTTGTTCTTCCACAACACTTGTGGAAATCATAGCACACTCATCCTTTTCTTCCTTCCCACTAGCAGTTGGGTGATTTCCATCATCACCATTATCATCTCCTCCTGTGCTGGATTCACTAGGCATGGGATCTTCATATACTTCCATATCTACGGAAACCACAGTATTCTCACTTATTTCCTCTGTTTTCACAGAGGGGAGCTGACCATCATATTCAACAGCTGCACTTGACATAGGAGCCTCAAATTCCTCCACAATACTGGTGGAAATCATGGTGCACTCATCTTTCTCCTGCTTACTGCTGTAAGTATTCACACATTCTTTACACTCTGTAGCTGTGCTAGGCATAGGCACTGTGTCTTCAGTGTCTATTAAAATCATAGAGTTTTCCCCACTTTCATTCACTCCTGCAACAGCAAGTGAACCTTCTTCAGCATCTGTGGCTGAATGTAAAGGAGCATCTTCCACTGTGCTGGTAGAGATGACATCACCTTTTACTTTTACTTCTCTGTCAGCAGGAATAAGAGAAGTCTCATCCTTCTTTGGAACTGCACTACTTATAGAGGCATCAAGTCCTCTGCTGTCAAAGGAAGTCATGGCATTCTCACGTTTGCCTTCAGCACCAAACTGTGTCTTACCTTGCACTGCCATAGCACTAGTCATGGGACTCTCACATTCCTCAGCATCTGAGGGAAGCAAGGTACCTTCATGCTTTCCTGTCTGTGCAGCTAAGGCACCCTCATCTGCAGCACTTGCACTGGTCACGCTGCTTTCAACAATGCCTTTTTCATTTCTGCAGTCTGTGCCACAATTAGCTTCTTTCTCTGCACTTGTCATGCTGTCGACAGTAAGTTTATTTATATCTGTGCCAGCCACTCCTGACTCAGCTTCCATTTGTTCAGCAACTATGCAGATAATGGAACTTTCACCTTCTTCTGCACCTATACAAATTAGTGCACTTCCACTTTCCACTCCTGTACAAGTAGAAGCATGCTCATTTTCTTCATTTCCTCTTCCTGTACTGGTCACAATGTCCTCACCTTCTTCATCCTCTTCTTTTGAGCCTGTACTAGTCACAAAACTTTCATCATCACACAGACCTACACTGACTGTAGCAGTACTGGCTTCTTCCTTTGCCCTTGTACTGTCCATTAGACTTTCACATTTTTCAGCTTCTAAACAAACTACAAATCCCTCATTGCTGTCTTCTAGCCCCGTGCAGACTGCTGAAATTTCAGCATCATCTTCTGGGGTTATGCCTGTGCTGGTCACTGCACTTTCACCATTTACAGTATCCTCAGATTTGTCACCACTAGTTCCAGCTGTGGCACTGTTGTTTGTGACCACTGCAATACATGCACCAGTTACAGTGTTTTCTCCTTGGGTATCTGTACCAGTCACAGAGCAGATGATGAAGTTATGACTTCTTTCTTCTGCACCTGTGCAAGTCACAGTACCTTCGTGTTCTTTTACTTGCCCAGCTGTCACACTGCCCCTAACCTCACCTGAAATATCAGCACTGGTTGACCCTTCACCTGTTTCTGTCCCTGCACTAGTTACAGCTCCATCGCTCTCCATTTCAGCTAAGCAGGACACAGAACTCTCAAATTTGCCTGTATCTACACAAGTTGAGGCCTTTTGCTTTTCTTCAGAGCCTGCACTAGTCACAGCGTCATCTTTTTCTTCTGTCCCAGCACTATTCACACTGCCTTCAATTTCTACTCCTCTTGGGTTCACTGAATCCTTACCACCTTCTTCTGCATCATCCACGGTACAGTCACCATTTTCTTCTCCCTCTGTACTTGTTAGGAAGCTTTCACTTTCTGCTAATCCTTCAGTGACAACACTGCCACCACCTTCTTCAGCTGCTGCAACAGTACAGTCACCAATATCTGCTCCTCTGACAAAACTGCAGCCCTCACTACGTTTTACCCATATGCCTGTTGTGAAACCTTCATCAGCTTCTATGCTTGTGCAGATTACTGTCACCTCACTTTCTTCTGAGCAAGTGGTTGTAGCATCAATGTCCTTTCCAGAATGTGATGTACCCTCAGCTCTTTCTTCTCCTGTACTAGTTGCCATTGCAGTGCTCTCAATGATCTTTTCTGTGCTAGTTCCTATCACACTGGCAGGAGTATTTTGTAGGCTGCTACGCAACAAACTAAGTTTACTACTTCCGGCACTGGTACCTACAGCATTACTTTCATTTTTGTCTTCCATGCCAACCACGTTAGTCCCTTCCCGCTCATTAGCTGTAACAGAGCCTTTGAAACTTTCCTCAGGAACTCCTTCAGGCACTAAAGCAGAAGAAGACTGGATCATATAATCAGTGTCATGCACCTTGTTCTTTTCCACACTATCCATCATTGTGCTTCTTTCTCCCTTTGTGGAAGGATTTATATTCAAGCATTCTCTTCCTTTTCTTCTTGGGGTACGTTCTTTTGTTGCTACATCTCCATGATCTTCAGTTATGCCAGACATCAAGTTATCATTTTTTCTTTTTAACTCCCTGTCTAGAGAGCTTTTTGACTTTGCTGCTTCATTGTAACCATCTCGCCCACATAACGCAGCTGTACTCTCTTCCATTGCCTGTTCACCAGGCCTGGACACCTCATTAACTTTTTTTATACTGTTGGCCATGACGGTGCTGTCACCAGCATCTTTCATGACAGAACTCGGCACTGCACTACCTTGCTCCATGTATACAACCTGTGTTGTATCATTCTTCAAATGGAAATCATCTTCCAATAAGGAAGTCTCATCTGAATTGTGGCATTCTTTAGACATGGTACCTAAAGAATCTGTAAAATCGGAGATATCCATATCCATGGACTTTGCATCAGCAGCATCCTCTCTTGAAGAATTAATTGCTAAAGGAACATCATCTGAATTAGAATTTATCACAGTTTTTAAATTCTTTGGTCTTCTGCTATCTTTTGAAGCCTGATCCTTACCAGACATATTCTTTAATGTTCTACTGCTTGCTTCACATATAATACTTGTTTTATAAGCCCCTTGTTTACTGGGTCCTTGAGCCATGGAAGCTTTTTTGGACAAAGGGTCTAAGGCACCAACTTCTTTATTAGAAGCATCTTCTTGTTCAACAGTCTTTTTAGCTGTAGGCAGAAACTGTGATCCACAGGCTTCAAGATCTGCCAAGCTGTGTTTTAACTCCTTATTTGAAATAGAACGAGATCCTTTTTGTTTTACTGCACATTTGGCATCTGTGGCTTGGAGAGAGTTTTGAATGTTTTTTCCATCAATGTTAGATGCTTCCTGTGCTTTTGTTTTTTTCAAATCAAGTTCTATCAGCTCTTCCTCATGACCAGCATGCAAGTCATCATTATTCATAGTTACCTTTTGAGGGGCTGTAACCTGGCTGCTTTCAGTTATGCTAGCTGATTGCTTTTCCTCCTTAAGTAAATCTTGGTTTGATATATTGCCTTTTCTATTTTCACAAGATACCTTCTTGCTTTGTTTTTTATCTACTGTCATTGTGACAGATAATCTTTCATGCCCACTATCCATTTCTTTAGTATCTTTATCTTCCAATTTGATGCTCTCTTCCTTCTTCTTTATTTCCTTGTTGCTGTGCTTTAAGTTTCTGCTTTTATGACCTTCAGCAGAGAACCTTCTTTCTAGTTTGGAATTACTTAAATCTTTATCACCTCTGTATTTCTCTTTTACAGCCCCTTTTTCTCCAGAATGTAACTTAACTCTGTGACTAAAGTCTTTTTGTGATCCCTGAGTTGACTGTGGGCCACTTGCAAGCTGAAGCTCAGCACAACTCTCTTCCAAACCTTTATCTTCATTCCTGGATTTGTGTTGTTTATCTGAATCATTGTCTTCCATGCTCTTATCTTTGTCTAGTTTCTGTCCAGTGTCTTGTTTTGTTAATTCCTGTAATTCTATTTCAAATGGTTTGAACTGTTTACTATGACTCTTTGACTTGGACTTCAACAAAATCTTGTCTTCTGCAAGGCTCTTAGATCTTCGTCTATCTTTATGAACACCATCTTCAAGTTTTATATTACTATCAGAGTTAGTTGATTCTATTTCGTGTTTATCTTCTGAGTAGCTTTCGCTCCTTCTGTGTGACGCTGAACCAGGTTGCTTTGAGGCACTTAGGGAATCCTTCTGTGGCTTAGAATCACTCAAGGACCTTTTGGTCTTGCATTCTGCTCTTGGTTTGTCTGTTGAGAGATGTCTGTCTTTTTTGCTTTCTTTCCGCAGCAATTCTTCAGCTTTTAAGGTTGATTCAGAAGAGTTTTTTCCATCTTTTCCTGTTACTGATACTTTCCTTTCACTTCGGTGTTTACTTTTTCTTTCATATTTGTCATCTGAGGAAACCTTTATTTGTTGATTATGTTTCTGGCCACCATCCTCTCCTTTCAAACTTCGCTCAAATGAATGAATGTCAACATCTTCACCTGACTTGTGAATACCATCTCCTTTATATTTGTGCTTTAAAGGAAGTTTATCTTCTAAAGCAGTTCTTTCCTTTTCATTTTTATCTCTGTAAGACTTGGCTTCTTTTTTGGCAGAATTTCTCATATGTTGAATTTCTGTGTCAGTATCTTTTTTGGGGTGTTTTTCATTTTTAGATATGGATTTCTGCTTCTGTGGTTCTTCAGTATTGACTTCTGCTTTATCCAGTTGTTTTTTTGGATCCCTTGTTTCGCTGTCCTGCTGAGCTCCTTCAGCCTGAAGAGAAGTGGAGGTTTTTCTTTTATGTTCTTTTTCTGCTTTAGAATCACTTTTGCTTTCCTCAGCTGAATGCCCCCATTCTGAAAGTCTTCTAAGTTGTTTACAGATTTCATTTTTTCCATGATTGTGCTTCAATTCTTTGGAAGAATTCTTTTCACAAGTCTACAAAAGAGATTTTTAAAATATATATAAGTACATATTACACAGTTTGCTCACTTATGTGCCTGAACAGAACTGGCAAGCACAAATTCTCAAAAAAAACCCCAGTACACTAGGGAATACACTGTAATAAAAATTCATATAAAATATAGTCAGTCAGGAAATGAAAATTGCCATTTTCATTTCAGCTATCTGCTATAGTGAAAAAATCTAAAGCAGAAGAAGTTATCCTTAAGCTGCCTGAACTTTATTTTTTTCTTCATAAGGTCATTTTGCTAAAACGACTTTAAAAAGTTTTTGAATAGACAATTACAATTTCAAGTACTCTGTAACCTACTTTAAATAGCTATTACGCTGTCTGGTAAAACAAAACTGTAACTAAAAATCTGCAACTAAACAACACACCAAAACCTAAGAAAGATACATCCAGACTTCTACTTGAATTTCCACTCCCACCTTTTTTAATTTAAACAATGTTATTCATAAAATTCGCACCATAAAAATCTTCTTACCTTTTGTTTTTGGAACACAGTCAGTTTTCCTTTAACTTTGCAGTGAAAAGTTAAAACAAATCAAGCTCAAGTCTTTGCATATAAAAGACAGTGCTCGTTTTAAAAACCCAGCATGCTTCACAGATTAGGGCTCAAACTGCATCTCAGGTTCTACTACAACATGCATCAGCACTGAATACATAGACCTGTATTTAGCCACACTTCAGTGGCTACTGGAATTCAGAAAACATTACTATTGTGATGTCAGTTCACTAATACAACTGAAGGAACAGGCAGGGAAAAACTTATGAGTGAGAACGAATGCAATTATATGCAGTTCGGTGGGGATTTATGAAGGAGTACTATCAGAATTAAAAGGAAGATCATAAGATTTATACTTAAGAGACACCTACCTCATTTGTCTTTTGCATTTCTTTAGAATCTGCTTCAGATGGCTCATTTTTCTTTCTGCAGGTATCTTCAGTATGCCTGAAACAGGTATTTGGACAATTCAGCAAAGAAAAATCAGAACCAGCCTAACATTACTTTGCAAACTTTCTGCTTTCAAAGCTTCACACAACAGAGAAATGGCCACTAAAAATACAGAAACAGAACATGATCACCAAACTTCTGACTAACCAATTTGCCCAGGCTTTTTTCTCTTGTAAAATTATATATATCAGCTTCAAAAATACCCTGAATACCAGTGCTTTAAAGCAGTATTAGCATGACATTAGTACTGCTGTTGTGCCTGTAAAAGGGGTAAACTTTTCCTTACCCCATATTTACCTATATGTAGACAGTTACGTACACAGGTACGTATCTACGTGAAACAGCTATCTAAAGATGAAGCCAACTTGACTTGCCTGTTAGATGCACAAACAAGTAGAAGCTCTCCATTGTCATGCTTTTATTAGGCATTCTGTGAAAAACAACATAAAGACTCCTACTGCAGTCTGAGCTGCAACATATATAATCAGCTGCAATCTTTCTGCCAGAATTCCATGTTTGTTTTCAGTAACAATATTATGCAAATATTTAAAGAAAAAACTATTTAAATGGATAAGGCTAAGTAAAAAGTTGAAAATAACCTTTCCAATCTGCAAAAATGAACAGTCAAAACATTAAGTCCTTTTGAGCAAATACATAAATACCTTGAATCTCTTTTTCTTTTTCTGCTCAGGGCCACTTTTTTTTCCAAAAATTTCTGTTCTTTAAGCACATCCTTAATGCTGGTACCAGTCGTTTTTGACTCTAGACTTTTTGATGAAGGTTCTTCTAATTGCAAGCCACTTTTTCCTAAAATAATACACAAATGGTGAAATACATACACATCACTGTATTAGTGTTTCAGCTATAAACATGACAGAAAGCAGTACAGAGAGCAATAAGGTGTAGCAGAGAATAGCAGTTAGATAGGTGCTAATTAAGCTTAAGCAGTGTAACGGATATATGAAAAAGTGAAGAAGAAATTCTGTATTAATACTTTGAATTATAATTTTTTCTGTTACATCACTGTTGAGATGTTGTGTTATTAAGGGAAGGAAATGACTATAGCCCTATATGACCATTATTCAAAGCTGAATGTTTTATTCTGTGGAGAGTAAGTGAGAGCACAATGGTGTGGGCTACTCGCAGCTTTTCTTCTCATACCTTTAGCATTCTGATTTCCAGTTTTTAGGGATTTTGTCTTTTCTGCAGCCTTCTGTTTACGTTTTTCTTCAAGCCTCTCTCTGTTAATTCGTCTTCTAAGGAGTCTCTCTTCTTTTTCTTTGGCCTTTTCGGATGCATAACCAAGGAAAGCAATTTATCATTAGGTCAAAGCACATTCTTTGACTACAAATGTAAGTCTAAACCCTGTAGAAAACAGAACACTGTAGCTCAAGGCAAACTAAACCATAAATACACCTTAGAAATTATATAAAAGTTAATGGAATCGTCCAATATTTTAGTGAAGTTAAATCAGCTGAGTTCCAGAATTTCCTTGCTGCTCAACACTGCAGACAAAAGCTATGCAACCTTCCCAAAGAACATATGTTTTATCTGTATGTATATACAATATACACATATTTATTAGAATTATAAATATATGTATCTGGCCAACAGAAAAATCTGAAAGAACTGCTGCTCCCTCTTCTCTGTGCTGGCCCTTCTGCCACAGAACAGAGTGCATATGCTTAAATCTCTGTTTCCAGTCTCAGTGGCTGTAGACTTGCTACAAACTACTGATTTCATGGTCAGCAAGGACAACATTTGTAAAGAGTTGGGGCAACGAAGTAGCCTGAAGGAAAAAACCCCACTGAAGGCAGGCTGCAGGTAGATATGGGCTACTTTTTTCATCCAAATTGTAATGGTATTTTGCGGGGAGGAGAAGGAGATAGAAAACTGTAATCACTTGCAATGCCAGAAGCCTTCAAACTATAACCAACAGAGCAAAGTGCTGTGCTGGAGAGCAGATCATGCCATACTGATGGAAACCTGAAACCAACAAAAGGAAAAAAAAAACCCTGAAGGGGGAAGAAACTGAAGACTCCTCCTGGCACAAACCACCACCAAACCAGAAGTGGACTTACAATGGACTGACGGCGCTGTTCTACGGTTCGTTCGTCATCAGAGTCACTGAAGTATTTGGAGTACAGGAAAGGCTTGCGAACATAAGCATGGCGAACAGGCTTGGCCTTCCCATCACTCAGCTCGTTCACATGGGGCTTCGTCTTACTTTGACTGTTCTTCTCCTCTTCATCTAAAGAAAGGTTGGTGAGTGTAGAGATATAGTGATAAATAAGGGCAGTGCTTTCAACATAACTTTCGAGAAGGCAAAGATACTCAAAATGTATCAACTGTTATTTACTCTAAAACCATAAACAGTTAAAAAATTAAATCCTTTTAGTATTAAAATACCATTAGATTATGAAAAAATCAGAAGTACAATGATGTGTTTGTGCACATCATTCAGCCAAAAAATTGCAAGACACACAACAACTGGGCTTACCCCTTTTGCCTGTAACCCCACTGCCCCTTAACATACAGCATTTAGTAGCTAGCTATGCATGAGAAGTCAATATAATTTCTGCTATGTATTAAATTATAATTCTCCCCACACCAAAACTATCAGTACAGTATTTGAGGACATAAAAACTAGCTGGCTTACTGAAATACATTCACAAAACACATTATTGGTTACATACATCTAAGTAATAATCAACTAAAAATAAATAGATCTAGTTCAGTTTTATCAGGATTACTAGAAATAGTGCAATACTGTACACATTATTTGTATTCATGAAACATACATAAGGCTTGCTTATATTTCATAAATATTTAGCCATAACTGAACACGATCTGTCATGTTTCAAAGTAAGACCAAAGCTAGAGAATACACAAGTGACTTGGTGCTTCTACATTACATTTTTAGAGCAGAAAAAGTAAGCTGTGAGCATATTAGAGAGAACTCATTCAGGTACTAAAGCATTCTGCATTAAAAAGTGGAAAGTTTTACTAATGGCAGAAATCAGAGCCTGAAGTCTGTACTAGACAGGGAAAACATAGTGAACGACTTGGCTCCCGAACTTTTAAAGCTAGATCCATTCCTGTACTTTCTACCGTGGCCAAGTTCCTGAATCCTAAAGCTCTAAACCAAATCTCATCTACAAAGTCAGCTACAACCACTACTCCAGGATCACAAAGCACTTCAGTGTTATACCAAGTTCATGGTAGACAGGAGGGGAAGAAACCCCGCAGAACAGTGACATTCACCATTAAGTGCTTTTTGTCACCTATGTAATACTACAGCATAAAAAAAAGATTTACAATGTTTAGAATATACTATATTATATGAATAAAAATATTAAAAAAGTATATCCACCGCTCATCTTTTGCAACTGCACAAATATTATCCAGTTCACATTCAAAATCTCTCTCATAGGTAGGCAGAAACTCTCAAGTTCATGACACGGTATACTCGACAAAAGCATTACATAGTCCTTATTGCCAGTTAATAATGCAATTATTTTACCTGATGTGATCTCCCCCTCCTCAGTACTGTCAGAAATTACAGGCTCCTCTTCGCTCTCCTCTTCAAAGGAAGAAAGGTCACTGGTATGGACAGAGCTGACTGTGATGTCACTGAGTACATCCATATCTGAATCTATTAACATATTTTCTTCCAAAGGAAAAAGTAAAAACAGAGAGCTGTAAGGCAGTGCATTGAGTTTGTTAAACTTTTCCTACCAAAACATCAGTTCTGTCACTGAAAACAAAACTATGTTAAGATTTAAAAATAAGAAAACAAAATTATAACACTGTCATGAAATAACCAGGCTGTCTCTGGTTTATTCAAAACTAAAGTCACTCTGAGGTAGAACTGTAAACTTTAAATAAGGACTGAAATTGTTGAGAGGCCTTGCCAGATTAAGATGACCAATCACACACCTGAAGAATCAAAGGTCATCTGACTCCTAACTCAGGTACCTCAATTAAGAGTGATGGATCAAGTCAAATTATCACTAGCAGACCAGTTTACCAGAATTAGCAGAAAACTTACATTCCAAATATACTGATTCAACTCCTGAATAAACTTAAAAATCTCACTCCTTATCCATATTTTGAGAAAGAACATTGCTCACTCCATACCTTCTTTAGTGCTTTCAGTTGTTTTATGTTTATTGCTATTTTTTTCTGGAACCAACTGTTTCACTGGTTCCGACTCCTTCGCTTGCTTTTCTTCTTTTGACTTTGTAGCATCATCACTTTTCTTTGAATGATCAGATTTCTTGTCAAGCTTTTCCTTCTTTTCTCTTCTTCTTTCACTTTTTTCACTGCTCTCTGGTTTCTTGTCAGATTTATCCAATAATTTACTCTTTACATCTTCACTTTCCTGTTGAATATCTTTACTTGTAAAAATATTAGTATCCTTTGCTGAATTTTTTATTTCTTCACTTTGGCAGGGAAGCTCATTTAAATCGTCACTCCTTGCAAGTGTTTCAGCCCCTTCTCCAGAAACGTCGCAAATTGCTTTCTCTCTGTCTAGCAAGTCCTCTGCATTTCTCTCTCTATCAGTGCTACCATCCACACTCTGCTGAGATGAAAGTTTTTTTGCAACTTTGTCATTGTTCTTGGGATTTGAGGTCTCTGTTGAAGCTCTGGCAGCACTTGCTTCTTGATTAAGAGATGTTATTGTTTCCAAAATGGACATTGCATCACTAGCTACATTAGCATTTGGAGTTGTAGCAGAGACACCTTGAACAGTAAGAAAGAAGAGAGTTTTACTTCACCCTAGTTTTTGTAATTCTGTTCAGATAGAAGGTTAAATGTGAAAAGAAACAGAATAAGTACTCTCTACAAAATACATATAACTAAAATACTTGATTGCTTTTGCCTTGATTTTGGCTAAAAAAAAAAGAACTGAACAAAAATCTCCAAGATGGGGCATTCCTGCAGCATGCACCATACGATTACTAGACATCAGTTTTGCTCTGTGACACAGCACTGCTCCTGAGGTCTGCCTAGAGAAAGTGAGGATTGTCAATGAGAAGGACATCTGAACACAGCCCTTGCTCATCTCTACCAACATCCTAAGTAGAACGATGACTCTGGATAAAATACATGTATATAACATATATTTTATATACATATATATATATATGTACACTGCAGGACAAGACAGTAGCTCACACCTCTAGTATCCCTGTAAGTGTAATGGAAAATCGACTCAGCATATTGACTGTATAACAACAGAAATACCTTATCACTTTTCTATCATTTTAGAACCAGCTCTGAAGACGGACGAACATTAACTAGACTAGCACTAAGAACTGCAGCTGGCTTGCTCACCCATTTTAAAGGAAGTGGGCCTCACACTGGATTTAAATAAAGGTTCCAAATAGATGGATGGCTGTGGAGTCTCTTAGAACAGAAAGAATGGACAATTACCTGCAGGAGTGTTTAGAAGTTGATGCAGGTAATATAAGGACTGTAGCCATCCAAATTTTATGGCACACAGCAACTGCACAGCTAACTGTCTCAAGTAATTTTTTTTGTCTCTACTGACGGACAAAAAAAGTTGCATCATTCTTCTCTTACAGCTCTTTGTCTTATCTGTTCCTATAATACTGAGACCAACTTTTCTCCCTACAATAAACTGATCCCTCATAATCTCAAGCAAAAGTGAAAGAGTGACATGGTCATAAGCGTGACACCTCTTTTGCTTTATACCTTTATACACAGAATAAGAGACAAGCATTCTGGCATGCTGCCTGGAGCTCAGCTTGCCAATACTGATCCTAACAACATTATGGTAGCAGAAAACCTAGTCAATGATTCTGCTCTCTCAAACCCCATTCTGTTGTTAATAGACTGCTCAGAGAAATGGTAATACCTTGCACTGTAACAGAAGCATCTGCTTTCTCCTCACTTGGAGATGTACTGGGGCCTGCCTCATCTTTGTGATTCAACGTGGCTAAAAATTCATGGACAGCTTTTTCCACCTGAGGTCTGAATGTGTGGTTGATCTTTGGGTCCACAACCTGAGAAATAATTCTGTCAATTCCTGATTCCAACATTCCAGACCTGGAACAAAGTTTCATAAATTAGTACGAAAAATTAGTTTTTAAGAACATATTAATAAAATATGATCATTTAGATGTGCTCCAATGAAGCACCAATGTCTTCTGAGCATTCCCACAGCTATACATCTAGCCTGTGCCTAACCCATAAGAAAAAATGTGCTAGAGAAACAAAACAATCCAAGTACACGGAATTAATACAACACGCAGCCTGTTATTACATCACTAGTGGTTACGCTTACAAGTGTTATCTAACTGCAAAAACCGTATTGTGGAAAAAAAAAATTCAGAAGAAACCTTGTATTACCAATTACCATAGTAGAAAAGAGATGAATTATAGAGGGCATAGGGCATAAATAACTACCAAACCACTCATCACTACCCTAAGTTACTTTCTGCTCAGTATAAGGCGGCAAGTTCTGCAGCTTTATAGAACACATATAATCTTCAGTAAAATAAAATAGAAAAGAAAACCCACAGCTATAAAGCTTATCTCTTTAGACCCCTGTACGTGTCCCCTGCGGGACATACGCTACCTCTTGTCATCATTGCTTCTTTAACAAGAAAGAACAGTTGCTCCCCTTCCCACAAACCAGAGCTCAGTAGAAGTTATCAATGGTACCACCACAGCACAACCAATTGTCTGTTCTCAAATCTGTGGTTTGACCCAATTTAATGGCTAAATTGATGGTACGCTGAAGAAATTGCCTAATGTTTCTTATGAGTCTAAGACTTGAGAAGAAAGGCTGGAGGAACCTTCACAAAATAATGTAATACCAGGTTAAAGTGTCTGACATAACTTTAATATAACATCAGTTCTTTAAACCTCTTCTCTACCCAGTTAGATTTAAATCCATTTTTCTACTTTGTGACTTTAGCTTTTCTATTTCATGACTCTGCAGAGTTTAGTTTGTGGAATGCTTCTCCTTAGCTCTAAAAATGGTAACTGCAATTTTTTTAACACCTCCCTTAAAAGAAAGAGTAAAGGTAACCTTTAGCTAGAGGGGTTACATCTCAAGCCAAGATCGAGGTTTCCACCCCTGCATAAACTTGAATCAGATCAAAGAACATCTGCAGTCTAATTCTGACTAATACTAATGGTGAGTTATCACCTCAAGTAACTACATTTTAAACACTGAGAGGGAAAACAACCCAACTTCTTCAGATGTTTCTTTGAAGAAAGCAACTCACTTTACATTGACCCAGACCCTCCATCACCCATCATATTACATGAGCATATTCAGAGAAATCCCAGAGCTGTCACTTACTTGAGAACTTGCTGCCTAATGTTATTTCTCAGCTGGTTCTTGTTGAGATGAGGACTCCAGGTATGAGTTGCCAAATGGTTGGAAACAAAGTTGTCAACGCGCTGTCTCAAATTCTGGTAGGCAGGCTACAAAACAACAGCAGAGAGGTTAGACTAAAGGGATCATGTAAGTGGTTGCTTATCCTCTCGGAGGCCAGGCTGGTACACAGGGAGCCCCCGGCGCTCCGCAGGCGCTGCCCTGCGGCGATGGCAGCGCGCTGAAGGCTGTCCCGCCAGACGCTGCGCGAACCAGGTGTGCATGACCGTGCGTGCGCGGCCGGCCAGCCCGCGCTCCCCGCCGAACACGGGCCTCCGGCTTCGTCCCCACGGCCGCGAGCGGAGCCGGAGCCCTGCGCGAGGCCAGCGGCCGCTCCGCACCGCCAAGCGCGCCGCCCCGGGCCGGGCCCGTCCCCGACCTGCCAGAGCCCGGGACGCTGGGACCCCCCCGAGCCTCCGGTCCCGCCCGCCCGCACCTTGGTGTCCACGTCGGCCAAGCAGTCGCGGCGGAACTGGTCGAAGAGCCCCTGGCTCTTGAGGTGGTTAACGATCATGGAGACCAGCTCGGGCTCGGCCGCGCCGCCCCCCGCGCCAGCCCCGGCCCCCGGTAGCGGCGGCGGCTGCTGAGGGGGCGGCGGCGGGGGCGGCGGGGGC
>VWZV01016101.1:109932-253924 GCA_013397155.1 Irena cyanogastra
GGCGGGGCCGGCGTGGGGCGGGGCCGCGTGGGGTCACCGGCGGCGGGTCGGGGTCGGGGTCGGGGTCGGGGTCGGGGTCGCGGTCGCGGTCGGGATCGGGATCGGGATCGGGATCGGGGTCGAGATCGGGTGGGCGCCGCTCGGGACGCCTGTGGCTGTTGCTGTCTGATAACGGGCACTGCGTCCCCCCCCTCTCGCTCCATCCGACTTCAGGGGCCGCTGCCGCCGCACTCCTGGAGGAGGCGGCTGGAAGATGATAATTAAAATATTTGAATTTAAACTTGCCACCTTTACATATCAGTGCATTCTCATGTGCTCTTGTAATAGAAATGTTTTCCAACCTATTTCTTGTTTCTTGCTTACCTTCTTAGCCAGTTTTTTTTTTTTTTTATACATGTCAGTGTTACGGTCGCAACTGTCCGATGTGCTGAGGCAAGGAAGATTCAGATTAGGTATTAGAAAACATTTTTCACTGTTTGGGTGGTCAAGCATTGCATTGGGTGGAGCCACCGTTCCTGGAGCTGTTTGGGGCATCTGGATCTGGTGCTGTGTGATACCATTTAACCTGGAGCCCCTGCTGTATGTGTTTGCAAGCTGGTTATGACTAAAGTCGCTTTTGCATTCTCTTTTAGTACAGTCTAACTTTTAAATATTTTTGACATATACTTGATAGGAGAAGTCTCAGTGAGTTTCCTAATGTCTTCTAAATAAAGTAGATAGCTGATGTAGTTCCAGATGCAGTTCCTAACTTCCTAAACTTCAAGCAATATTTAAATTGCTGAGGAAATGCTAAGATATGAGAGAAAGAGAAATGAGATGTATATGATATTGTGGGAATAAATTGTTGTGTGGCTGCAGGCTGGACAAGTACATGGAAGTAAAAGTCACAAAATTCAGGGAAGGGGCTTGTGGCTCAGAACATGCCTGCTCTGCTACTGGGGACTGGGAAGGTATTTTTTTCTCTTTATGGCTCTAGGCTTGCTTTTTGTCCCTGAATATGAGAATGACTCTAAGGCTGGGCAGACCCATTTCAGCCATTAGTGTCATGTCAGCAAGCCACACAACTCGTGATGTCAGATTAACATATTTTGTCTCACATTTTGTCTCATTTTTGGCTAACTGATTATGCCACACCTGAAGCAGAAATAAGAATAAAATACTATTACTGTTACTCGTAGTAGCATAAGTAAAAATAAAACACTAGCAATAACTCATCCTTTCTTTTTTAGACAATGTTGCAGAAATCTTATTCTATGGATGCCTACCACAAGCATCAAATTTGCATTGGCCAACATGCACAACTGATTCTATGAGTGTTCATAGACTTAAACTCTCTTGAAGTCAGTTCATACCATAATTGATAAAAGTGGTAACTGAACTTGACAGGTTAGTTGATGTTTTCTGGTTTTTGTTTTTCAGTGAAACACTGTAGTTTTTTCCTCAAAAACTTTGTTTGTGCTATGTATGTTGATAATGAATCTAAATTTATGAAGTATCTGGAATCCAGGTGACAGCTGGATAAAGAAAGTAAAAAAGGAAAGTAAAAGTCCTTTGCTTTGCTTGGGAGTCAAGGATTAATCTGAACAAATTTGGTAGTGATAGGAGATGCCCTTTCTCTGTGATGGACTCTGTTGCAAAATTCTGTGCTCTCCAAAGATAAATTATTGCTGTTGGTACTGAGATTACAAAGGTGATGTTCCTCTTTAACCAGGTTGTCTTTTACAGGCAAGGGTACACAGAAAGGGGAGCTCTTTAGTATCATTTTGAGTTTTCTAGTAAAAATAAAGAGTTTTCACCAGGAATAACTGAAATGCTTGAGCAGATTCTTGGATAGTAAAAGCTCTAAAGCTGCCCAACACTAACAAGAGATCTGTCCTGGATGAATTGCTCACTTCTTCGTCTACATATGTGGTAACATGTCTGTGCCTTGCACCATCTGTGTTACGGCTGTGGCTCCATTCTCAGAGGTTTATTTTCTTTTAGTGTGTAGCTTATTGGTATGTTGTTTATTATGGCACCATAAACCCCAGAACTGTGGATGCTGAATTCATTTGTTGTATGAATGTGCATTGCCTGATGCATATTTCATTTTTGTTTCTCCCTGTGCATAAACAGTGTACTTGTATGGTTGTCTCTAGTTAGGGAAAGCCTCAGATTTTCTGGTGCTTACTGTTACGGGATTTTTCTAAAAAAGGCAAAGTGATGCCTAGTAACAGCACTAGTAATCACAATCTAGTCCACTCTGTTTTGGAGCAGCAGAGAAATGGTGCCAGCATTGCTGAGGTTTTATGCTTCATCAATAACAGCATATGTGGCTTCAGCTAAGCTGCAGCATGAAATGCTGTAGTTGTGAGACCGGAATGTAGCCAAGGCACGGACTGTACCTTCAGCTGTGATGTGACTGGAATGATGTCCATATCCTTACATGGGAATAGTTGCAGTAGATAAAATGTTATTGGACTGCCATAAATGGAGGATATGATTCTGTCATCCTTTTTTTTGGTATGTAAATAAGAACATTTGGATAGACTGTTGTTTAATTGTGCATGCTTGAAGTGTTCTTTCTGGCTTTGTAACCATGTTTCCTTCCTGGTGTCAGTCATGTTTTTATTTGTTCAAACAGGTGTATACATGTATTTATATTTTTTATTTGGCTGGCAAGTAGGTCCTGTGCAAAATGTGAAGCTTGGTGGCTTAAGTGAATTATTGGTAGAACAGCAAATGTATTTTGCTTCAATGGGAGGCTGCCTGTCCTAAGTGTTTTCCACAGGCAAGCCTTTGGCAAGTGCAGAAATGAAAACAGTGACTAGACAACAGGTTTTAAAGTGATGAAATGAAAGCATTTATTTGGAGTAGGCTGTCATGACCATACCTCTAAAACTTTTTGTTCACTTCTAAAGAGATTCCTTGAGCAAAACTGAAACTACCATGAGACCTTGGTTCTCGCACTGGAACTGAGCAGGACAATTGTTGCCAGTCATGCTTAAATTCAGCAGAGATGGACATTCGGTGGCTCCTCAAATTGGCAAGTTGAATAGACTGAGCTGCTTTGTAAAAATACTAAAGTTTTCATGTTCAGTAGCTAATATAACTGGTTGTATTTGCTGGGAAGATTGTCTGATTAAAGTTTGAGAAAAATTTGTGAAGTCTTCTAAGTCACATTTCATCAGCCTGCATTTTTTAATATTTTTTATCAATATGCAAACGTTAACTCATTTTATTTTATGTAGCTTGACATGGTAGAAGCATTTAAAGTTACAGATCTGAATATAACTATCTGAAAAGTTAGGATTATTTTTTTCCAATTTCAGAACTTCAGTGTGACACCAAACTCACACATAATGCTTTTAAAAGAACATTATTTTGAAGGTACAGATATGCCTCTTCTCCCTTTTTTTATTTTATGTCTCTGTCAATGCAAAGAAATTGAGTTTCTGAATGCCCAAGTTTTGTGAGATGAATAGAGCCTGTTTAGAGGGTGACATTTGAAAGCAAAAAGAGATTACTGTCATACTGTCACAAATAACTTTAATACACAGCATTACTTGTTTTGTTTTTTTGTTTTGTTTTGGTTTTGTTTTTGTTTTTGTCACCATGAAAGGAATCTTTAAGGGCAGATGGAGCCTTGACCTACCTGTGAGAGGAAAGCCCATCTGTGTGGCCATGTCTGTGACTGGTGATGCAACGTTTGTACTGTTCACTTTCATGGCAGTTAGAGAAGAGACAGGCACACTACAGCTTTCTTACCTCTTCACAAGCAAACAATGACTAATGGATGTAATATTGTTGGGATTATTATTGGCATCTAGGGAGTTGGACATCTAATTCCTGCTAACGTGATTGATGATCTCAGCATATATTTTTTCCCTTTTTTTTCTTGCCCTTTTTTTTTTCTTTTTTTATTTTTTGAAATGTAGGTTTTTGCATGCTGGAGAAATACCACTTTGTTTCTCCATTCTGGTGAAAAATGTTAGAAGGAGTTACTGTGCTCTTTTTAATAGAGTTTTTACTTTGGTGTTTGTTTTTGACTGGAAATACATGTTTTTGCTATTTGTGTACAGGAAGACAGAGGAAACTTAATGGAAGTTTGTTCTCCAGAGAGAGCACAAGAGAGTATACATTCTTTCTACACTCTTTCACTTTTGCCTAAATGTTATTTTAATGGTAAGGTAAAATGGTACAGCTTAAACATGAAAGCAGAGTGAGTGGATATACAAAAGCATGACACATTTTATGTCAGCATTCTTTGCTGACTACAGCAAGGTGAAATCAAGGTGGAGGCATTGCTTAAATGGAATGCATGAAGCTTAAAGTAGAGCTGATGGACTGAATTTTGCTTTAATTTATACCTGGTGTAGTTCCATTGAAGTCAGCAGGGAGATGGATCAAAGGAGGACTTTGCTACTAAATAATAGGGTGCTCAAAATTGTTCATGCCATCATTTCTGCAACCTTGGTTGTAATCCTCAAGTAAAAATGAGAGTTATTGTGTCTAGTGCAAAAACAGTATTTTCTGTGGAAAATTTTTAAAGTGTTATTTAGGAAAATAACAAAAATAAAAAATAATGATTTGGGCTTTTGTCTTGTTCTCTTGTGTTGGGGATGCCAAAGGTCTGGAGGAATAGGAATGGTGAGTCACATTTCAAGAGCATTCTTGTAGGAGAGGTGGGGTGGGGAGAGGGAAGGAGGTGGGTCATCGTGTTGCTGTTGGCCTGCCTTCCATGTGTGGATCCTGGCACTGCTGAGCATTAAGAGAGCACTGTCTGAAGTCACTGCTGAGGTGGAGTGTGTAGAAGAAGCTGGTGTGAAGGGGCTGAAGGTGTAAACCCCACACTGCTGGCTCTGGCTGCAGATTGAGGCAGTGGCTCAGGTGCAGTCGAGGTGCACCCGTTGCCGGTCTGCTGCAGATCCCACTGGCTGCCCCAGCAGCGTTCCTGGCATCCTTGCTTGTCTCTCCGTTGCCGGGGCAGAGAGGAAGGAGTGTGTTGCCCACCTGACGCTGACACCACTGTAAATCCAAGTGGACTGTCTGAATGGGAGTTGAGATTTATAACCTACCCAGAGGAGTACCCCCAAGCTATTGTGCTTCAAGGACAGCCCTTGGGACTTGTTCTGAAGAATGTGGAAAACGTGAGGGAAAAAATATTCAGTGAAACAGCAGAAATAATAATGCTTGCTCAAAATCTTTCCTCCTCACCTATTGATTTGCGCAAAGATTATATGAATTTAATGCCTAAGATTTGTGCTTTTTTTGCCAGGTTTCATCAAAATTGGCCAGCCGTTTCGAAAGTTATGGGGCAGGGGTTGGAGAAAGACTGAAATATAGTGAAATAATTGTTTCCTGGGGAAAAAAAATAATTGAAGCCTGGATCGACTATGATATATTGTGTGTGGAGATAACCAGCTCTGAATCTATTCAGAGACCAGCTGCTTTCTGAATAGAAACTGATACAGGAGTCAGACAAGGGGAAACAATCCCAGACTCACACTGGGGTGTGTGAGAAATGCAAGGTTTCCTATTTAATTTGTTTAACCAGAGGAGAATAGAAAGTCAAGAAAATGTATTAACGGTATTACCAATGCTAAGCCCCAACATTCATGCATCCCAATTTTGATTGTACAGTAGGAAGAGAGCATTTTAGGAATTTATTCTCATGAATGTCTTGGGATTTTGGCTTTTATTTGCTCTTAGCAGGGTTTTAAACCTTCCTGAAATGGAGAAGTGTCATGTTCGCTTTAGCAATGGGATTAGTAAAAACACATTAGTGTTCAGTAAAAAGGAGCTAGTGAGGCTGTAAAGGAAGAAGACAACTTTGCAAAAGCCTTTTTTTTCTGTTTTATGGATATGCTGGCTGGAAGGAGGATGGGTGGATGAAACAGCTCTGCTGTCACAGAGCTGCTGGATCCAGCCAGCTTGGCTGTAGCCCCTTCTGAGAGAAGAGGGCAGGATTGATCTGTGTGCAGCCTTTTCTGAGCCTTGGGTATCACAAACAGGTCCTTTATGTATTTTGTCCCATTGCCTTTATTGCTGTGTGTTAGTGATCATCACCTGTCTGGCTTTGTTAATGTCGTAGACCTTATTTAGTAAAAGGAATTCTTAAGAGAGCAGTGTTGCACTTCAGTAGATTTATTTTGTAGTTAGAAATGTAGGTGCTTTGGTAGAGAGAAGGGAATGCTTCTGCATGCTGCAGGGGGACAAGGTGGTTTTTGGCTTGCTGAAAACATGTGTGTCAGGTTCAGAGGCTGGTAGTTGAGGTGTCTGACCTGAGAAATGAGAACAACTCTCATTGGACCTCAGACTGCTCTGCTACCCTTAGGTGATACATGTAGTGGGATGTTTTGCAGTGTTTATCACTGATAAGAAAATATTCTAGTCCTGCCACGGCTGCTGGCATCAAAGGAAATGATCTAAAGTGGTGACAGTTTTCTCATTCTAGGTGTTGAGAATAGATGAATATTTGTTTCTTTGACTCTTCATAAATCTGAATTTCTTTCCCAGGACTGTTTGATTTCTCTTGTGAGAAAACAGTCTGAAATTTTCCAGAGTTTTGATTGTATTTACTTCTGTCCATTAAGGGAAAAAGCACTAACTTCCAACTCTTCCTCCACGGAGACAGAATGAGCAATTGCCCACATTAGACAAGAATACTTCAGTCTTCCTTTCTTCAACTTTTAAGTAAAAAAGTAGCAAGAACATGAAGCTGTAGTCATTGAGAAAGCTAAAGAGGAAAGGAGCTTCTCAGGATGGCTGCCTCTAAATCAGTCTGTTAGATTGTCCCAAAATTTGCCTATTCATTTGAATAGAACAACTCTCTATATCCTGGTTTTGTGCCTCTCCTGGCATGAACTTGGAAGGTTTTTTTTTTCAACTTTTAGCATCCTAATTAAAATTGCTAGGGAGTCACGATCTGTTTAAAGTCTCAAAGCACAATTTTACTTTTAGCCTTCATATTGTGATAATGTAAAAGAGCAAAGTTTCTCTTGGAAGTTTAAATGTAATGAGGTGAAAATTTTCAGTTTTATTTAAGAACTGATACAAAGATCTCCCTGGCAAAATTTGGATTTTATTTTATTTTATTTTATTTTATTTTANTAGGGTTTTGGATGGTGGCACTTGTCTCCTTATATTATTTTCTTTCTTTCCTTCCTTCCTTCCTTCCTTCCTTCCTTCCTTCCTTCCTTCCTTCCTTCCTTCCTTCCTTCCTTCTCTCCATCTCCTTTTTTCTCTCTTCCCCCACACCCTATCTTTTTAAACTCCTGTTTAACTGCAGCTAGAATTTGCTTCTCACAATTACATTCTGTTGAGATACTGCTCTGTGTACTTGCAATGCTATTTAAGATGTCTATTTGCACTAGCAGATGAGCAAGCTAGGGAAATGCAAATAGTGTATTAAATGAACAAGGATTTTGGTAATTTAAAAATATTAATTTTATGCATTTTTGGGTCCTTTTGCTCCTGGGCAGACTAAGGAAACTTAAGTTATGGATACCAAAATTATTCCATATATTCATCTAGGCTTATTCTATTCTTCATATGAGCTCCCCAAAGACAGATTTGTATAAACAGAAGCATCCTAATTAAAATTGCTAGGGAGTCCCGATCTATTTAAAGTCTCAAAGCACAATTTTACTTTTAGCCTTCATATTGTGATAATGTAAAAGTGCAAAGTTTCTCTTGGAGGTTTAAACGTAATGAGGTGAAAATTTTCTTTAAGTATTTGCTATTTGGCTGCATGCTGCTCTTATCTCCGCTAACATGCACCTGATTTCCTTTTCTATCTTGCCTTTGTTCATTTGTAAATCTCCAGCAGTCTTTCATGTTTTTTAAAGGACTGCAAAACTCATTAAAACTTTCCAATTGTTCATTTCCTTGTGCTTTCTCATTTAACCCTCTTTGCACAGTTCCTGCAGTTTGACTTACAGTAACAAACTTTAAACAGTTCAGGCATGCTACTGTCTCTACTGAAAGTATTTGCAGGTCTATTTATTGCCAATATTTATTTCTTCTGCTGATGTACAGCCTTAGTTATGTGGGCGTTTTTTTTTTTTTTGTTTTTTTTTGTTTTTTTTTTTTAAATCTAGTATCTTTAGTTCCCAAACAAAGATCATATAATTCCATTTCTTCTGGTCTGTAGAAATGGTCTCCACATTTTTTTTGCAGGATGACAGTTCTCTTAGGTTTTTCTCCATGTGTCTTCTCCAAGATGCTGTGTCAAAGTCTTCCATTGAGGTCACCTGTGTAACTCAATAGCTACATATATTTGAACCTCGTCTTTAGTGAAAGAAGCTCTCCAACCTTTATACAAAGAGGTACATTCCCTCCAATATCCAGAAAACTTAAATTTGTTGTTGGGGAAAGTGTTCCCACATTCTCTGTAAGAAGAGATAGGCAGTAATCCACTCAGCTCCTCCAACTTAAATCCTCAACCCTAAATTCACCTTTACAACNTATTTTATTTTTAGAATGTCCTTCAGTACTTGCTTGTTTTAGCCAAATTTGTGATTTGCCTCTTGTTGAAGAGTCTGAAGAGACAAGAGTATAAAAAATATGATCACTCCCTATAAACTAAAATCCTGTGCAGCATAATAGAACTTTGTTTACAAGCCTGCAATAAAGTATCTCCAGAGAGAAAGGGACTCAGGAGAAGATACATGAACTTTCAGAACTTAATAAAGGCTGGTAACAGTGAAAGTTTGTGAAATCTACCATTCCTGAAAAACATCTGTAGCACTAAATTATGCCTTGACTTTTCCTGACACGATTTCATTAGTTGTGGTGGTAGAGTACTGCATGTAAATCAGAGTGGGATTTTACCTTTATGTAGCAGAGGAGAGAAGGACAGATTTGCCATATGCCAAATTTCTCACTTTGCCTGAGGGAAGGATTAAAATACTTTATTAGACAAGTAATCCAAAACTCTAGGACAGGTGAAAGTATTTCTAGATTCTCCTGGGATTGTATATTATAGATTACTCCTCTGCTATTAAACGAGGCAGAGTGAATAGGAAAGGGGGGCATCCAATATCTGTTTCCTCTGTAAAGCTAATCTCAAGATTCTCGTTCTGTCACAAAATAGCAGAGAGCCTGCTGTCTGAGAATTTCATTTCCATTTCCTTCCTTCCTTCCTTCCTTCCTTCCTTCCTTCCTTCCTTCCTTCCTTCCTTCCTTCCATCTCCTTTTTTCTCTCTTCCCCCACACCCTATCTTTTTAAACTCCTGTTTAACTGCAGCTAGAATTTGCTTCTCACAATTACATTCTGTTGAGATACTGCTCTGTGTACTTGCAATGCTATTTAAGATGTCTATTTGCACTAGCAGATGAGCAAGCTAGGGAAATGCAAATAGTGTATTAAATGAACAAGGATTTTGGTAATTTAAAAATATTAATTTTATGCATTTTTGGGTCCTTTTGCTCCTGGGCAGACTAAGGAAACTTAAGTTATGGATACCAAAATTATTCCATATATTCATCTAGGCTTATTCTATTCTTCATATGAGCTCCCCAAAGACAGATTTGTATAAACAGAAGCATCCTAATTAAAATTGCTAGGGAGTCCCAATCTATTTAAAGTCTCAAAGCACAATTTTACTTTTAGCCTTCATATTGTGATAATGTAAAAGTGCAAAGTTTCTCTTGGAGGTTTAAACGTAATGAGGTGAAAATTTTCTTTAAGTATTTGCTATTTGGCTGCATGCTGCTCTTATCTCCGCTAACATGCACCTGATTTCCTTTTCTATCTTGCCTTTGTTCATTTGTAAATCTCCAGCAGTCTTTCATGTTTTTTAAAGGACTGCAAAACTCATTAAAACTTTCCAATTGTTTATTTCCTTGTGCTTTCTCATTTAACCCTCTTTGCACAGTTCCTGCAGTTTGACTTACAGTAACAAACTTTAAACAGTTCAGGCATGCTACTGTCTCTACTGAAAGTATTTGCAGGTCTATTTATTGCCAATATTTATTTCTTCTGCTGATGTACAGCCTTAGTTATGTGGGCGGTTTTTTTTTTTTTGTTTTTTTTTGTTTTTTTTTTTTAAATCTAGTATCTTTAGTTCCCAAACAAAGATCATATAATTCCATTTCTTCTGGTCTGTAGAAATGGTCTCCACATTTTTTTTGCAGGATGACAGTTCTCTTAGGTTTTTCTCCATGTGTCTTCTCCAAGATGCTGTGTCAAAGTCTTCCATTGAGGTCACCTGTGTAACTCAATAGCTACATATATTTGAACCTCGTCTTTAGTGAAAGAAGCTCTCCAACCTTTATACAAAGAGGTACATTCCCTCCAATATCCAGAAAACTTAAATTTGTTGTTGGGGAAAGTGTTCCCACATTCTCTGTAAGAAGAGATAGGCAGTAATCCACTCAGCTCCTCCAACTTAAATCCTCAACCCTAAATTCACCTTTACAACAAATCACTTTCTTTGTGCATTGCTGTGTGACTTACACGTTTTGGCAAGAGTCTGAAGCAGGCAGAATTCTTATGCCCTTGTCAACAACACATATAATAGTCAGTTTGGGGTTTGTGTGCCACTTGATGGAAATGGCAACTCTGAGACAAACATCGACAGCTTCTTTAGTGGGTGATAAGTCTGCTGGCTAGGAAGGAGGGCAGGAGGGTGCAAGACAGTAGTTGACTCAATGGCCAATACATACCTGTATGAAATAATGTACTTACAAAGTAAGTAACTCGCTTAGAAGTCATGAATACAAGTTAGCAGTGAGAAACCAGCAGGTTCAGTATATTCAGTTCAGGCTTGTGCCTGCAGCACAGAAAAGCTCTTTTCACTTTGAGCATTATTGCAGCAACATCTTTTTTCACAATAATAAATTATTTTCTGATGATTTGGGAACTCCTGGTTTTGCTTAACATACAGTTTTGAATAGAATAGACTAGACTAGACTAGAATACTACAGTTGGAAGGGACCAACAAAAAACCTGTTCTTCAACTGTCTTACCAGTTCAGAGCCGAGCAAATGTTTTTAAACATATTGTTTAGGGCACCGTCCAAAGGCCATTTAAACCCTGACAGGCTTCTGGCATTGACCACCACTCTAGGAAGCCTGTTCCAGTGTTTGGTCACCCTCTTGGTAGAGAAATGCTGGCTAATGTCCAGTCTGAACCTGCCCTGTCCCAGCTTTGAGCCCTTCCCATATGTCCTGTCACTGGATACCAGGGAGAAGATATCAGCATCTCCCCTCCTCAGGAAGCTGCAGAGAGCAATGAGGTTGCCCCTCAGCCTCCTTTTCTCCAAGCTAGACAAGCCCTGAGCCTCAGCCAGTCCTCACAGGACATTCCTTCCAGCCCTTTCACCAGCTTTGTTCCCCTCCTCTGGATGCATTCAGAGACCTGAACATCCTTCCTGAACTGCACAGCACGCAGCTCCAGGTGAGGCCAGCCCAGCGCTGAGCGCAGCAGGGCAGTGACCTGTGTTCATGGCTGGTTGTGCTGAGTTTGGTGCACCCTAGGACAGGGGGTGCCCTCGGGGCTGCCAGGGCCACTGCTGGCTCACACTGAGATGCTGTTGGCCAGCACCCCCAGACCCTTCCTGCGAGGCAGCTCTCCAGCTGCTCCTGAGTTGTGGGAGAAAGGGAGGGACTCCTTAGGACAGCTGGGAGTTCAGCACGGCTCCTGCACTGTGGTTTAATGCAGAGGTTGGGTGCTGATGACATGGCGCTAGTCCACACAAGGTCTTTTGGGGCAGTATGAAAGTAATCTCTCTCCAGATGTGCTTTAACTTTCTTTGTGCGGTTTGACTGTGTTCTCAGAGCCAAATGAGACCAGGTCCAGTGTCCAGTGGCCTCTTGCACTGGACAAGGCTGCATTTTCAGGTTGGAAACGTGACATTTTGCTTTCAATTCAACCCTGAATGAAAAAATCCAAAACTGGGGGGGAGGGGAGGGAAATAAAAAAGAAAAGAGAATAAGAGAATAAAGAGAATACCAAAATTTATAATTTCTTATATTTTTACATTTCTCTACTAATGTTTACAATGCATGTCTTGTTGGAATCGACTGTTTTGTTTGAGAAAGAAAACAAAGCAAGTATTTCCTTGAGTATTTGTTCTCTCTTGACGGTATGGAAAGGAATTAGTACAACATAATGCTCCTTGGTCTCCCTGTTAAAGTATGAGGCACTGCTCTGATGTAGTTTGATTTCTTCCGGATTATCCATCAGTGATTAGCTTTGGTATTTCGGAGCTCTGGTTTGAAGCTTGCCTCTGGGCTTGAGGCATTTATAAGGTCCCCATACATAATGGGGACCGAGCCTGGATGTCTCTGCGAGTCCCCGGCGCTGCCCTGGGTTCGGCCAGGAGGTGGCAATCTCTACTTTCTGTGCGAACTTTGGGAAAGTTGTGACCCCACAGCACCAGCTCTGTGTTCAAAGAGCTGCCTCTGCTCTGCCTCGCGTGTTCTGACTGGCGGCGGGGCGAGATCTCGTTCCGAATTTCTCTTAACATTTGAACGCTTACTTAGTCATCAAAGTATTTCTAAAAGCAGAACTTACAAATCCTGTTACTTTATAAGTCATAGTTGTTCCTTTCCCATTCCCAGCTCTCAATTACAGACAGAAACTCCCACAATTCAAAACAGCCATATGAATTGTGTGTATCATATCTTTTACTGTGAACCACAGACATTCATTAATATGCCAGTACTCAGACCTCATAAATTTCATGTTCAAACATCCAGACTTAATGTTACTTATTAATATTTTAAATTAATCTTGTAAACAGGTAATGGAATGAGAAAAAAAGATGCAGGTATTTTCCATGCCTGTTGTTAAGTGTTTGCCTCCCTTATTAGTCCTAGCAGTGTAATGTCCTTTCCTTGAGGAACAATTGGCCAGTAACTGTACCCAAGGTCAGCAAGTCCTTGAGCTCTCTGCTGTGGAAGTGCAGTGTTGCAAAGCAGCTCTAAGGTTCCTTCAGTACTGACATTCCCTCTCCCTGCCCCATTCTGAGACCTCTTGCATACCAAAATGTTACAGCAATCATAGTTTCATATGAAAATAAATGAATGCTGGTTTTTTTTTTTGCCTTAGCTCTGTGGAATTTCTCTTTGAAATTGGGAGAGACATATGTGTAAGTCTTTTCACAACAGGTATTTTGATCTTAGCCTTTCTGTGTGAGATGCATAAGCAAGCTAAAATACCATGATTGCTTGTCTATTGGCAGTGTCAAGAAAAAATAGGTTTTTCATTGTTTAACTGCCATTTGCTCTGGACTATTAATACCTAGAATTTGCTATTTAAATACAGTCTGTATTCTGGCAGCTTGAGGAAATTTGATGAGGATTATTAGGAAATTATGTTACAGTTAAGTTAAATAATTATGCTGAGGGCATGCAGTCCACCTGAACAAATGAACCTGCACAGATTCGTTCTGTCTGGTGGTTGAAAGCAGAGTATGAAACATTATTTTGCCTCAGTTAAAGACATATGGTGAGAGCTTCATGCAGTTTGTAGTTACAGCAGCAGATAAGGAAAAAGTGCAGTTCATTACATTTTCTAGTATAACTTCTCAAAGAGAGTTGCTTTTTAGAGTTGTTTTTTTAAAGAACCTGAAAAAAAAAAGAAACCTGCTTTGTTTATGGCCTGCCTCATTGCTCCACCTACAGTTGTGCTGCTTGTGATGAGTAATGAGCGTCTGCTGGCAGCCTGGGAGGTGCTGCTGGCTTTCACCACAGGCAGGCAGCTGGGGGTTTCGTGCAGGAGTGGGGTCACCTATGTTTAGGGAGAAATAAGAACATCCTGTCAGCCCTTGGCAGCCTGCAAATGCGCTGGGTATTGTGTCGTACTTGAGTTCTCATAGCTGTGCTGGGAGCTGCCTTGCAATTTCAGTATTGTTCCTTAGGTAGCTGTTTCAGGTGCTTGGATGCCATGGTGACAACTCCTGTCAAGACAGATAAGTAGGAAGGGTTGCTGACTTAAGACCAGTGAGATATTCAGCCCTGGCATAACTGCTGTTCTGAGGCAGCACTTGAACAACAGGTATTTTAAATACACATTTTGGCTGGAGAGGTTCTACAGTGTCTGTCCTCGGAGGTGTTCAAGACCCAAGTAGCTAAATCCCCGAGCAGCCTGGTCTGATCTCACAGCTGACCCAGCTTTGATAAGGAGGTTGGTCTGGAGCCTGCTGGAGGTCCCTTCCAGCCTGAGCTGTTGTGGTCATGCTCACAGACCTCTGCAGTGCCTCAAGCCTTGAACCTGGCCAAGCCCTGCTGTGCCTCTATGAGTCCTGGCCCTAAGACATCTGCAAGTGCTAGTCATTTCCCAGTTGTGCTTCAGACAACACTTAACCTTCAGTCGTTCTGTGAGCTGTTATCATGTATTACTGTTGGGAAAACCATGAAGTAGGTGACTCTGGCTGAAGCCCCAGGGAGACCTCCATGGGGCTGAGATTGGGATTTGGTAATGCAGCTGGAGAAAGAACCATTTTTCCACTCCAAATTAATTTCTTGTTTTGTACTAGGCTGAAATCTGGATGTTTCAAAGACAAGCTAGAGAACGGCTTTTTTTTTTTTTTTTTTTGCCTTCAGATCCAAGAATAACCAATAAGTGAGTGGTGCACTGACAGGACATATAATAGTCAAGGTTACCATCTCTGGGCCAATGAGAAACACCATGGATTTTTTGACTGATAGATATCTTGGATTCCCCTAGTCTTTTTCTAGTGGTTGCCAGAAACTTTTACAGCTTCTACAAACTTACTTGGCTTTCTCCATCCTCTCCCCTTAAAAAAAAAAAATCTATCTATCTTGTCCTATTATATTTTTCCCTTGCTGCTAATCTGGCTTTTTATCAGAACATACCTCTTGTTCAATTCCATAACCTCATCTACCTGGGAAACATCAGCTGCTAATTGTGAGCTGAAAGCATTACACAACGTAGTCTCTTTTGCAAATGACATTGTTTGAACTGAGTGGCCGATGCAGGTAGAAATCACAGTTCACTTGAACTAGGAACTCTGGTTATCAGTAAATGAAATCCAGACTCCACAGAGTCTAGCAGAATTTGCATTCACTTGAGTTAACAATCCTTAAACTCAAGTCTTGTTCTATTTGTAGTTGCTTACAGACATTTAATGCTGTAATCATTTCCTCTGAGAGTAAAAGACAAAACATCCTTCTTCGTATTGGAGCAATTTGCCTGTAATGCAAAGCAGAACTATCCCAAAACAATTGCCTTTGACTTTTATGTTTTACTTTTTTCTTCTTAATTTTGTATTTTCCTTTTAAATGTCATTCTTGGTACAAGAAATTGTTTACAAAAAATTTAATAATCATCATCCTCGTCCTCATCATCATCATCCTGTCATAGTCTTTTTTTCTTTAGCTATTTGTTCAGACACATTCTGTCTAAGCAGTAGATCAGATTCAAAATCTAAGTCACAGCAGTGTTTCACTTTTGAGACTGTCAGGTTCCATGAAGAGTTTTGTGAGCTCCAACTAAACATGCAATAAATGGCCACAGGTTTTTCTCTGATATTGGGACCTAAGAAAGACAAGTGAGGTGTCATAAAAGAGGCTCACAAAGAATAGATTGTGCTGGACTTCTCTTGTGTAACCCCTTGATAAAAGCAAACTTTTGATATGGTCTTGAAGTGAAAGCTGCTGGAGTAGAGGTTACCTGAAGGAACTGAAAGGCAGAGACCGTGGCAACAGTCATCAGTGCTGGAAAAAGAAGTACCACAGAGATAATCAAATATTGTTCATGGAGACATTCCTATTTCTTCCCTTCATTAATGGTTCCTTTGAAACATAGGGAACCATGCTGGTTGGCTGGAGATGGGCAACACTGTTCCTTCAGGAAAAGGCTGGGATACAGGATGGAAATGAGGACTGGAGAAAAAGGGGATGACATTCATTAGTTCAAAATGAAATATTATTCAATTCTACTGTATCTGAAGCAGTTATCATGAGGAAATGCCTGAGGGAGAGAAAGATCTAGGCATACTACCTGAATGGATCATGAATCCAGTTTCCTAATATGATTAATCTGTAAAATACCCCACATTTTTGTATTAAAGGTGGTGCTTCCAGGTAAGACAGAGAATCTCACAGAAGAATTAAAACCTGAAAAGGAGTATGATAGCTGTGTTTGCATAGCTGTTCTGTATAGCTACATGGTCATAATAGCTCTGTGACTGGTTCTAAACAGTGCTGTAACTTCCCTTTAGAAGTAATGCCATTGAGAACTCAAGCCCCATGTTTTTGCAGAAAGCTTAACGGAGCCAGTTGCCTGTGAAAAGGAGACAGATTTGCTCCATGACTTACTAACTGTTCTTTTTTTAGAGCACATTCAGGAAACTTTGCAAGATGAGCCTTGCAGAGTTTCATGAAAATTTCTGTCCCATCGGAGAAGAGCAGCTTGGCTAAGCATGAGGTTCATTAACTTTTGGGTGACCTTTTCACAGTAGATCCATGGCTGTTGCAGAAGCAGGTAATGAAATGCTGATAATTTTGCAGAAAACATTCCATAAATGTGGCTAGAGGCAGCAATATGAAATCTGAAGAAATAGGTTTCCTGCTTCTAACTCGGAGTTAAAAATGAAGCTGAATTCAAAGACAAATCAAATTGTGCAAGATTATTAATATGATTTAAAGAGAACCAGTGTTGTTGGAGGTTTTGTTTTGTTCTTAGCATGGAGACATGGTATTTTCATTAAATGGATGAATAATAAACGGATTAACCTGTCAGGGAGGAAAATGGCATACTATGCTTAAATTCTGCAGCTATTTTGGGGAAGTTGACAAATGTGTGAGTGGAGATTAGACTGCTTTTCTTTTAACTCTTTCTTTTCCCTCCAGAAAATGTATGTAGCTGCAAGTAGAAAAGAGGAGACAGGTGCCTACAGAAGGGTAGGTTAACTGTATGTATTAACTGAATGTATGTATATTAACTGTATGTATGTATTTTTCTTTAGTGGGAGCACTTGATTTTAAATAGGAGGTCGTGTATCAAGTAACCAGGGATTGCAGGACCACGGGAACAGAACATTCTGTGCTATGGCACATCTGATTATGTCCTCCTTGGGAAAATGGGCTCAGCCTTTTAGGGCTTACCAGTTGTATGTGTCTATCAGTGCACCCCAAGGATTAGTTTTGTCAAAAACTTAAAAATCCAAACAAATGTCTCTTAGTTTGTGTGATCAGAAAATGAGCACAAATGAACCAGAAGTCATTAAAACACACCAAATCTGCTGCAAACTGTGTTTTTTAAATGAGAGGGGTTATTACAAGTTGAAGAAGTGAGATGTCCAGCCCACTTTTTGTTTGTGGTGGGACTGGGAGAGGGCTGAGAAATTCCGGTCTGACTCGTGAACATTTTTGTATACAGCTTCTCAGGAGTTGAAGCAAAAAAATACCTTTGTCGTCTTCTGGTCCTACAAAAAGAAGTTTTGAAGAGCTATCCTCCATCAGTGAAATTCCATTAAAGGCATCATAAGTACATGTGAAGACTTAGTGGGTTTCAGGTTTTAGAGCTGAGAGGCCTGCTCTAATATTTGGTAAAGAGATTCTCAAGTCCTTGGGGAATGGATCTCTCTCTCTAAATTCCACAGAATTGTCATAATGAAAGTTTAGTATTTCCACTGCTGTAAAATGAAATACCTACAGCCTGATTATAATCAAATTGCTGTAATCAAAATATTGATATTTCTGCTTTTTAAAGTTAGTCTATTATAGATAGCCGATATCTCAGTTCTAAAATGTAGACAATAATCAGATATGGGTCTGAGCCCACCCTGACCTCTGGAGAGAATTGGGTTGAAGCTCTGTGGATCAGCCTCCTCAGCAGGTGTTTTCAGCATGAAAACAATGCTTTTAAGATGGGAAGGAGTGGAAAGGGGATTATGGAAGTCCCAGTGAGCTATCCTAGCTTTCACATTAGTTATTTGCTTTTATTTTCTTGAGTGTTTTTGAGGAGAAAATGGCTAAGAAGCCTTGCAGGTGTCATCTTTTGTGACCAGAGCATTATCTGTAACTTGAATTAATTTAAGAATGAGTTATATAGTGATAATTGGCCTTTTATAACATTTTGTCTGACTTGCTACTCTCCTAGGAACGTTTTGGGTTGAACTGGTTGCAAAGAGTTAGTAGCCTTACAGGGGCGAGCTTGAAGCTTCCACAATCTCCTTCACAAGCATTTTTCTTGTTATATTGAAGACTCATAAATTTTATAACCTCCTAATTCAAAGTTCTAAACTGCCATCTCAGAATATTGGAAACAAACTGGACTATATCCAGTGTCTGTGTAAGTATTCTCAGCCACAATTTAGGTTATTTGAATTTTCTTTGTGAAGTACAGCAAGGGCAAGTCTATGTAGATGAATTCAACAAACCTCAGCCTCTCTGCCCTCACAGGTGGACCAGATGGCAATGTTAGTAGCCTGTCCATTGGTTGCTTTAAGCTTTGTCAGGATGCTCTGAAGACCAGAGATAGTTCATGTTCACACAATTCACAGCTTTGTGAATGAATTTTGGGGAATGGAAGGTAAACATGGGTCAAACATTTACTTTGGGCTATGTTTGTACTCTGTGTTGAACCTCAGTTTGGGCTCTGGACATTGGTCTAGCACCAGTACTGAAGCACTGGTATTACATCCTCAGCTGGGAGGGAACAGGTACCCATAACACAAATGATGCAGATGTAGCTTTTAATATGGTAGAAAACTAGCTCTATACGGATTGTTGGTGCATATTTGTAGATCTGAAATTTGTTGTTTGCATTTTGTTTCTTTTTCCTTCTTTGTGACAAAAACCAATTATAGCCAAGGAGAGTATTTAATGAAACTAAGCTGAATTTTGACTGTGTTGAGTTATTTGCCAGATTAGATCTCAGGGCAAGGATGTTGTCTCTAGTGCAACAATAGGTACGTATTCAACTTTCTCTTACTGCCTTGATTGTTTTATAAAATAATTCCTAGTTACTACCAGAATGAAATTCTTTAAGAATACTCATTGATAAACACCTTCCTTAAAAGTTAGGAAAAATGTGCATAAGAGATGTTAGTATGATGAGTGCTATAAGCATATTTTATAAATGCTTTGTGATGACATAGCAAATGTCATTTTTGAATGGTAGCAATCCTTCTTTATTTTTAGGATATACCTGGATTTGATCACAGACCCCTTAATATGCCAGAGCAGGGAAATGGAATTGAACTGGAAGTATAGATGAGTGGATAGAGAATAGAAACTCATCTAAATACTGTGATGTCCTAATGGACAGGAGTAGGAGAAGACAGAAGAAGGCAGTAGGTGATTGTAAAAAATACAAATCCTATTTAGAAAAGGATTGTAGAGCTCTGCCATGTGTAAAGGGGTATAGTGTGTTTTACAGTATTTGATTTATAGCAAAGAATGGAGGAAATTTTATTTTTACCATCCATTACACATTTTAGGAACTGAGAGAATGAAGTTCATTTTCCTTTTGGAAGTTGCTTCTTCACAGCTGCAAATCCACCCTATGGCTCCCTCTTTGTTTCTGTTGCCCTCTGATTCTTGTGCTCCAGATTGCAGTCTAGTTGCCTGGCTGAAACTGGAATTAGTCTTCTAACCACAAATAATGTCAGAGAGAATGAGGTTTCACAGTGTAGTAAACTTACACAGGCAGTGCCAGATGGCTTTTACAGTCCAGTTTGGCCCATGAGCGTTTGCTCGTGTGAGTGCATGTGTGTATTTAAAAAAACAAAACCAAAATCTAGTAGCTGCTGGTAACTGGACCATCTGGTAGCTGTTCCATCCAGTATAATGTAATTTACTTTTTTGCTTTTCAGGCAGGTCTGTTTTTAAATGGCTTATTTTAATCACCAGAAAGCACATATGTGCCAGTCAGTCGTCTAGTAGTTCCCAGCACTCTTCCCTCTATGCAGCCTCCTTCTGTCAGCTGGGGTTTTCCCCAAGATGCCACTCACACTGATATCAACTTCGTCTTTTCCCCTAGGCATCTTCCAGCTTTGCATATGCAGTGCATTTTTTTTTTCCAGCAGAAAGCAGTTTCTGTCTCTATCATTTCCTCTTTGTAAGGACGATGTCTATTCTTCCTAAATACTCACATCTTGTTCAGTCTTACAATTGTTCACTCTCATTCTCTCTTAGGATGACATCTGATCTCACCTGACCCCAATGAATGCTTAAAAAATTTAAACTGTGAAACTCAAGTTTCTTATAGCCTTTCCCCTGTGTAGCTGAACTGGTTACAGAGCTGTGCAAGTCCCCAAAGCAGGTGCAAGGAAAATCATGCTCAACTGCCTTTATCAGTGGGGAAAACATTTCAGTAAGAGGATCAGGAGGAAGGCGTATGTGGCCATTGGCTAGATAGCTTGTTCTGGGTCACCCCAGAGCAAGCTGAGACCTTCAGAAGGTGCTATTATTTAACTATTTATGCCCTTATTTAATAGATTGAGTGGGATCCAGGGTCAGGAAAACAGCTGCTAAACTCAGTGTGCTTTCCTATTTGAACTGTTTTCCCTAGCTTCTTCACATGTCCTATGTGCATTTAGTGTCCATGAGATAGGGGTATTACACACTTCATTGTGGTGGAAAAAGCTACCAAAATGGGGATTCTGCTATTAATAATTATGTTAGTTTCTCCCAAATATATGTAGGGAAAAGGACTAAAATTACCTACCTGCTGTATGTGTGCAGATGCCTTAGCCCTTTCTCATCTTTTAAAAGCACGACAGATTTCAGATTCTTCTTACCCTTTAAAAAAACCGTGACTGTAGGAAATTTTGTTAATGTGGCACAGGGTAATCTGTTATCTTTTCTGTCTCAGTGTAATTTGTAAGTGAAGTGAAGGGCTTTTAAGCAGGGCTGTTCCTTTGGTGGGCTCTCACCCTGCAGCATCTCTGCAGTCTCGGCGCTGGGCTGTGTGATGCAGAGGTTGTAATGCGCAGTGTTGCTCCTAAGATTTAACAACTCTGCATTACAGCTCACCCATAGGCTTGTATGAGCTATATCTGCCACTCTAGAATATCTTTCTTAAACTAAACGTGATTTTTAACTGTGAGTGGGGTGGATGGTGAGTTGAAGTAGAAAAACAAGAATATAGAATCCTTCATTTTTAGGCAACCTCTGTAGGACAGCAGGTAATAATATTCTGAATTTGGTACTCTGCCAATATTTTCTGTTTTGTAATTTATGTAGTTTCATTCTAATATATTAAATTAATCCTTTAGCTTAGTCAAGTGGTGAAACTGTTACCTTTTTGACATTTATTCACATGAAATGCGTTTCATAATATGCATTTTTAATTTGTGCTTCCTCTGAAAAGCTAGCATGACTGTGTATTCTGACATTGCAAGCAAAAGTAAAATACATGGTTGCAGTTCCACGTTTTATTTAAAACTGTATAATATTATATGTTTTCATGTGAAGACAAAGTTCTTGTTGAATGAATGCATGATTAGATAATCATGACTTGAAAAACATATCCTAAGATAGAGGTGTATGAAGTCAGTGTTATAGAGAGGTTTCTCAGCAACCATCTTCACTGTCATTAAAGAACCATGGCATTACTATGAAAGAGGAATGCTTTGTTTTCTCACTCCTCACAGCATTGTCCAAGACAGTCAGCTGTGATGAAGAAATTGGATTGGCAAGGTATTTTATCTATCACATTGTTCCACTATTGAGGCTGAAAATTATAGCTGATTGATTTACAGACAGGATTCATAGATATTTTCATTTGTGAAAAGTAGTATATCAGTCACTCCAAGAAAAAATCACATGGACTGGTGCATTTACTGGCATCTGGAAGAAATCTATGGACACAGGTCCATTGCTTTGTTCAGGAGTGAGCTCTTGTCTAGCAACTGTATAAGTGCCTCACTTTCATCAGAAGTTTGTTCCAGTGTTAGACGAGAAATCCAGTGGTATGAGAAGCCACCAGTTTAAAAATGGCTTCTACTGGTTTTGTGGTATTCATGAGCAAACTACCAATGATGTGTGGCGTTAATGTATTGTCAATAACAAGACATAAAACCAAATTTTCAACATCCACTTTAACAGTGAGAACTGAAAGGAAAAAGATGAGGTTTTGACTGTCTCTTTTCACAAAACATGCAGGAAAAAAAGAGTCCACTACAGATCTTAAATACATTCTTACATAAACTTACAGCCCTCAAATGAAATAAAAGGTCTTAAAGTAATAATCACATATTTATTTGTTCATCAAATGCAACTTTTTGTAGAACTTGAAGAAGACAACAGTATTTGGCAGATATATCTGTGCTTCCTTGCTGCTGTTTGTTTCATTGCATACAGGAACCCCAGTATAAAAGAAGCACTGTGTCACAGGATGTTATCTCTGATAAATATATAGGAAGCATGGAGAGGATTGGCACTCTGACCATTCCAGCACATTGTGGAAAACAATATGAACCCACACAACATAATATCTTTTCTCTTCCCCAAACCAACCTGCAGAAGTCCAAATAAAATTCAAGGCTTTGGACCTCATGCTTCTGACCTCTGATGGCTGGGGTTCAGTTTACACACAGTACTAACAGAAGCTTTGTGATAAGGACTACGGGCAAGGTTTCTATGTTGCCAGCAAAACAGAACTTCCTACAGATAAAGGTTTTGTTGTCTGTGTTGGGAATGGAGGTTTCTTGGCAGCCTGTCTAAGGTTAGACCAAACACCCACAGCAGATGAGGATAATCCCACACCTACTATCTTCCTTCTCAATTGCAAGTCTTTGTACTTGTCTAAGAGGCATAATTAAATGTACAGTTTATAAATGTATAAACTCCTACCAAAACCAATCACTGAACACATGTACATGTATGTGTATATGGTATTTCAGGGGGTGTGTGACTACTGTCTGTCATGTCACCCAGGACATCAGCTAGAACAGCTGGAACAACACCGGCCCAGCCCAGCTGTAAAACAAGCCTAGAGGGACATAGCAAAGAGCACTGTCAGTAATAAACAGCATAAGAAAAATAGCTAAGGAAGAGGACTGTAAGGAATTGGCTGTACTTAAAAAAAGAAAATAAGAGAGTGATGCAGTCTAGAAAAGAATACAGAGCAAACGAGGCAGAAAACTCAGCTCCATTCGTCAGTGAGTTGTTTCTTTTCCCACAACAGAGCAAAGAATCCTTTTGAAGAATACTTACTGAGTATAATAAGGACAGGCCCAACAGAACGCTCAGAAATACCAGTATGACTGAGGTATAAAAAGAAATAAGCGTGGGCAGGTTAATAAAGACTGAACAGTGTGAGACATCAGTGGATGTGACACCTGAAACTGCCTCTTTCAGTAATGACACTCACTAGATAAATTTTGTTTTATTTTGCATGGCAGAGTGTTGCTGGTGGCAGTATTCCTGCTTCCTCCTGTATACATAGCAGATTCCTTTTCTTTCATCTCAAACCTCCTACCTCTCAGATACTTCATGCAGAATCCTGTTTTCCCACTGAGCTCCCATGTTTGCTCCAGGTTTCCAGACTTGTCTTTCCTCCCTCGAGACTGTGCACCCATGCCCCTCTGCTCTTATGTTTCTTCCAACCTGGCTCCCACTCTGCAACCCCAGTGCTTCTTCTTTGCCTCACCCATGCTCTACAATACCCCTTTCCCTCCCATTCCCTCTATCCCCAAGCTGGGATCCCCCTGCTTTCCCCAAGCCTCCTCCTTGGGGTGTGCACCCCTGCAGATCATGCAGAAACCCAGTGCACTGCTTGTGTCAGCAGATCCATGGGGAAAGCAATAAACTGCAGAAGAAGGAGGTAGGAAGTAGCACATATTACCTGGTCTCCAGAGCTGCCTCCATGCAGGCTCTTGGCACCACCATGGGATAGTGGTGATTTTAAATTGTTTTGTATTTCCACAGGAGTTTCTATCATAACACAGATGACTAACCTGTTGTTAGCTGTCTCATAGAAGAGCTTTCATATTCAGATGATAAAAATTCTGGAACAATTTATGACATTTCTATAATGAGGTATCATTCTGTTTCACGTCCTAAGGCAGTCTGAAAGTGGCAGACTATCAGTTATCTTCTGGGAAAATCCTACAGGTAGTAGTTCAGGAATTTGTGTAACTGTTTCACATAGTCTTCAGAGATTTTTTTTTCTGCTGAATCCCTCCTTGCAGCTTCATGAGGACTCTGCTTTGCCTAGTTTTCTCCTTTCTGTTGTTTTTTAATCAACAGAAATAAATGAAAAAAAAAAAAAAAGGCTAGCCCAAAAGAAATGTGAAAGGAATATTCCTTTATCCCTTTTTGTGTAAACAATAGCATACTTTAGAAGTTTCTTAGTTAGAATTATGCAAGAAAGGGTTGATCTACTCCAGCAGTCACATCCCTATTTCATCCATTCTGTGTATGGTTAGAGCAAGAGGAGCTGAAATCAAGCATTTCTTCCAGTGAATTACGAAGAATGTCGGTTCTGAGCCAGCAAGCTATAAAAATGAGCAAAATGATATAAGAACCTATTAGAGGTAGCAAGAGATAATGATGATAATGTCCATAATGTACTGTTTCTACCACTTCATTCTGCATTAGAGACTATTGTTGAGAATGATCTGCCTTACCAGGTTCCTGTCTGTCCTGCTTCTCGCCTGGCTGCAGAGACTTGCCCGGCTCAGTGTACTGTTCACTGGCCAGACACAGTAAATCAGAGCCACTCCACTGAACCCACAGCAGCATGTGCTGGAGGTAGATGGTACAAAACTATATTTTTTCATACACCATCTGCCATACGAAGGTTCCAAGAGATGAACTGATATTGGGGCCAATCCAGGTGCTGGCCTACAGCACTGTTTCCTGCTTGCATCCCCAGAAGAGAAAATGTTATCTTAAAACTGCAATGGCAGCAGATAAACCCATTTTGTTTATTTTCTTAAGCCATAAAACCAATTGTATTCCTATCTGATTGTTTAAAAGTCAGTATTTTCTAAGTGGCTGACTTCCATAGCAGCTGGGCTTCTCTATTTCTCCTGGGCAAGGATGTGTGTATGCCATGTAGCATGCATATGGTGGTTATTGTTAATAAGAGAGGTTTTACACCTATGTTTTGAGCACAGTAACACTGTGATCCAGGTATATGTGCAGAATGTCCAGCAAAGACAGTGAGTATGAGCAACAAAGCCAAAAATGTTGAGTTCTTTGTGCAGATGTGCAGACACTGTAGAGTCAACCCATGCAGCAGAAATTTGCATTTATCCAGGATTTCCACTTAGCTACAACTGTGTCTTCTGACTGAATTTCCTAGGTACTTTGTAAAAATGATTATTTTCCTTTCTTTATTTTTTTTTCCCCCAAGGCAAGTGGCACTTCTATTAATCAATGGCTAGGTGTCTCTGGAGGAAACCATACAGCCCAAAGGTGTCACCAGACACCCCAAATAATCAAGAAGAGGGCAGAAATAAGGGAAAGAGTCTCTCATTGCTGCCCAATTTTCCCCAAAAGGCAAACATTGGTAGTAACTGAAAAACTCTTGACTAACCTGGTATGAAATTCCTATAGGTTCTGTTAGGTAAAAGTCTGCTAGGAAAGTGTTTTGGTTGACACTGATGTGGAGGTTATCTGAGATCAAGAACCCACTGTACCTATGAAATTGGCTGGATTACAGAGTTCCACAAATACTTCAGCTCTCTAAGAGGCCACGAAAGTCCTAACTTGTTTTACTAAGGTAAATTTGGATCACAGAAGACAGTTCCAGGAGAAGTTTTTTTAAATTTGCTTGCAATAGATTGCTTTTCAGCCTGTATTTCAATGTTACTTTTATGTCAGACATCCATTAGTTTTATCTTACGTGCTTATAAAGCAAAGCAGGTTATTTAAATACCTGTTTTGCAACAATATAGCTATTCCAGTAGCATTTTCTTTAGCAAGAATTTCTAAGTGAAAATAATGCTTTTTGATGGTGCATGTCTCCTCCCTCATCTACTCCGTGTCATGCAGGTAGCTCCATGCCTAAGCTCATAAATCCTGCAGAAACTTGAGACTACTCAAAAAAGACCTGTGATAACCAGAGAATAAGTGCACTTGGTTAATAACCTATTCTTCATCTAGTCCATCTGTATGCTCAGTAAAACTATGATTTGCAAAATACTTTCTGTGCAGGCTCCCCAAAGCATCAGGGTAGCCCAGTGTTGAAGACTTAATCATGGCAAACAAAGTGCTGCTGAAAGGTATCTCAACACTGTAATGTAAAATGCTACCATTTTATACCATGGTATGTGGTTAAAGGCAGTTTGTGCTTGCTTCTAGTTTGAGCATAATTTCATTTCGTTGTTCTGAGAAGTAATTCCAGTTAAGACCTTATCTTTAGAAGGGAGTAAAACAGAATAGGAAAGAAGCTTCTTTTAATTGCTGACCTGGCCAATTCTAGTTGAAGAAAAAAGAGAAAAGTTTGACCACATATGACCAGATTTTTAAAATTTATTTCTCTCATTTAAGTGAAATTTCAATGAATATTTATTTTTGACACAGTTATTTCAAATCCAGCCCCATATTTGTACAAATTCAACTGTAATATATTAAATTAAAGAAAAATGTAATCAGCATTAAAATGTATTTGACATTGGTATCCAGTCTGAAAGACAGTGAGAAAGAACGTGTTCATGCTTCATTCTGGTGTTGTTTCATAAGGCCCTTAAAAGTGTCATTAAGGTATGTATCATTAAATTCTGGATTTATGCCTCCTAATTGTCTGGCTAAAAGGGTCCTCACCTAAGCTATGAATACAGGCTGTATTTGTATTACAATATGTAGTACTGCAATACACTCCATGTTGCTCATCCTCAGATGTCTACTCCAGCTGCAATCCACCTACATTTGAGGGTAATCCCAGAGTTTCCTGCCCCTCTGCATGTCCTGACTGGTTCTGCAGGAAAACCTCAGCCCGTGTTCAGGAAGGGAGAGCCCCAGGATTTCTCTGGGCTGATGACAAAGTGACCTGGACTACATGACACCATGGATTGCACTGTGCTGCTGAGCAGACATATCCCAAATTCCTAGGAGAGACTCCTCCAGACAGTGAACTGTCTGACCTAAGGTGTGTGTACGAGAAGCATGGGATAAATTGTTCCTTGCAAGTGTCTCTCCTTGTGTTAGCAACATCTCCTTGAATAGGCATTTAACTTTCAGGCATTTGAAATTAGAGAAGGTGAAGCCCACCCTGACTGACTGACTGTGTCTGTTCAGTGGCCCACTGAAAGCATGAAAGAAACAAGTGTGAAATATGTGACTCTGCTAAGGTTTTGTTTTTATTGCCAGTGACTCACCTCTGGGTATCCAGGGGCTGGATGCTCCTGCTCTGAGAAATGGGCTGTGGAAACATCAGGGATTGGAGTGCATTTCTCTTGACAGCCCCTGTGAATGGTCCAAAGGGTGTGCTGTCTGCTGTGTTTGGGATTCGTATTGCCAGGATGTGTGGCCTGGTGGGGCTGAGCCACGGGGACAGACAAGGGACCTTACTGTGCCAGTCCTGCTGCGAATTAGGCCGGAGCTCCGTGCTGAGCTCTTCATTTCTGAGCATAGCTTTTCACCTAGAAGCAAAATATAGCATGCCCTGGGGACTTTGCTATTTGTTTGCAGCTGAAATGCCTCAGGACTAGATAAAGGTTTGAAAATCTGTATTTTGGATGTATACAGTTCTCAGGGACTGAAGGCCTCAGGTGCTTTCTGGGAGGCTCCTGCAAGTGTAGTTGTTCTCAGTCTCTTGTGTTTCTGCTCCATCCCTGCCTAGTACCTGGCATTATTATCTTCTCCCAGATCAGACCTGCAGAAACTTGTTGGAGTCCTTATAATAACCTCTTTATATCTTTTTGTCACCTGAAAATGAGTACTGACACTGCCTTTCACTGCTTGCAATCTGAAGCAATAAATCAAGTGCACTGTCATACACACAGATCCTCTTGGTTTTGTCACTGTCTGGCTTTTAATTCAGCTCAGACTGGATATTATTTCTGGTTTTGGACCAAGTACAGCAATTAGATGCTTGCCACACTGCTAATAATTTAAGACTTAAAAATATCAATCACTGTTACTGCAGATAAATGCTACTGAGTATGACCAATGCATGAATGACAACCTTTTAGGGTGGAGAGAAGCTACAAGATAGAAAATAGTATGTTTTATCACAGGAGAGGCCAGCTACTGAAGGATGTGCAGACACACATCAGTGTCTAAAACTACTGTTGGTTACAGAGGATGATCTGATAGAACATGGATATTAAAAATGCCCTCAGTTGCTATCCTGCTGGGTAAAGGCATTTCAAAAATCTAATCACTGTACTTGTGATGTGTCAGGGCTTCTGGTACTCTGTTTCACTGTCCTGTTCTGCTAATGCTTGGGAAAGGTGTCAAGAAAAAGCCATGGTGTGTTCAGCTATTCTGGATCAAATCCTGCAGCAGTGAGAGCTGGTGCTGTTTCCCACAGTGTGGCACTGAGCTGCTGCAGTGTTTCCAACATGGAACATCCTGCTGAAGGGAGGCAACAACTGAAGAAGGGTGCAGTCCATGTGTGTGTGTTTTCTTTGTCCAGTTGAGTCACAGCCTGGATGTGGGAGTGTTTCTGGTAGGGGCTGGGGACTTCTTTCACGTATCCTTTTCTATCAAACATCTGTGGAACAAGATTAATATATTTAGCTGCTCTTCAGTTTTTCTTTCTTTCTTTTTTTTATTTTTAAGAAGCAAATCTTTTCAGTGTGATTTCTGATAGAATCACATTGCCTAATTTCCCATGTTTGAAGTGACCTTTTCCTGTGCTTCTTTCTAAACGAAATTAATGCAAATTCATTATTCATAGAATCAAGGCACAGAGACCCAGTTGTAGAAAGTCAGGAGGTTACTTTCTTTGAAAATCTTTTGAAATCCTCAGACTTAGCTTATGTATAACAATATTTCATGATTGTGTCAGCAAGTTTGTTCTAGCAGAGTACAGTGTGGGCTAACTTGGGAAGGTTGAGAAGCTAACTATTATGGGCGTGTATTTGTGACTAAGCTGATAACTTTCGTTTGCTAAGGTTAGTTCTTGATTTAAGTTTCTGGAAGCTGCACAGTCTAGATAATCAACAAACATGCAAATTCTTGGCCATAAAAATTCTAGCTTGCTGGTGTGTACAGAGGTTTTGCAGTGACCCCCTTTTTCTGCTGAATGTAATTCTAGAGCTCAACTACTTTGTATCTGTGAAGAAAATCCAAATAGTGTTTTCAAATTATTAATTATTATAGCTTTCATCTAGATATAAATGTGTTAATATTCTTCAGGTTCATTGGTATTCTCAGAGAGTACTATTCTTCAGGTTCAAACAAATATATTCAAAGCTGCTTGTTTCATACAGCACACTGATTGGAAAAGGAAATATCACTGGTTTCAGGATTTAGCTGAGAAGTTTGGTTCACATGAACAGCCACAGTCTTTGCATGAAGAATAGGCCAGCTTGTCTTCTTTTAATTTGTTTTCATCTCTTAGGAAATATTGGGCAGGTGACTCAGACTAGTGTGACATTTCCAGTCTTCTAATAAGATAACATGTCCATGCAGATATGTCTGAAGTTTGCATGAAGATTTTCTTGGAGAGTTTTGATGCAAGAGTGCAAGAAATTCCTCCAGGTTTTTGTCCAGCACTACAAGAAAATGTGGCTTTATTCACTTTTGCACTTGCAAAGTCAGGACTTTCTCATATTTGATTGTGGTTTTTTCCACTTTCTAAGATGAAAAAATGCTGACTTAAGATTATCCACAATATGTATGAAAGATCTAACCCTGAACTAGGTGAAGAAGTGATACCATTGCTTGAACAGACACTTCAGAAGTCCACTACAGTGAATTTTCTGTCTAGCAGGTTTGAATCAAGTTTGGGGATGTTTGACAATATATAAAACCAGTTGATCTTAAATTCAGTATCAGCTTGATATTTTTGACTTAGTTCTGTTACATTGTGGTGATTTGACCCTGGCTGGGTGCTGGATGGCCACCAAAGCTACTCTATCACTGCCCTCCTCAAGTGGACAGGGGAGAGAAAATAGAGTGAAAGGTTCAGAAGTTGAGATAAGGGCAGGGAGAGCTCATTCACCAATTACCATCACCTCCCTGGGCTGCAGAGGCACAGCTGCCTCACTATGGGCTGCACCAGGGGCTGCAGGGGAACCTCGGCTCCGGCAGCTGCAGCACCCCTGCCTCTCCTGCTGCACTGACCTTGGTGTCTGCTGTTCCTCTCGTGTTCTCACTCCTCTCTTCTCTGGCTGCCATTACTCCTGCAGAATAAGTTTATTTTCTTCTCTAAAAATGTTATCCCAGAGGTGCTATCCCCATCTCTGACTGGCTTGGCCTGGCCAGTGATGGGTCCATCTCAGAGCCAGCTGGCATTGGCTCTGTTGGACATGGGGAAGACTTACAGCAGCTTCACAGAGATGTCCTCCCCCTGCCATTACCAGAAACTTGTCCCACAAACCCAATGCATACATACATATAAGTGAAGGTAACAGGAGATTTGTAACAATTTGTAACAAAACCATACAATTGATTTTTTAATTTATTGCTTAACATGGTGGGACTATGATAACTGTCACTCTTCTTACTTCTAACATAAACAAAACCAGTAATATTATAATACAAAAATAATTAAAACTGTTTTCGTGTGCCAAAGAAGTGACTGCTCATTTTTAATAAGCCATCTGTTTCATTTAGAAATTGGCTGTTTATAAATTTCCTTTAGTCAGCAAAATATTGGTTTCTTCCAGTAATATTGAGAAAACCCCACAGGATCCAACTAATAAACTGTATTCTCTTTCCCTGAAAAAGAAACAACATAGATATTAAAAGAAGTTACAGTGTGAGGCACAGTATTTGTGGCCAGATGAAGCCATTGGGAATTGGAGGGAGGTGGGTAAGGGAAGGGCAGCACCTGTCCAGCCTCGTGGACAAACCTCACCAGCACCGTGCTGGGGGAAGTATGGTTGGGAAGAGGAAAGCAGGAGGGAATAGAACTAATTACAGTGGTGGTTTGTATCTCCCAAAATACTTCGAGGGGAGTTCCAGGGCACCAAGAACTCACAGAATGAGGTTTAAAACAGCAACCCATTACTGAAATTTCTGCACAAGTTTCTTGTTCTCGTGCCATTTTGGAGGGCAGGGGAGACACAGCAGAATATTGTATTTCAGTGGTTAACAGCTGATTTTCCATGAGAGTTTTACTGGACAAGGGATACTGATGGTGTGTTTGGGAGGCTCCTGGTTAATGATGTTTGCAGCACAACTAAGAGAGCATATACAAGAGAGGAATGTGATGTAAGGGGCAAGACCACAAGGGCTGGGAAGCAAAGAAGGGCTGTAAATATGTTTAGTTCTTATCAAAGGGAAGTTGAGAGGTGGGCTTGAAGGAAGGGTGCTTAAGGCATAACAAAGATGCCACGCAATTCTTCACCAGGGCTCTTGCTGAGGATTTTCCAGTCTTGCTGAGAAAGGCATAGCAAGATGGCTGCTAACTGAAGTTAGATAAAATGAATCATGAAAGAAGATGTGGTTTTTTACGAGGGAGAAAATGAATAATTTATTAAGGAATGTGGTAAATTTGGCGTGCCTTCATGTGTTTATGGCAAAAGTAAAGTACATCTTTACTCAAAAGAAGTTATACAACTTGCTTGTGCAATGGATTTTGCTGTGTGGTTGTGATTATTTTTCTTTGGTTTTGGAGCCAATGAATATATGAAGTTCCCCATTTATTTTCTTTCACAGAAAGAGAATAAAAATCCCTGCATTGTCCCAGCATATTCATTGCTACTGCTGTTCTGCATTAAGAAATGCCTATAACACAAACTCATTATTTAGAGTTTCTGACAGTTGCCTGCAGTGGTCAGACTTCACTTTCAGTACGGATTTGCCTGAAAATATTTAATTTGGGACTGGTTGGGGGTGGCAATTGTTTGCTCTTGAAAGTTAATTTAATTCTTTATGGTTGTTCTGTGCATGCTTTCCACCTGCTCAGGGTCTGCTATTTTTGGGGCAGAGAGGGTACCCTCGTGTCTCAAGCCCTGTGCTGTCCATCTCCTCCTGTGAGAGCTCCTGAATGCACCCAGAGTGTCACCCTGTGCTCTGCTTCACCTGTGTTCTGCTGCTGTTTGTAGCACAAAGGGTGCTGGCATGGGCCAGTCCACGCCCTGCTCTCACAGGGGGGCACTGACCTGCAGGGCATGGCCACTCGGCCACACCCTTACTGAGGTACTGAGATTTGTTCTGGCAACAGTGAAGTGACAAGATATTCATAACATTTTAAAAGGTGCAGTGGTAGCATAACAGAATATGTAATTCCAGTCCTCCTATAAAACTACCCAAGATGCAGCAAAACTTATGGAAAGTAGATTAATCTGTTCACTTTTATAGGTTTTGGAAGTAATTTCAATAAAATCCACTTGGTTTCTTTATTATACTAGAATTTTCCCTAAAGATGTTGGTATTTTATTATGATGTTTGTCTTGGACTTTCAAGAATTGCAGTTTTAATGTACCCAATTACTTTTGTTATTAAAAAAGTCAGAAAGCAACCTGATTAAGATGTTAGAATTTTTGACTGTACTATCCAAACAATTCCACTTGGTTAGCAGAAATATTTGGATCCAAATTTTACTGGCAGCCAACAGACTTGTAATTGGGTTAAAATTAAGCAGGGAATTAGTTTGGGAAAAAAAAAAAAGAACTCAATCATTTACTCATGTCTCTGTACATTTTGTGCCATAATATAGTCTGATTTGAAGGTTTTTTCTTTTTTTTTAAGAAGTTCTGATAAAATTTGTATGGTTGGTGACACCTTGTTCTGCAGTGGGAAAAGAGGGAAATCAAGTTCAAAATTCCTTTACTGCAATACTTCTTTGGAAAGCAAGCAGTCAGGCAGTACCAAAAGTTTAGGATTTTGAATTCTATCTTAATTTAGAGGTATGCTGTAACAGATACATTAATTTAAATACTTTCCACAATGCAGTTGATTTCTTTCTTGAATGTGAATCTTAATAAATCATGCCTGCCAACACAGTTCATTAAATGACGTGCATAATGTGGCCAATTTAATGTTCTCCTAGGAACTGGGTGGAATTTTGGCCCTATGGAAGTCAGTGGGAGTTGTGCCACTGGCTACAGCAGGTCCAGTCTTTTCACAGCACATTCATTCATTCATTTTTGAATGTGCATGTCTCGTGTGCTTGATTTTCAGCCTTAATGTTTGGTTTTGCACTTACATTGGAAAAGAACATTTAAAATCCTATCAGGAAAAAAGCCAATGCATGTTCTTAAACCTTTGGTATTATTTCCTTTGGAAGAACTAGACAGAGAATAATCTGTATTTTTTTCTTTATCTGATGGCAATATGCTGTACTGAAATGAAAAGCATTTCAACCTGAATTCAATTTTATGTTTTCATACGTATGTGTTTGTATCCTACTGACGTTATTTCCTATTGACTTAAGATACAGTTAAATATGGGTGACAGGCACGATAGGGCTTTCTTTGTAAATCTTTGCCCATTAGGAATTGAAGGCCGGTAAGAAACTGTCCCCCTTCTTCAGCTCCTTTTCGGTATCTGGAAATTCACAGCAGATGGCTCCAGTTCTCTCATTTGCACCATTCTGACTTCACTGATTTAGGTCATAGTAAATCCTGATTATCCAGCTATGAAAGTGGGATCAGGACCAGCATTTTGGCAACTGGCTCTGGCTATAAAAAGAACTCAGTACAAAGCAGCAGTTTGTGGCTCTAATAAGACCTGTGGGATTTTTGCTGTTTACTTCACTGGAATCTGGATGTCACCAAAATGTGGTGTTCTGTGGTCGCCTCTGTTAATATTCTGGTAATGAATGATGGATGAAATATCCCAGGGAAACAAAAAATGAAAAAAGACATCACTTGCCAGTTATAGGGCAACCTGATGTAATTAGTGTTTGCAACCTTTGCAAAAGTGGGTTTTGTTTGTGTGATTTTTCATTTCTGTGAGAAGGGAGCAATGAAATCTATGCCCAACGTACCATAGGCAAAGACCTGATCTGACAAAATAGAACAGCAGATTTAATTTCCATTTTGTCTGAGAGATATTTAGCATCTCTGCTAAGCTGTAATATGGCACTGTGCTGAAATCTATAAATGCATTACTTTCCTGAACTGCAAATTTAGTTATACCGAATTTGCTAGGTTTCCATAAAATTGCTGCAGAAACTTTGCGGCAACAAAATTCTACATAAATGCAATTTGCAGGTTTGTCACTTTTTCAGCTATATTTTCCATCCTTCTCATCTTTGTGTCACGGAGAAATACTGACTTCGTAGAGTCACTGCAGAAAGTTATAAATGATGTATGAAATGAGAAATCCCTGCTCAGAGTACAGAACTTAATCTATGCTATTTGCTGTGAAAGTCAGCTCAGCTGCAAGCACTAAAGCCCACCAAAGCCAGAAGCTACAGACTAAGAAAACTAAAGCCCACTCTAAGTTTTTTTTTTTCGCTTTGTACCTGGGATAAGCCAGGGCATGGTACTGCAAGCTGCAGAAAGTCATGGGGAGGGCAGGCATCCCCTAGCTGACAGAGGAACTTCTCTGCCTGCACTTCAATGGGCAGAGGGGATACAGGGATAGCTGCAGGAGAGAGATTGGGCTTAATCCCCCCAACACTGCATGGCCACCAATGAAACAATACTATAAAATGCCCCATTGTTTTTTTAGGATTTTTCAAGTTGAAGTGTCTTTGTGCGTGTAGTGGTTACAGCACTGGTGTGGGTTCACTTGTCAGTGACACAGTTTATGTCACCTCTTTGGATGGACAGAATCTGCAGCTACTGCTGTCATCCTGCAGGATCCAGCCTATTGGAGAAGCAGGTGCTGCAAGAGCAAAAAGTGATCCTGAAAGGATGCAGTGATTTCCCTTTCCTCACCCACAGTTTTTTTCAGGTTCTTGCCTAAAATCTACAATTCTTTGCTAGAGTTAGGGAGGCTACAGTTGGTCATGTCTTTCTGTAAAGAAGGTATTTTTTGCAGTTGTTGTCTAAAACTCTCTTTTCCATGAAAGTTGCTTCGGCAGAAAGATACATTAGCCCTGCCTATGAACAGGAGCAATCAGCCATTTTGTGGTAAAAGCAGCTTGCAAATAACTTTAGTGGTTCTTAAGAAACAAGCATCTCTGCTAAACACTTGTAGTGGGGAACGAAATATACAGGTAACTGCAAGCCTTGGCTTATCACACTGTTTATTTCCCTTGTTGTCTCTACTTTACTGTGAACTCCTTGTCCATTGTGGATATCTGCTGAGAAGGATGTTGAGGGAAACTTCAAATTCTGTAATCCCAGAGTCAAACCTGGGCAGGAGGAGAGAGCAGCAGGCCACAGGCTGAAGTGGTCGGATTCTAACCTTGGCTTTGGTAAGAAACTCTTTTGGGAAGCTGTCTCTGCTGATGTCCCCAGTAGCTTACTGCAGGGCTCTCTGTGGCTGCAGACTCCTTCAGTAGCTGCTGTGCATCCCACAGCAGCCTCGAGTTGTGAAGGATGAAGTGTTTAAATGTGCGCAGAGGGTCAACTTAAAAAGGCCAGGATTTATTTACAGGACAGTCAGCCTGCAGTCTAGCACACAGAGCTGCTGCTTATATCCTAGGTAAAGTAGATGACTTGGCACTTGGCAAGTGCTACAGATATTGCTAAAAAGGTGTTTCTTGGCTCATCCATCTCTTGCAGGGTGCAGAGGAACTGTGGCAGCTATATAAAGAGTTTGGGGAAAAATAGAGACACATGAGTAATGGAGTAGTAAAACTCAGTTCAGCTCCTTGGCACTTGCAAACTCACAGCCAAGCCCTGTGGCCTTAACTTGGGAAAAAAAATTATCTGGAGAAATCAAAGGGAGTTTTAACTTAGAAAGCCACTCTACTGCTTGCTTGTTCTAGAGGTAGGTGTTCAACAGCAAAGTTCCCTTTTTTTGGCTGTACAGGCTGTGACTAGGGGCAAGTATCTCCTCTTAGTATCACAAGTGATGTAAAATTAATCAGAAGCACAATTCTGACAGCTAGAAAAATCTGCCATATTATTAAGAACAGCTTCTAAACTGCTGAAGAAAACTATAATCAATTGCTAAAGCACGTCTTGGGGAACTAAAGGGGTTTATAAATAATCTCTAGAATAAACTGCACTCTGCCATGAGGCACATCTCTTATTATGCCTGCTACGTCCCTTTCAGCATTCTCACTGCATCATCAAGCATGGATTAAGGTCAAATAAATTTAGGATGAGTGAACACAACAGTCTTGACTAAGTTTCTACGAATGTGAAGGACACGATCTTGTGAGTGAACAAGTGCAATGTTTTCAATTGCACTGAAATACTCAGATTTCAACTGGTTCATTAGACACTTTCACAAGAAAAATTTATTGACAACATCACTATGCCAATAAATTCACATATATTTAGAATAATGCATATAATTATGTCAATATAATGAGGAATAATTATGGTGGAAATGAATATGCCCCCTCCTATTTTTAAAGTACTTTACTCTTTACGTATTTTTCATGTTTGAAATGATATCAGTTGTATCAGGAGATACTCCAGCTTTGAGTAAGCAAGCATTATGTTACGTAATATTATTCTCATGTTTATTGACACTTCTCTCAAAAGAAATTAGACTCCTAAACCGGCTTTTTATTGTGTATGTGTTTGTTTCCAGTGTGGTGTTGTTTGTGCCTCCCTTACAACTAAGACATTAATGCCAATTCTAACTTTTAGCTTAAATACCTCTTCCTAATGCTTATCTTTAGAAGTGTTTCCAGAAAGCAGCTAGCTCCCAGTCACTGGCTTGCTAAGGCTAGGCTTGTTCACCTCCTACTCTAAAAGAGACTGCTGCCCAGATGGGATGATGTGGAGCTGTGGAGGAGGCCTATGGGAAGTGCCTTCAGCAGCACCAGAGCTGAAGGAGGGAGGGCTATAGGTCCACCTTAGTCTGCACTGAAGGACAATAACAAACCTGACAGCTATGTGGAGAGAATGCTGACCAAACCTGAGAAATTAAACTTGATCAGAAAACATAAAGATATTAGGTGCAAGGAGACCTGGTGGGAGTTTCCACAAACCTAGGCAGGGAGAAATAAAGCTTTAGAAGGGAAAAAGAATTGAATGTGAGCAGGGCAAGGTGTCTGCTGCAAGCAGAAGAAAACCTATTTCAGCATCTGCAGTAAAGAAGGGTACAGTTTCCACAAAGAGCCAGCCTTCAGAGGGCTCCCTGGGCTCCCTTCTCATGGGCAGAGGGACCCTTCCCTGTTGCAGCATGCTCTCTGTGCAGAGATGGAGTGGCAGGCTCCCCAGTTATTGCTGCCAGCCTGTCTCTGCTCTCTGGCACTGTGCTGAATGCAGTCTCTGCTCTGTGCTGCTTTTCAGCCTCACTCCTGAGCTTTATCTTCCAGGCTTTTGCTGATCTACTACGAATTTTGTGTTATTCTCTGGTTTCTCAACTGATGTTATTATTGATGTGCCAAGGTTTTTTTTTGAGAATAGAGTCTGTATGTTTTTTACAGCTCTGCACACCAATCTTGCATTTTATAATGGGTACTGCAGTGAGCAGTTGCTAACTGTAGATGCTATTGTTTGTTCAGCAAGTCACAGCTGTTTTCTCTGCAGTTTCTAGTAGCCAGAGTGGTTAAGATGTGTAACTAAAAACTGTCCCAAGCTATAGATGAAGACCAATAATGTTTCCAGTGTTTGCTTGGACTTTTTATTGGTTTTGTTTTAGATTAGCAAAATCTGCTTTATCATTTTGAGGGTGGAAAGAGAACTGATTGCAATAAAACAGAACAAGATTTATAGTGTGGTCTTGTAAATAAAGGCGCACTCCTTTGCCAAATTATGTAAGATGTGGCATGTCACATTGTTCTGTTCCTCTCATGATCTATGGTGCCATATGGACTCAAAAAAATAGGACTATTGTATGGATTTCTGCAGCATAATTGGCATTGACACTTGTATTGATTGCATAATGAAATAACATGCACGGTTCTGACAATCTTTTCAGATTTCTAAGATTACAGTCGTGGTGATTCTATGTCAGCAAAAAAGTCTTTAGGAATTTGAAATGAAGCCACAGCCAGTTCATTAATATACATATGTTCGAAATTGCAGCCCCAACAATTGAGTTCTCTGCACTGAATGCTATAATATGTATTGTCGTGAGCTATATGCCCTCAGATCATTTCTGTGAATTACAAGAAAATTATGGAGTAGAGAACATTTTATTATTGTGCTTTTCATCCAGGGATACAGCTTTTCACTGATGAAAATTGAAAACATTGAAAATTAAAATGTAAATGCATTTATCAAAAGAAGAAGAAAAAATTGAATCCTGAACTTTAACTGCTTTCGCATTTTACTTCTTCAAAAAGCAATTTTGATATTTACATCTCAAAAGCACAAGTAGTCAGACTCTGTAATATCTGTTTGGATTCTTACTAATAAGTGACTGGCTGTTTGTTGCTGGGGGTCTGACAATTTGTTTTAGTAAAACAGCATGGAAAGCTGTGTGGGTGTTTATTTGTGTATGTGCATATTCTGAGAGACAAAAAAATAATTATACATTTATTTAGTGTTTGTCTCCTTTCTGTTTAACACGTTCTTTTTGTATTTTTTACAGGTCAGTGCCACCTTACAAAGGATGTGAGTTAGTCATGCCTTTGTACAGAAGAAAGAAAAGCCAGAGAGTGATGAACACTAGAAGCTCTTTACATGAAATTTAGCACTTAATAGACAGGAAAAATGCATAATTTAAGATTTGTTTAAGCTGAATTTTTTTCCTTTTAGTTTCAAAAAAAAAAATGGTTTTTTTTTTTCGGTCAGTTTTTTGACTTAACTGAGGATATGTTAACAGCCCCTAAGAAGAAGCACTTCCATATGCTGAAGAAGACTGTGTGCTCAGTTTCCTGCAGGCAGGGGAAGAGTGCTGGATGAAGCATGGAAGCGGGCAGGCTGTGCAGCAAACTGAGACATCCTGTGCCTCTGGTGCTGCCGTGTAACGTAAGAAAATAAGAGGTTCATTGTATTATCTGAATGGAGATTGTGCCTGTTTGTGCAGTCCTTACTGTATACACAGTCAGAAAAGTTGACTGCCTGTAGCTAAAATCCATCAAAATCCTCTACAAGTGACACAGGTAATGAGTAGGTAAATCCTTTGTATAGCATTTTCATTGCTTTTGTAATTCCCTTCTCGTCTTTTTCTTAACTTTGGAAGCATATTTTTTCCTGGTGGACATTTTCTGGGCTCTTCCATGTTGGGTAACAGCGCTAGATCCCTTAGATTTAAGTGACAAACCTGACAGACTTAAGGACCTGATGCCAAAACTCTCACCCATGTGTAAATGCAGAAGAGGCAACAGAAGAGAAAATGAGTGCCATTCTTCCTTCCCTGCTTTACAGCAGATGTTTTTGAATCTTTGGTTTGATCCTGTCTGTCTCTTTTAGTGTTTTCCATTGTATTTGGAAGACAATGTTTATCTTTCCTTAATATTTTAAATTAACTTTCAAATTCTAAGGTGATAAGTAAGCATAAGAAAGACACACAATATTATACATGGCACAGTATCTGTCACAGAATAATTGACACCAAGCAGAAGTCGTTGCCTTTTAGGATCTCAGATACTTAAATGGTTAAGAATTTTCTGCAATCATATTTCAAAGAAAAAAACTTGTCAAGCAAAGATATTGAAAAATTAAATCTATTTATGCTAAATATGTTAATTGTGTTTTTTAGAATGAAAGAAAATCTGGTTTCATTATCTTTATTTAAGAAAAATTATTCAAAATTTTTGGTTGAGTTTTTTGGTAGAAAAAATTTATTTTTTGTTCTACTTAGGTGTCTGATACTTCTTTTTACTTTGAAAGGAAAATTACTTCATTGCTTCAGATGTGTCAGACAGTGGAATATCTTGTGCTATCAAAACAGACTACAACAGTCATGATCAGAAACATTTTGATTTAGCATGTAAGTCACTATTTCTATAAAATAATTCATATTCTTAGCATTTAACAGGCATATTTGGTGAATTTATTTACATCTTTCCAATGTTTTTTTCAATTATTGTTTCAGCTTTATCTTTGTTATTTCTGTTCCTCTGTCTTTCTTGAATTTATGATTAATGTTTCTTTAGGCAAAAAACCAATACATTCCAGATCAAGAGTTATGCAAAGACATAGCTTTTTCTGAGGAATAAAATGATTCAATAAAGTATCAGTATTCATAGCAAGTTTTCTTTCTATGCAAGAGATGTTGTAGGCAAAAGTTATGCTTAGACCAAAATAAAAACTATCCAAAGAGTAGAGAAAAATGGAACAAGCAATAGATGTTTGTGGAAAATTCCAGTACTACCTGGATCTGGATACAATTGGCAGAGGACAAAAGAGCTAATGACATGGATTTAATGGATCAAGTTTCTCTACTGCAGTTCATCTCTTCATTAATGGCCCATGAAAAGAGAAGACCAAGATATTTGGACCAAAGAGCTGCCAGAGACTAAACCAACCATTACCCCTTGAAAGATTGCATCATTGATGCTTTAAATTAAAACTTTATTGCCATTGTAAAATGTCTGTGAGTTACCCAGAGAAAATAAAATATATGGTTTTCAGAGAGTGGTCATTACTTTTCAGCTAAATAAAAAATGTCCTTTCCCCTTGGGAGCAGTGTGGAATGAAGCCCTCTGTAGGTCTTCCTCAGCTAGATTCCTGGCCAAAGACTATTCTACCTTTCCATGCACATCTGGTTCTTTGTTCCTTTTGAAAGAGGTGAATCAAGGTTTGGGTCACATCTGCAGGCCCTAGTCTAACAGTAAAATAAAAAGAACCATATTTTTTTATGGAAGAAAGTAATTTTCCAACTGATCTAAGACAAAGATGGGGGTTGTTTAGCCCGGAGAAAGAGAGACTCAGGAGGGACCTCATTGGTCTCCACCAGTACCTGCAAGAATATTGTAGACAGGTGGGGGTTGGTCTTTTCTCCCATGTAACAAGCAATAGGACAAGAGGAAATGGCCTCTTGTTGGTTGCGTCAGGTTTAGATTGGATATTAGAGAACATTTCTTCACTTAAAGGGTGGTCAAGCACTGAAATGAGCTGCCAGGGGCAGTGATGGAATCATCATCCCTACAGGTGTTCTAAAAATGCATGTATGTGGTGTTTGGGGACATGGGTAAGTGATGGACTTGGCACTGGTGGGTTAATCGTTGGACTTGATGATCTCAGAGGTCTTTTCCAACCTCAACAATTCTGTGATACTGTGGTTTAGTGGTGAACATGGCAGTAATATGTTAGTGGTTGGACCTGATGATCTTAAAGGCCTTTTGCAACCTAAACAAATCTGTGTTTCTCTGGCTTTATGGTACAACCTTCTCCTGCATCTGGCATGGGGTGCCATGGGAGAAAACACCACTGCCTCAGGCTGCTCTGTACCTGCCTGTCTTTCATCTGAAAGGCAAATACTTAGAGACCTAAATACCAGCATGGCCCACGGGGTTTGGGTTAACAGTTTTTGGGTGACAATTCCTGACAGGACTGTCAGTGGCTCAGTGACCACAGTGGGAAGGAGGGCCCAGGCAGCTGCCTGTGGAGAGTGGCTGTTCAAGAACCAAATATTTTTTGTGTGAAAGAGAAGGTAATGTTTTAGTGAAGATGCAGAGGTTTGGAGCTCCATACTGACTCAAGAGCATTCAGGCCTAGCTTCAAAATATCAGTGTGCAAGGGAAATACCTTAATAATTGCTGGATGCAGTGGCACAGCTTAGCTCCAAAGAGCTACTTTGTGCTGGACAAAATGGCTCTCACAGGCACTCAATCACAAGACTTCCTGTTCCTGAATAACAGAAATATTCTCAGCTGAGAAATTTGGTCACTGATAGTATCCTGGCAGCTTGAGAAACAGCCACTTCTCTGTGAATAGTGGGGAATGTAGCATTTGTAGCTCTTCTGTTCAGGAATGAATGGGACTGCTTTCCAGGACACAGTGTAAGGATCTCCTGTAAAAAAAAAAGATATAGGTGCCAAAAATCAGCAAAATTAAAGCGCTTGTACTGGGAACAAGAATTTTGAAATAGTTTTCTTGGCTCTCACTTATATATGAAGGAATCTAGACTCCATGGCTACCTGATACTGTATGGTGGGGCTTTTTTTGGTTGTTTTTGGTTTTGTATTTGTTTGTTTGTTTGTTAATTAATTAATTAATTAATTTACAGTGAAAGTTGGATCACTTATGAAGACTCTTAGAGACTTCATCTTACCCTCCTTCCCGGATAGGTTCAATCCCAAATTTCTCACCTATTCCCCGTAGGAGAGGCCCAAGAGCTACGATGCTGGTACAGGAGCTAGAGTGGGGTGTGAGGGGGCAGAAAGTATCTGTTGTTTCTGTGACTTAAGCTGTTCCACTGTGCAGAGAAACCTTCACAAGTAAAAAGATAATCAGGTACCAAGAGGCTTGTATGACTGTATCATCTAGCAGTTTGTACAGCCACCTGGCAGAAGGAAATCTGCATACCACTCCTCCACCAGACTTTTTCTGCAAGGCTTTATGTGAAAAAATCACTGGAAAGTGTATAAAAAATTCTGATCCTATGATTTTTCTTTCACTTTTCATTTAATTGGATTGTATGTAAGTGTTTTGCATGGGAGGAACCCTTGTCAGAAGTGTGAGGCTTTTCCTGCTGAATGGAAAGATGAAAACATGCTCAATAAGCTGCTGTATGTGTCTCATAAGCTAAGCTCCAAGTTGATCTTTGATCCCACAAAACAAAGAGCTGCTTTAAAAATATGTCTTAATTGCAAAGTATGAAGTCAAAACCGGTTGTTGGTGGCAATAACTTCTGTGCATCCTGCTATTACCTACAGAGAAAGAAAGTGCAGGCAGCCTGAGAGACTCCCTGGTAGTCTATGCACAGCACAACCCTTCCAGAAGAAACTCAGATAGAAATTAATAATGTTCCTTCTTCCCATCTCTGCCTTGTTCTGTGTCCGGTTGAGGCCTGACTGCTTATACAGCTGAGAAATTCAGATCTCAGTGCCTTGCTGATTTTGTGCAGAGATTTTATTCAGGCTCTGCTTAATTTCCTAGATTTGAGCCTTCTGTGCTTTACTGATGTGCATTTATTGCCGGACAATTCCCAGTATCGAGCAGCAGTATGCAGAGCTTTTTGTGAGGTTGGGAAATGAATCTGAAACTTAACAAACCATTGTTTATCTCATTATGTGCATCTTCAGAGAGCCAAGAGCAACCTACACAGTGCCGCTGCTGTGAGTTTTAATTCCCAGCCGATGAAGGCAGACCGCTGTTTGGAGCAGGAGCCCCGTGGATGGAATGCAGCCCGAGCCTCCCTGCCCTGCACTGCCCCGGGCCCGCAGGAGCCACGGGACCCGCCTGCTCGGTGAGCACAGCATCCTGGCGTCCTTCATGCCTGGCTAACACATTCACTTAGAGGAGCATTCACTCAGGGGCTGGCACTTTTTTTCCCCCTGTTTTGTCAGATGGATGAATGTCACGGCAGCCAAGGACAGATGAAGGTTTGAAATATTACAAGCAGAAGCCTTTCACTGAGATAATATAAAGCCAATTTTTGCAAGCGTATCTCTGAGGAGGAAATAGGCTGGCGATTATAATGAGAATTTTTTCTAGCTGTAAAATTTTGTTAAGATGCAAGCAAAAAAGAAAACAAACCATCCACTAAACCTATCAAACTTAGTACTGAAACTCCAGTGTTTCTTAAGACAATACTTCTTGAAATTGCCACATCATTCAATTTTAAGTGATTTGCATACCAAATGCAAAAAAAATGATTAAATAGAAACTTCCCTCCTACACCTCTTTGAGACATATGGTGAGACAGCAACAGAAATGATGGATGTAGTGGGTGATTGCTTGCTGAACCAGTGTGTGAGAAACTATGCTAGGAATAATTCATGTCAAGACATGGTCTTAACTAAAAGACGTATTAAAAACAACATCTTGACAGGTTTAATATCTTACATGATACACATAATCCGTGGCTTCTAAGGCATGCGATTATCTCTAAACATGATGTTTCAGTAAAAGTTCAATTTTATTAAAAGATTTCAAGAAATGCTTCATCTAACGCTAAATCAACCTTTCACAAAATAAAGGAAACTTCAAGTCATTCTGAGGTATGGTATAGCCTCATCTTTATCTAATACTGCTTCAAATCAGTGGTAATTCCCCAGGGAAAGCAGAGTGACAATGATATGGAATAGGTGAAAGTGACCCAATAAACAGGATAGTGAGGCATTTTCGATAAAAATGCATTTCGTATGAACAAAGGATTTAGTACTTTGCCATGATGAGAAGCCACTGATACTTTGCTAATACAGCAGATGTATTTCACATATATTCCTCTCACCTGTGTTTTATTAAAGAGTAAATTTTACATTACTTGAAGTGACAAAACTTAAGTTGGATGTTTAGTTGGATGTTTAACAATGATGGAAATCAGATGATGCTGACAAGTAGAGTTGGCATTGCTTACTGCTGTGATTAATTCGTGGTTGTTGTGACAGCTATAAGATCAGTAAGAGTTGCTTCTAAACTGACCACTTGGTTTGTACCCCACCATGAAAGAAATCCTGGGTGAGGGGATAGAGGACAGGGCTGTGACATATGGACTGCTCCTTACCTAGTATGGAATCCTGGGCATGCCAGTTTTCCATGTCAGTTCTTGTTTGTCTCACATATTGGGAAAGCTGTCATTGACTAAAGGAATTTTAAAGTATTTTTCATAGTCATTGGCCAATGAAATCAGCTAATAATAAGTAAAGGCTACAAAATCTCTTCTATTCCATAGTGGTTTTCATCAAAGGACAGGATTCTCGAGAACTGAAATAAAGAGAGTTGAGATCAGCGTGCAGAAGAGCCAAGCAATTAATCTGTGTTTCATACCAGAGATGTTCAGGTATCTCTGAGGTTAGGTATAAAAAAAAATTGTCCTCTTTCGCTCTCGCCTCCCTAATTTGTGCATCTATTTGTTTTTTGAAATTAAATTGGGTCAAACTTAGCAAAAGCTAGAGAAAAAAAAAATCTTATGCACCCTGTAGACCATGGAGTTTAACAGATGCTGACCAGATGGAAACAGCCATTTTTTTTCACATGATCTAGTACTGTGGGTTGAAAAGTATGCACTTTGGTGGATTTATAGTGATGCCCTCTGAAAAAGCCTGCTAGTTCTAACCAGTGATGTTTTTATCTTTCCATAAATTAGGCAATGGCTGAGATTTACCTCACAATGAAAGTATAACATATATTCCTGAGAACTAAGAAAGTCATCACACAAGCCCTGCAGTAATATTCAAAATGCCCAGTCCTCTTGTATTGCTATTGTTTATTGGTATACAAGTCTTGAAATAATAGAATCTGGAGCATAAAATGGCATATAAAAATTATTTCTTATCTTTAATATGTCTTTCTATCTGGCAAGTAAAATCCCAGCTCCCTATGTCTTATATGTGAAAGGGTGATTTTTTTTCTGCCAATGGCCATCTTGTCAGCAACTTCTTATTAATTCCTATAATCCTTTTCTTTGACACCTTCTGACATCTCATAAGTTAAAGAGTGTACATTTCTGTGCACAAGCAGACATAGCAAGAGAAGGGAACACAGTTTTGGTGGCTCTGACACAAAGACAATTTAACGGCCAATAATAGCCCCAGCTTTTAAAAAGTCTGACTTATCTGTGAATGAACCCTTAAGATTAACTGATTGTGGAAAAATGTGCATGACTCCCAAAGAGTAGTAGTAAGGAATAATGGAAAAGCAACAGGCAACACAGAGAAATAAATAAATCAATATTTGAAGTTTAATAGTATCAGGATATCTATAGATTTCTGAAGAAATCCAATTTTATTGAGTAGTCTCCAGCTTGCTCACTGTTAGATGATAGAATAGTTAAACATTCGGTATCGCAAACTTTGCTAAAATGACCTCTTTGCACTCATGCAAGAGATGAAAATTATTGCCATCCAATTCACAGAGGGAATTTAGACATTCAGAAATTAAATTTTGGAATCTGCCTTTGTAAGGAAATATCAATATATTGTAACATTTGAGGGGTTAATTCAGTCCAACTACCTTTTTGATGTTTCTCTTGAAAGGCACAAGAATCCTGGTGTTCCGTGGGAGCCCAGTGCTTGGGAAAAAGAGGCAGTTGGAGTTCTTGGTTCTCAGCTGGTAGGTGTGCGTGACATTGCCTTGGCTTCTTTCAAGTCCATCGAATAAATCACTTTACACTGCCAAAGTGTCTGACCCTAATTAACCACAGAGCAACCTGGGGAGATAATTAGGCTGTGGGCAGAGACAAGCATGGAAAAAGGCAAAAGAACCATGGATAGTAAAGAAGAAAATGTTTGTTAGTTGAACCACTGGGAAAGGGAACCTGAGTGAGAAGTACACTTTGGTTTATGGGTTGGGGCAATATGTAAAACAAGGATTAGACAAAAGTTTGCTTCAGCTTTGAATTTCACCTTTAAAATTATTCAAGTTACTACTTCTTCCATATGAAATAAATTGAGGGGTATATGGATCCGTAAATTTTCTATTCAAATGTGCGAATTTCGATAAATTTTATTTTATTTTTTGCACCTCTTGAACTGTGCAAAATAACATGCAAGATGAATTGATTGAATCCCACCAGTAAATTTTAATTATTTTTGAGTTACCTTGCTAAGCACATAAGCAAATGGTAGCACTTCTTATAAATCAAAGGCTAATAACCCAAAACAAAAAAGGAGACTCAATCCTCCCAGCTGGAGCAGTGAGGTTGATACCTTTTTGTTTAGGAACTTAATAAGCTGAGATGGTCCATTCTTTCAGAGGCAGTTTTCAGTATGTCAGACAGATTCAACATATCAGTGAATTCATAGGTGAGCTGAACCCAAGCTCAAATAAAATGAGGAATAGAAGTTCAGACAGCAACATCTAAGCAGTGACAAAGTACCTTCCTATTTTATTTCAGTTTCATGTAAGCTTAGAAGGCAGGAACAAACAGAAAGAGGTGAAGAAGTAACAAAAAATGGTAGAGTAATGAGTTCCCTGTTTAATGCACTCAGCAATAGCTTGTAGACAGCAGATTTTTGAGTGCAGTGGATGTATTTCTCTAAAATTAGAAAGGAATAAAACCAACCCATTGGTTTGGTCCCACAGGATGTGATACAAAGCTGAGGTACATCAATAAAAATTGAATTAGATTTACAACTCTGCCCTATTACCTAATTATAGCATGCTTGGAGATATATGGTAATTTATCAATAAAGAGAGATCTATTGAACATGTTAGTCATAGGTTTCACACTGAAAACTATTTTCATTAATCAAGCAGCTAGATAGTTACCCTCACCACTTTACTTTTAAAGGAAGGGGAGTTAAGTTTCTCCTGTAGAGCTGCTTCTGTCTCAGTGCCCAGCCAGAATATACATGAGTCAAGAAAAAAACATTCTTTTTTTATATGCAGACCACGTTTGCAACTTGTGTTAGTCTAGTGGCTCCAGTGAGTTCGCAGCAGACTGGAAGTTGGCTCTGCATGTTGCATTCTGTTTCACCTATTTGTGATGTGACCAATACCAATCCTACACATAAAAAACATTTTTTAAGTTGCAAATAAACCCACCAGATTCTTAGGGAAGGAGAAATAAAGGTTGCTCAGGCATCTTTGCTTTCATCCCTTTGTGTGTGCTTTATGACATAGTCTATAATTATGTGACTAAATGTAAAAATGTGCTGGGTGGAGAAGAGCACGTGACCACATATTTATATGCATCAAGATCAAGAGGATGGTGTTTTGGGTCAAACTTATTTGTGTCTTTTTCTGAGCACCTAATACATGCATCAGTTTTCTGCTCAAGTACTACTGTATTCTTTTAAAGACTTTTTTCCTGTGAACTGAGGACAAGAGAGTACAGTTCAGCCTGGAGCTCTGTGGTTGTGCATCCTCTCTCTCCCATGCAATATGGAATGTGTGCTGCATCTGCTCATGGGCAGGTGCTCCCTGCCCCTATTTATTTTCCCCAGAAAACCCTGCACTGGGCAGCCTTCCTTGCCTGCATGCTGTAGGTTGGCCAGTACACACCTGGACATTACCTCTGGTCCCTCTGCCACAATATTCCTCCAAACCCATCATTTTACTTTGACAGTGGCAATCTCAGAGCTTACGCTCTGTGCCAGGGATAAGAATAAGAGAGCCATGCCAGCACTGGAAAAGTGATAGTGCAGCTGCTGCAAAACATGAGTGTAGGGATGATAGCGAAGAGAATAAATTGTTAGGGACACAAAATTTACAATTGTAATGAGGATTTGTCTGCTGACTGTTGTTTTATCATCCATCAGCTATTTCTGGCCTTAGGCAACACCCATGCAGTTAGCTGTTAACAGCTTCAGTCTGCTTCTTTCTACTTTAGTTCATTGCTTTATTTTTGCTTCAGTAAGTTTCATCACCTAAAAAAGTGAAGTTAAAAATGGATGTGAAAATTTTTTATTTGTGGGTGCTTTATACGTGAGGATTCACTCGCAAAAGTGTAAAATGTCAACTGCTTATTTATTTTCTTCTTGATGTGTAGGGTTTGGCTGCATTAATGAAGGATTTCCCCCTTCTTTAGAGTATCACTTTTTTTTTTAAGCCTGAAAAAGCATTGTCTTCACAACTGTCATTGGCAAACTTGCTGAGGGTTCACTCAGTCCCACTGTCCATGTCACCATCAAATATGTTAAACAGTGCCAGTCCCAATACCAGCCCCAAGGAATGCCACTGGTCTCCAAGTCAAAGGAAGCCTGTACACATGTTCCTCTTTCAAAGGCTTTTAAAAATACATTTCTCCTGAAGAAGTGGGTAGAACAAGCCCAGAATCAGTGTGGCAGCTAGGGCTGAAGTGAAAAACCACTTTATTTTGCTTCTTGCTTTTTTTCTTTTATTGCAGTAGGAATCCTTTAGGTGAGCAACTGAGTAATGTTTTGTCTGCAACTTGATACATTTTAATTATTTCATCATCATCATCTGCTGGAGAAAAATAGTTGGGCAACTGAGTATACATTTCTCTTGAAGATGGCATTTACTGGGGCAATAGAACTATGAGGCACAACTCTATAGTTGTATCTCTTTCCCAATGGCTCTAACAGAACAGTCTGGTTCTCCACTAGCTGTAATGCTATTACTCTTCAATAAGAGAATCCTACATATTTTGCAAGTTCTTAAACCCTTGCCTAAGGAAAATTGGACTGTTATCCATTTGCAATGCTCTTGAATTCTGGAGATGGAAAGCACCTCATTCATCCAATGATGTGACAATGGCACTGGCTGTTGTCTACCATTTTATTTCCACCTGGAGAATTGTAAACACTCATCAATAATGACCAAGGCAGAATACTAGAGATCCCTAACCATTCACATCTTCCATGGAGCCCACAAGACTAAAGTAATAAGAATTAAATGAAAATAGTCCAAACTGCTTCTCCATTTAGAATGCATAGTTCATTCTAGTTTTGAGACTCTAAGAAGTTTAGGTTAAGTCTTGCTTCCATTTTTTCAGTGTGTTAAGCACATTTTTTGTCCTAATACACAGTAACTGTAGTTGAAACGACTACTGCAAAATCTGCACAATTTTGTGCATGTACAATGCCATCTATCCATAGTCTGTAGTCTTTCAGAATGGATGTGCAGATGAAAGGCAGCTGCAACCCCTTAGCAAAACCAGCCTTTGTCTTTGAGAGAATATGAAAGCACGTTTTTAAATATGGGTATTCTAGTTTTAAAACACATATGATTAGTTTTAATTTTGGCCTTAGCATGTAAAATTTATTTGTGAAGTTTTACAGCTTGCTCACCTTTTAATGTCATTTCCAGTAATTTACAAACATTGATCAAAGAAAATCCAGTCCTACACAAACAAAAATGTTGTTAATGTTTGTCTCACTCCAAGAGTTTTTGTATTGCTAATTGCTGGGTTTATGAACCAAAGCTGATTGATGGAGAGCATTGGATATAAGATGCTTCCTGGTGTAACACTTTAACTTTGGAAAGTGCTTTGCCATTCTGCTGTGGAAAGCTAATTGAGAAGGGAGTGTTCCAGTCTTCTCAGCACTGAACAACTCCAGTGTTTTGATTGCTTTTTGCTGCTAATTGCTTTAATTTAATAAAATGTCAAATATCAGAAAGTTATGGTAGAACAACATTCCTGGTTCCATGAGAGCAGCACACCAATGCCACCCAGGATACTAGAGCTTTGTGTCTTGTCTCTAGCAATAGTGACAGCGCACATCTGGGGGAAAAATTAACTCTTTACTGACAGGAAACACTTTGGTATGCTTTCACAGAACATTTTAGCAGCTTCTCACAGCTTTCTGCTCAGAAACTTTGTCAGACAGAGCAGGTATCTCTGTGTTGAATGGACCTCAACAGATTCTTCTTTAAATGTATTGAAATGCATTTTTCACTAACTCCTAGCAACTGCAACATCCTGCAGGAAGTCAAATTCCAGATAAAATGGTTTAAATTTAATCCTAAAAGACTCATGTCATTTGATTTTCTTTCAGAATTTAATTTCTCTATTCATTATGGTTTTCATTCTATCTTGGATTAGGATTTTTTAATTAAAGAGTTTTCTGTAAAAGAGAAATCAAGCGCACGCCTGCACGCCCAGCTGTATTTATGGGATTATATGATTTTATTTAAGGGAAAAATAGGTAGTCTTATGATTACAGATAATTTGCTGTAATGCTCTTAATTTATAGCAATCATTGGGAATAAAGATGGAAAAAAATAACAGGCAGAAAAATCCTGTGCTGTAATCCATATAATGAGCAAATTGAAGAGAATTAATGTTTGAGTTTGCTATAAATTTGCTATTTCCTGATTTTTAAGCATTGTCGTTTGTAACCTTGGTTACATTAATGCAAGTTTTTATATGCTAGTAGTTTATATTACTTGAAATTTTATATGGCAGATTTTATAGGTGCCTAATAGCTCAGTCAGCCCTAGAACAGAGGAATCTCAAAATGGGATAAAGTTTATATTGAGTTTTAATGAGCAGCACTAAGAAGTCCAAAGACATTCCATGCTGTTTCAGACTTCTGGGTCCGAAAGTGAAACTGAATACATCACACAGCAAAGCTCTTTCTTTCAGCTGCTGAGATTTCCTGATTTCTGAAGTGGCAGCCTTCTGTGATCTCATAATTGTCTGTTGAAAGTTAGAAGAGAAATGGAAATTAATAAAAAATTTAAAGTAACAAAATATAAATCAAACAGAAAGTCGTTGGAGACCTTGCACTTTTTCAGAATGGTTTTGTCTCCACTGCAGAACTGACATGTGGTGGATTGGTTATATTCCATACATTGAAAATTCCTAAATTGCCTCCAATGTCAGCTGATAATGGCAAATAAACAGCTCTGGTTCATAATCTGGAATTTTTTTTGCACAGGGCAGGGGCTGAATTTGAATTTCAACATCTGCCAGGGAGAAAATGCCCACTAGGACGCTAGAACTACACAGTGCTTGCCATCATCAAATGATGTGAGAACCTGTAAACTGTGATTCAAAAAGACATGAGATTATCTGTGTAATCACTCAAATGTAAAGAAATAGCAGCACCATGTTTTTGGCACTGTTATCTTCTCCCACAAAATACGCATATTGTCCTGTCAGCATGACCTGTCTGTGTCTGCAGCTCTTCTTGTGACAGAAATGCATACCTGTCACTGCAGCAATACAGCGGGGAGCAGGTACCGAGGGTTTTACACCGATGTCATATTTGTCCACCTGCTTTGTCCCGAACACCTGTAATCTTGAAATGACTGACAGCGCCAGAAACCTTGGGGAATTGCATCATTACTGAGGCAAGAATTTGATTTCTGTCCAATTCATTTGCTCTGTTGATTTGCTGAGCAGCAGATAGTCTGGATTGCATGGCAGGACTGGATTCACCCAAAATGTGGAAGGGGAGAGTGCACTTGGGCACAGACACTCCATCACCTCACCTGGAACACATCCTCTGTCCATGGAGGCTCACAGCTGTTTTCTCAGAACAGCCATTCTTACACACTTTTTAACAACGTTTCCTGAGGCATTAGGGATACAAAATCACCTGTGGCTTGCAGTCCTTGCCTCCCAAAATGACATAATGCTTTCTGGGAAAGAAGAAGTCCCGACTCAAATTTCTATGTTCTAAGCAGGCTTTGATGTCTCACGTGCCAGGAGAGTGGCTATCAGCCATTCTCCATGGGTATCCCTCCTGTTGGAGCTGCTCAGCTGGCTTTGATTCAGGTTAATTCCAAGTTAAATAATAATTGGTCCGACTGAGTCTATACCCCCCTGGTAAGTGTACTCAGCTGAGATCTAGGAAGCTAAGGTCTCAGTCCCTGCTAAATGTTTAATGCTGTGTGCACAAAGAATAGCTCCCACAGGAGGAATCCCCAGCATAGAAAAGGCAAAAATGAAATCATCCAGAAGAGTGGTTTGAACTTGTCTCTTTGACATTGCAGGGATACTCTAATTGGATTATCAGAACCTGTGAGGTGGAACCTCCCTTGCTTTTTTCTCTTCGCAAATGGGGTAGAAACATTTAGCTCCAGGCTTGTGGATTGTATCCCAGGCATCGGGAGAAACCTTCACAACCCTCACTATGACTGGGTGAGCTGATGGTCAGCACTGTGTCTGTTTCAGCTCTACTTTACTCCTGACCCCCTGTGCTGTGGATTGCTCTAAAAAAGTCTGTATCTCCACAGCTGGAAGCCCTGGGCAACAAGTGGGGAAAACTCGAGGAACTCTGCTTCAGTCTCTGTTCAGGAAAATCCTGAGAAATCTGTGAAAGGAAATACTGAGCAAAAGAGCAAGTAGAGACATCAGAGTTATCTGACTCTGGAAACCAGTGTGTATCAACAAGAAGGGGAAATTAAATGAAACTTTCTTACTGTGCTGAGGACAACATATGAGAAATATTTCCTACCAAACACTTCACTAAGTAACTCATGATCATTTGTTTGGCTGTTTGGATTAAGTAATATTTAAAATAATTTAAAAGGTATCTCTCCTGAAACATATAAGTCCTTTTACCTTGTTTTTCCCAGTTGTTCTTATTCCATACACTTTGATTAATATCACAGAGTGAACTCAAGGCATATAAAAATGGGTTCCTTTGAAGTGAAACTGAACTGGGAAGTGCTCTCCCAAAATCCATGTTGCCCTTTCTCATGCTAGGGCTGGACCTATAGGGTCAGCCTGGAGTTGAGTAGAGTTGAAGTCAAACCCTGGGATGTGCATGGTGCTGCACTGATCTGCAGACCCACTTCTGAGGTGCTCATAAAGCCATTTCAGACTTCATTCCTCCTACAGCCTGCTCACCAAGAAGCTGCTCTGAGCACCATTAATTGGCACCGTGCTGCTGGGGACCTTGGCCCTTTACGTGGCCATTTCCTGGGAGTGACGATCGTTCTTCCAGTCATCCATGCCAGTTGAGGTGAGATGCTTTCCTCCCTTGCTCCCTTTCCTTGCACACAACACACAGTAACAGCCATTTTTTGGAAGTGTGTCTGCTGTGGCAGCCAGTTTGTCCATGCTCAGAACTGCAGCACCTCTCCAAAATGCAGCTGTGCCCGCTGACTTGCTGCCTGGCTGCTGGGGTACCTCACCCTGCTGGCTGACAACCTCCTCGGTGAACTTGACAATCTTCCTCTTTGGGTTAAGTTTAGGTGCTATTCAGTCAGACTTTCATTTCTTACCTGCTCTTTTCTTTTTCATGAAGAAAGGCACAAGATAAGAAGGAGGAATAGATCAGCTTCCTTGATATCCTTCTTAATTGTATGAACCCAAATCAAATACCTTCCATCTTTTTTTGCTTTTATCTAGTGCAGGTATTGAATGAATAAAATTTAATCTTGAAGTGCTGAAACAAACGATTAGAATGTTATTTAGTTATCAGGCACTCTTAGGGGTCATGGGATAATTAACGCATAATCTGACTGCAAGTAGCATTTAGAGTTATTGTATTGATATTTTTTATTCTTTTCATATTGAAAAAAATAAAAAAGGACCCCCCTGGCCCCCTTCTTTTGTGGTGTAGAGTAGCTACTAAGACAGAGTGCTTTTGTGAAACCAGGGAATTTTATAATCAATCCTAATGTGATCTGCCATTGACGTAACCAAGACTGTGAATGCAAGATGACATCTGGGTGGTATTAGCAGAATTTATATTAAATTAAAACAATATGAATATTTAGAATAATGTAATATAGAATACTTAACCAAACTTTTGTGCAATATATGCATGGTTCTGCAGTCAAATCATTTTAATAAGCAATGAAAAGTGGGTTAAAAAATAAGTAAGAATGAAGCATCTCTTCTCCTGATACTGACATATAAAATTGCAAAATAGAAAATATTGCATTATTATAGATCTTTCAAGAGAGTGCATCAGTATTGGAATGACTGCTAACTGTTACATTTGGGCTGAATTCAAGAGGGCACAGTGCTTTAGAACCTGATTATCTCTCCTAACTTGCTCTTTATCTCAGTGGGTAGAATAGGGGTAATAATTAGAGAATTAAGCTTTGCTCACTCAGTCATGAAGTGCACAAATTCACTTGCTGTTTCATATTTATTTTCCAGCTGGAGGAGTTTAATTTATTTTGCTTTCTGCTGTGCCCACACCTGACCGACCAAAGCAGCTTCACGTGGGTCCCAATGATCTCTACTACTTAACCCCTGTATCTCTTCCTATTGCAAAGCAGCTTTCCTTGGAGCTTTGTGCCACAGATCTTTAGATACAGCTTCAGTGACTGCCATCCCTGTTGATGCACATCCACAGGGTACACTCACATTCCTTCCAGGACAAAAACTGTGAAGAGCAACCTGGTAATGATGGATGGCAGGGTCTGGTCTTCACTCAGCAATGTGTAAATTTTAGATGCTTTTTCCACCTCTGTTTCCCACTGTCAGATTCATAGGTCATGGTCTTTTTGCTTGAGAAGTACAAGAATGTTGTTTCTAATGGGCAGAAATAATAGTATATCACTGAGTGATACTGATGAGCAACAATGTGTTCCTTTTAAATTACTGTTTCCTGTCTAAATCCAGATGTTTTCTCTGGTCCCTGTTGGCAAAATGCTGTCTGTGAGAAAGTCCCTGCTGTCTGTCACAATGCAGTGTTATCTTGTGAAGGGTTCCTTAAATATCTGCAGGGTCACAGAGATTAAATGTTCTCTTGGGAAACTCAGGAAAAGTAGAATGTCAGCATCACCTTTCACCCAAATGAAAGGTTGAATGACATTTCCAGTGATATTGATTAGAGCATCTTGGATTGTGAAAACCGAATGGTGATTTCAACATCTACAGTGAAATGCAGAGGTAGAACCAGGAGTCTGTGAGTGTAGACAGCATTTCATTTCAGAAGAAATTAAAGTCTGGGAATCAGGAAATCCCTTTCCTCAGAATGCTTGGGTCTCTTCACTGGGGAGCTGGATTTTTCTCTCTCCTCTTGCACAGGTAAAATTGTGGACTGAGGGGACCATGCATGATGCTATCTCCCTCCCTGAGGTATCTTCTTCCCTCACTTGTCTTCCAGGCTGTAGTGCTAGGGAAACTTAACTTCATCCAGGATGCTCCTGTGCTGCACAGTCAAAAAGGACACTCCAAGCCATCTGTGAAAGTCACAACTTTTAAGATGCCTCCCTCTCATGCCAATTCATACTGTAAGACAAGTCACTGGCAGCCCCAGAAAACTGGATCTCTGTAAGCACAAGTGAACAGCTATTTTACCTGAGAGCTGACTTCTCTGTCCCTAACACAGCCACTTCCACTGACTCAGGGGTATATGTGTCAAAGGAAGGATCACCATTATCTTGACTCTTTAGCATACAGTTTGTTTCACATCACATATTTTATACACTGTCCCTACAATGCTTCTTGCATTAAACAGAGCAGCAGAGTGAAAAAATACCAAAGAATATAAAGAAGAAAAGAAAATGGGGAATGGAAATTTTCATCTGGGGTAAACTGACAGCTGCATTGAATCCAGTGGAGGTATCCTGAGTTCTGCTGCAGATTCTCCAGACAAGAATCTATCTTAATTTTTTTCAGAGAAGACCAGAAAAGCACTGCAATAGGGAGTTACAGACAGACTGTTTAACTTGCAGAGCTGCAGATGATGTTTTGGCACCAGAAATGGTGGGGGTTTTGCCAGCTCACAAGGAAGATGACAGTGCTAGGAAAGGAGAAATAGAGAAGAAAGGACAGGGAGAAGAGTCTGAAACAAGAGAGAAGAATCTGAAGCAAGTATAGAGTGCATTATTTTAACAGTTCTTTGAGTGTGCTCCTATCATACAATTAATACAAATGTATCTATTCTTTTTGAAATCCATTTTTACTGCAATTCTGAAGCAGTAAAATTGAAACAAGTCATTTAACAACATAAAGAAATCATCTTCACATTTGAACTTATTATAACTCAATTTGACTTCATTATTAATAAAGTAATAAAATAATCTTAATTAATGCTCAGATTTTCTATATCTTTGCATAATTGGTAGATGATCTTCTGTGGACTGCGCATTTTTCTGTTTCAAGATTATCTCCAGGTTGAGCTCCCAGGCTCTCACTTGATCTTTTTTTGTCCTTCTTGACCTCAGTCCTCACAATCAAATGGCTATTTAGATTCTTATGATTGCAGCCTGAGAAAGAGAAGACAGGGGAGGTTTATCTTTAGTCTGGCCCTTCTGTAAACCCATATTGTTTCTTTGCTATTACAGAAAGAAATTGGGGTTGTAAAAGTCTGCATTACATTGATCGTCTACTGGGTTCAGAGACATAATGGGTTTTATTTGATTTCACTTACACCAATGTAAATTAGAAGGGGCTGCATTAAAGCTATCAAAAGAAGCAGCTGCATTGTACTGGTGCAAGGGAAATATTAAGACCCCCTGCCTCTCCCACAGCAGCAACTTTTTCCCTATTTCTCTATCCTCATCTCTGTTGAGTTAGAACAGAGCAAGATGGTTGCACAAAAATAGCTTTTCACATTCTTGTATGAATATCCATCAAAAATTTAGTCTAGCAAACTATCAGGATGATTACTTAAATTTTATGCAGGGATCACTGCAGCAGAGGGATGTGTTCTTGCCAACAGCAAAAGCTTGGGAACAAACAGAGAAGGGAACTGACAGCCTGGCAAGATGCCATTTTTGTCTTCCCTGATTTTCTAGGACTTCAGTAGTGAGGCAAGCTGGGGTTTTTTTAGCAACCTTGATACCCTATTTATGACATACAAGATGCTGCCCTGAAAATCATTGATTTCAAGGGCTTTGATTTCCTAGGGTGAGTATTGGCAGGTAGCAGGGGAGAGCTGCCCAAGAGGCACTGACTGACAGTGGCAATAAGAGACAGCATCTTTCAGCTCTCTTTTACTGATGGCATTAGAAACAGAACTGGGTCTCATCTAAGTCTGTGGACGTGTCACCTCACCTCTGAGGAGGTTTGAAATCCAGTTGTGGTTCTAATAGCTTGATCAAACTCTTTCTGTCTACAGGTAGGGCAAACTGCTTGGGGTTAGGGCTACAGACAGCAGCTTTTGAATGGCAGAAGGGCAGCTGCACAAGATTTGCTTAGACACTAAGGGTCTGTCTGTCCTACTGACCCTGAAATACAGATTGTAAAGTTACCTCTTTTGCACTAGAAATTTCTGCATGGAGCCTCTAGGGATTTCATTATGGCAGAATCAGGAACTAAGGAAACACAGGAAGGTGGGCTCATGCCAACGTTTTACATAAATTTCTAATGTTTGTACTAACGTGGAAATGCAAGGTAAGGTTGGTTTGGATTTTGCTGTTATTGCCTTTTGTAAGGCACTCAGCATGTGAGTCATGACAGGTGAGTTTAACTATCAAAACCTGTGTATCTAGTCTAAGCCAGTCACCTCATCAATGGAGAGGAAAAGACATTCACAGGCAGCAATTAATCTAATCTTAAACTGGGGGCCTGAGATAGGTGATCTCAATACCACTCTAGAGGAATCTGTCTAACAAAAGACAGAGCACAGATAAAGAGTATAGACAAATTAATTTCAGACCCATGAAGTTAGGGGAGACAAATCCATTTGGGGTCATTGATGATCACAGATATTTAACAGATGTGGAAAATGAAGATGGACTTGGATGTTATTCTGTGAAAAAACAACTGGAGATCACAGTGCAAGGTGGTGGGTACTAAAGAACCAACGTGCTGTGAGCACACTGTAGAAAGCTTCCTCAATGCTTTGGTTTGTTGGAATAGTCTATAGTCCTTGACTGACCTGTATACCATAAGGTGATTAGAGAAAAGATGCTTGGCTGCCTTTTTGATGCAGAAGAAAGTGGAAAGAACTCCAAAACAGCGGTGGAAAGGGACATCCTCACAGACCCTAAAACACAGATATCGAGGAACTCCTTGCTACCAGGTGCTGCAAGGGCTAAAAGTGTTTCAGAGAGAGATTACACAAATTCCTGGAGATTCAAGCAACCTGTGCACAGAACTAATTGCACTGGAAGGCCAATGCCCAGATCCAGCTCACAAAGGCCCTGAAACCTCTAAATCAGTAAAAAGTGAATAGAATTATTTTTCTTTTCAAACTACCTGCCCTGACCACAGCCTGTGATTGCAATCAGGATATTGAAACAGCTGAGCTTTCTCTTTCTGGCTGTAAGACTCTTCCCATGTTCTAATAGCTTCTTATGGCTAGTGGATCACCTATACCAGCAAAGCATTTGGCTTCAGACCCTCCCTCTCCAACAAGGTTGCAAGTGAAATTGGATGTCAATGTGTGGCAAGGTTGTCACACAACACTAGCAGCTCACAGAAGCATGACACAAAGAAAAAGATTTTGATGGTTTATAAAAAAACATCTCCTTTGGACAGCTTTTTACAGGGAATCCCAGTACAGGTTTCAGGCATCTTCTTTTGTTGGCAAAATATTGCTGCTTGTTGCAACAAAAAGGTAATCTCTACTGTAGGCTGTTCTGATTCAGAAATATCTTGGATTTTTAATGTTACATAGTGACAATAAAGAAAATTAATTTAATCACAGAGATTTTGTCTTATACATTCCTACTCTGTGAATTTCTTGCTATCCAGATGCAGTCACCAGGGTTTCTTAGCATTGTTTTTGCTTGTTGCTTTGTTCATATGGCATATTGGAGGTTCTTTTAGCAGTACACATTAGTGTTTGTGTTGAAAAGTAGATTTCCTCTATTTTTAGAAGTAGAATTCCTCTTTTGGTAAATATCAATGCTTGAGATAAAATGCTTTTGTCAGATCTTCATAAACAATGAAACCAATAAAATTTTAATTGGATTATTCCTCAATTTGTCACTACCTGGTATTTCTCTTTTCCCTAAAAGAACCTTAATTTGCGCTTAGAGGAAACCAAATTATTCTAAAATCCAATCTTTCTCCTCACATAATATCCATTTTCTATGAATAGCAGTATTTATTGATTCTTCTTCAACTGAAGCTTATTAATTAGAGTAGTACTTGTGAAGTAGCTGCCCTTAAGCAAGATTAGTGTGATCTACAAGTTATTTTTCTACTAGGTTTAATCACAATTAATTATATATAACCATTTCTTATAATTCTCTACACATTCCTAGGCTGATCACATGGTTTCACCCAGCACTTCTTAATTTTCTCATGTCGAGAAAGGACAAACCAGAAAAGATTAAAACCAAGTTATTAATGAGTGATTTTTTTTTTCTGAGTAATTTTTCAGCTAGATTTTGTTTGCTCACTAGTAACACATGAAGCACCCTCATGGGGGTTAGCAAGTGACTGCCTTGCCAGAAAGGAGGCCCATGAAAACAGCCAGAGCAGCCAGAAGAATGACTGTATAACCTTTGAGCTTTTCTACCATGATGATCTTCTACCATTTGTAAAATATAAAACTGTAGTCTGAAAAATGTCCATAAACATTTAGACCTTTGAAACACTTATGCTTAAATCTGTAAAAGTATTTCGATGCCTAAGACCGGACTGCAATAGATATTTAATTTTTACTGAGGTCAATTATTGAGTAATAGGATTCTGGCCCAACAAAACATTTAGCCACCTAATTCTTGCTTACTTTTAGATCACAGAATATCCTGAGTTGGAACAGACTCACAAGGATAATCAGGTGTATCTCCCAGGACTGCACAGCACCATCCCCAAGACTTGCACATGCGCCTGAGAGCAGTGTCCAAACACTCCTTGAACTCAGGTTTGGTGCTGTGACCACTGCCCTGGGGAGCCTGTGCTTGTGCCCAGCCACCCTCTGGGTGAAGAGCCTTTTCCTAATCAACCTAAACCTCCCCTACCACAACTTCATGCCACTCCCTTGAATCCTGTCACTGATCAAAGAGAAGAGAGCAGTGTCTGTCTCTTCCCCTCACAAGGAAGTTGTGGACTGGGTTGAGGTCTCCTCTCAGTTTCTGTTCCAGCTGAGGTCCAAGTGACCTCAGCTGCTCTTGGTATGGCTTCCCCTCAAGGGCCTTCACCATCTTCTTATATTGTGGCACCCAAACTGCCCCCAGCACTCGAGGTGAGGCCGCCCCAGCCCAGAGCAGAGCGGGACAANCTCTGTCCATGCATCCAAGATTGCCCTGTTCTAGGTGCAGAACCTGGCACTTTGCTTTGTTATCTGCATTTAAAGGCACTGGATTAGCTTTAGAAGTGCAGCTCCTGTGTGGTGCTAAGAAACTGAATCATGGTGTGTGATGGCCAAATCTTGGAAGAGATGAGCCTGAGCCCTGCCTTGCTCCAGCACTGGTCCTACTCTGACAGATGCCTATTCTGTGTGTAAGAAAATGCCTTTTTATATATGTGTATATGCAGGAGCAGGGGCTGAATTAGTATTGTGTCATCTGGGAGAGCTTAACTGGTTCCCTGGAAGGTCCACTACCTCCACAGGGACTCAGACAAGCACTAAAGGAGATAAAAAATAGAACTTAGGCATGCTCAGGGGACTGTGACAATTTAAACTACTGCGAATTTAAACTATGAAGGTTGGATCTTGGCTTGGGTTGAGAAAATTAGAGTTATTGGGTTTTTTTTTCATGTAGCTTTGCATCTCTGGGGGCAGGCTCATGCCCAGGACCACATGCAGCCATCTGCTCTGTGAAGTGTTAGGGCTGGGTGTCTTCACTGCCTGCATGGAGAGCCCTGCGTGACTAGCTCAGGTACAGGCATCTGCTCTGCAGGTGTCTGCATTTTGTCAAATGAATCCTGAGTTCTGGCTTGGTGTTAGGCAGCTAAAGTCATGACTTGGATCACCTCCACAAACACCAGTCATGTACTGTAAGTATAATGCAAATTTCAGGATAGAAAACCTGACAGGGAGAATAATATGCACAGGACTTGGCTTTCATTTGCACTTAGCCTGACGTACATTGCACAGATGTTAATAAAGGTGCCTTACACATCTATTAAATGCAAATTAATCACAATTTAAAACAACCTGACATGGCCTGAGTGATATATGGTGGCTTTAATGTAAAGGAGTAAGGAAGGTGCCACTCAGGCATGCTTGTCTTTTCAGAACAGCCTGTTCACATGGCAGCCTGCCTTGCTGGATCTGATTTTAGCACATTTCCACACCTTCCGCTAACACAAAGTGTGGTTCAGTGCACCAGGAATGTGGCACATTTGCTCCCTGTCCTGGATGAGCAAGTCAAAGGATGACTATTATGTGTGAATGTGGCATAAGTGGAAATGGTGTGAGGCTGAGCAGCACTCAGAGTCTTATCTTCCACCTGTAGCTGTGCTGGGAAGCAAAGTGAGGTAAAGAGAAGAAACAGCTGCTGGAGGCCTCACACTCTACCACGTCACTGGCTCAAAGACATGTCTAGCAAACAAAAGGTGGAGTGTGTATACAGTGCTGAGAGGGAAAGGATGTCTTTTCTCCCTTCTTTTCCCAAATTTGGATAGGCTTTTTGGTTACTAAAAATAGGGAAAACCAGGATAAACTGGGAATGCCATCTGTAACTGGAGCTTGTAAGTAGAAGATGACTAGCACTAAATTGTGGTTTTACTGACAAAGACTTATTTATTGTCACTGACTACATAAAAAATTTGTGGTGCACACAGAAGCCAAACTTCAGATTTTGTCATGGTTAATAAAATATTGGATTAAGCAGAAGTGAAACTACCTGCCATGTCTAAAAGACAGTCTCAATGCCCTTTCAATGCTTTATTTTAAGACCAAGTACAAAAGGTTTTCACCTTACATAATTAACTTTTTATCATTAGGATTCAGAAAAATTGAATTGTGTTGGACACAGGTCATCATAATGAGAATTTAATGGATCTGTATTACTATGCAAGTTAAGCTTTGAATATGTGCTAAATGCATTACATTACCATTGACCTATGCAAATTTCCATCTCTGTGACTCTCTTTTTCCACTGCTGCTGCATTAAGACCCCCTCTTTCTCCTCATCTCCTTAAACAATGATTTCCTCATTTTCATATTAATTGCATCAGTTAACTGAGATAATGCTCCCACTGAAATGAGCAATAGGATGAATCACTGAAATGGTGCAGTTATTCTTTTTGCTTAACCAATTTCACAGGACCTTCACAAAGAACTGCCTTAATTTGACTTTATATAATTGCTTATCATTAGGCACAGCAGCCCCATGAAGCACCTTTATTTATTTAAGTCTCATCTCTGATTGATGGAAAATTAGTCACTTGCATATCTGAGGAACACAGATTGTTCTGCTACCAGGCAACTTCGGTGTAGAATACCCTGGAGAACTTCAAAACAAGCAACCGCTAATGCATGCTGAATATAAAATACAGGGAAACAAAGTGCAGCAGCTAATGACATCCAGGAGTTCCTGTAGAACAACTGTGATGTCACAGAACTGCCTTACCTGCTCCTCACTAAATTTTTTCTATGAAAAAGGAAGAACAGGCAGATGTTGTTCCAGAAGAGATTATGCATCTGGCTTCAGCCACAGATATACTCTGCCTGTTTTTAGCAATGGTGATGCCTGTCTGTCACACAGTGTGAACACTGCAGGTTATAACATCTCTCCTTTTAAAATTAGCAAAGCACCCGACATGGTTTGCAATTCACTCAGAAAGCTTTAATCCACTTCTCATTTTTAATATTCTTAAAGTATTTATTCAGGACAGCTCAAAGGAATTGTTCACGCTTTTCTTCTTTGTAAGGAAAAGGGTGTGTGTGTGGGGAATTAAAATTTCTAAGGCAAATTATGCTGTTATCATCGACTGACATACTCAGAAGGGATCTAGAAAGGATGCCACCTCTAGCATAAAAGAAGCCATAGCATATTATCCTATCATGGGATTTGAGTTGAAGGATTGCCTCCAGGTCTCCTCGAAGCACGCTGTGTACTTTTGTCCCTGTAGATGAGACTACCTGTCACTGAACTAGATATCAGCAGTCATTAAATCCATATAGTCATAATATTGTTCTTTCCAGACATCAATACTGTGATTCATTTTCCCCTTTACATTTGCTCCCACTCTAATTCTACATGCCAGTCTCTCATTTCCCTCCCCAGCAGAAGCCTCCATTAACCTTTCCCTTCTTGCCAGGCCGTTGTGGCTCCTGAAGAGCACAGCACCCGAATGGCCCTTGGGACTGAAGCCTCAAATAATCTTCAGTCACCAGCACTTGAGGCAGGAAAAAACTCCTAATGAGCTGAAAGCAACAGCAAAGAATTATACTGATTATTTCTTCCATGTGTTGCACTTGGAGCTATATCGAATACAAGCTAAGGAGAATATTACCCCATGGTGTTGCAGTCAGAAGTATGGACCTTGGAGTAAAGACTGTTTGCAATTGTTTGGGAGAGTTTAATTTTGGTTTAATTCTGTTCCTGTGAAATTCTGTTCCTGTTAAATTAAATACAGGTTTGTTTTGCTTTGTTTCTGTTACTTTATCACTGCCCAAAATAACTGCAGGAAAGAAAGTCCCTTCCTTGGCCTCTCATTATACAATGATTAAAAAAATTAGGTTGTTTTTTGTGGGAAGACTGAGACCTGAAAAAGTGGCTTTTCATACCAGCAGTGAACACCAAATGCAAATTTATAAACATTATGTAATGTTAGGTTGAACTACGTGTTTGCTGGTTTTCATGCTTCATTATGAAACAGGACATGCCCTGAGAAACCCAGATACCTGTTTTATGGAGTTCATTTCAAACTCTGGAATAACCCCTGATCTCAAAGTTGGCAAACTCTCAGTAACAGCCACCTAAAGGTAAGTTTGAGCACTAATGCCAAACAAAAAGTCTTATGTGCTTTCTTCCCAAATCTTGTTCGAAGTTTAATCGAGCTGAATAATTTTTTTCCTTGTTACTGGCACATTGCTTTGCCTTGTAGCACTGATAGTCTCATACATCAGGGGTACAAACTCACATGTCAGTGTAACCACAGCAGTGGGGCCAGGGCTGGACCTGAGCATGCTTTTGTGAAGATGATGTCCTTATCAACACTTCCAAGGAGTTGCTGGGCTAGTTAAGCCGCCCACATCCTGGCTGCCAGGGAGTGTTGTGCAAGTCCTTACCTTCCTCATGAGTTTTCACAGCTCATCCTTGCTTGTAAAACAATTTGCTGTAAAAAATTAGGAGAATATTTCCCTAACCGAGTGCAAAACATGGAGCTTTTCCAAGAGGCAAGTATTTGCAATTAGGAGACAGCACAGTCTTAGGTGTACTTAAGTACCTCACTGTATATTGCCATTTATCTGGAGCTGCTTATTTTAGTCTAAAATGGCTAAAATTAATACAGTTGCAGGAATCTTTCCCCCACAAATCCTTAACAGCAACAATAATGACTGTGTTAAATCAGACCTCATTGCAATGTAATGAAGCCTGTCTGACATATTGCAGGTATGATACTAAGTAATTTCATAAATTATTAAACTGTAATTGAAGGTAATACTGCAGATTACTTTTCGACACACTTAAAAAAAGACCTTGGCATGAAAATAAAGACTGTAGCATGACTGATTGGAAATAATGATCAATATCTTAATTTTAAGAATAGCCACAAATTCCAAGTTTAATAACAGAACAGGAAAAAAAAAAGGAATTTTCTACTACTCAAGCTATCCTTGACACTTTGACTTCTGTTTAACTTCTAAGTATAGAGGAGAAATGGAGATATATATTTTACCTCACAGAATGGGAAACGCTAATAAATTTGGATCAGCTGTGCTGAAATCCTTATGGAAATCTCAAAAATTGGGGAAAAGAAATTACTTTCCTAGATAATTGTTAATATTTAGAAATGCATTTTCACTCTTCAACTTCAAAGAAACTGGTTTCACTGAAGATCTTGCTGTTATATAAACTATCATTTTATGCCTCTGGACATTTTGTGTTTCTGTTTCACCCCAGCTAGAGGTTAGATGCCATTATATGTGTTTATTTGTGCACATGTTTTATGAAACCAGCCATAACCTTGCACTTCTGCTCACTTAATTATATTTACTCCAGATCCAGCGGCTTGATGCATTTAGGCAGAGATTTGAAGACAAAGTCAACAAATCTTTGGGTGTATTTTTAGATTGTTTAGCTTGGGACATTGTGGCCATGAACTGCATGAGAATAAAGGTATTTATTAGATTAACCTGATTGTTAGTACATTTCATGTGGTGCTTGCAGGGACTTTTCTCACAAAGCAACTGTTGGTTAAAAATCAAATTTTCTAAAGGAAAAAGTCAGATTCAGCAACACTTTTATTGACGTGCTGAAATGTCAGGGAACACATGCATGAGGGGGAAAGGAGAGAGGGGCACTGCAGCCCAGTGGTGAGGATACCTGAACAGATACACAAGGTCACAGGTTAAACCTCCACTCCCACCAAAAGGATTTTTTCTCATCAGGAGATGGAGTTCTACATTTCAGTAGAAACCCTGTTTTCATAATTGAATGGAGAACTACCGTATAAAATACCCAAGTCATCCCACTGATGACACAAAAAATATTGCCAGTTTTAATGCAACTATGCTTCACAGTTTCTTGTTCACTTTACTTGGTTTCCTAAAGTGAAGCACTTTCAGTTCAAGGACATCTTCATCTTTAGCTCTTGTTTATTTTTCTTGTCACTGGTCTATTGCTCTCCGGAGGAACATTAAACATCTCAACGGCATGGCTTATATGTGAAATATACAGTTGGTTCAGCACAGAGGGCTTCATTTTAGGGCTCATATTAGTGTGTCCCTTGTGAGTTGATATTATGCCATTTTTGTCCTTAGATCTTATGGGGAAAGCTATCATCCAGTAAATTGCCTTAGTCAGATAAACATTACCAGATAGATCTCTACCTCCCTCTCTCAGCAATGGGCTCTGCAGAGGGAAAGGTCATTGCTCATTCTCTTTCACTTTATCCTGCTCAATTGTTTCTCATTGTATCAAGACAGAGTCAGCTAGTTTTTACCAAGGTGAACTTAGGAAATAATAGTAACATAAACACACAGTTTAAGTGAACCAAAATATTTGACAGTTCAGAGAGTGTATTGACTCTTCCAGGATTTTTCTTCATTCAGTTTAATTCTGCCCTGTTTTCAGCCATATGTAAACCTTTTCCACTCCCTTGGTTTTCTACTTTTGCTCTACAAAGCTTGTAGAAAAGTTTTGCAGTCTTCCTATGATTTGGAAATGGCTTTGTTCTATGAGTGCCGAGGGGTAAATTCTATTGAATTGCTTTTCAGCATAAGGAAAAGGTTTACAAAGGCAAAGACAAAATGAATAGAGTTATCAATTTTTGACTGTGTCTGGCTTGTCTGTCCATAGACAAGGTAATAACTTTTAATATGGCAAATATGACTTGGTCTCTACCAGCAAGGAACAGTTGGGGTGGAATGGGGAAGTAATTTTTCTTCTCTGCTCTAGCACTGGCATTCCTGGCCATGCTGCATCTCCAGTTTGCTGCTGTGCTGGCCATGCAGACCCCAGCACTGCCTCTCTTGGAGGCATTTCTAACTGGATAGTCTAAAATGCTCCTTGTCTGACTTGCTTAATTGATGAAGATTTCAAATTCTTCAAGATGGTACAGAAAGTTCAGGCCATTACTTGTTTCTGTACTGCAGTGATCTAAGTGCACTGTATTTCAATACATTCAAAACTCAGAGCATTTTTTAAAATTGAATTCCCTTTAGATGCTTCTTAATGTGACATTTGAGGAAAAATCAGCATCAAGCATGGCCTTTTTAAAAAATCTGGCAAGAGCAGTTCCTTTATGGTAGGCACTATTTCAATTTTATTCATTTGTACTGGAGCCAAGAGCTGTGCTTTTGAATCTGTTTAAATGTAATTTGGATTGGATCAGTTTAACCCAGAGACCATACAGGGTAGACTGATGCTTTCATATAATCAGTGAGTCATATATGGATTGCAGCCACCCCTAAATATCTCAAATAAAGCTCGAGATTGCAGTGTGCATTGGAGTAACAGATGATGTGACCAAGGGGCAGCAGTTAGCACTTACCCAAATGAGACAGATCATACCTCAGTGGGGTTTGTGAGTGCTAATGGGTTGCACAGACAGCCCCAGATCAGGCACTGAGCATGTCCTGAAGACTATTTAACTGTTCTCACTGATCCTGCAGGGATTAGGCTGATTAAGAGAGCGAGAGCTTTCAGATGCAGGTTTTCTGGTAACCTCTCTTTTTCCTACAATCCTTCCCTTTCTTTGGATGTGAAAGGAGTACCACAGCCACAAAGCTCAGGCTCACCTCCAATGCTGGGTATCCCTTTCACCCTGGGAGACTCACTAGACTCTCTTCCACAGGCTGAGTTTGATTTTTTGATCCTAAAATGGAGAGAATAATGAGAACCGTGAGAACATTTGGCATTTCTGTTTCAGCATTCAGTTGGACATGACTTGTAGAAATAGTCTAGCAAGTTGAATGGGGAAAGGTTTCTTTGCTTTTCTTTTCCTTTTGGATACCAAAAACATCTCAGACTTTTAGGTCAGTAGTTTGTTGGACCTGTGTTATTCTCAGACTTGCTACTTCTGCATTTGGAAATCCAAGCCTTTCAGTAAATGCTCGCTGCACATTTTTGTATCTTCTGCACACATACAAGAGCTCCAGTTAATCTGGGATGCTGCAAGGATTGTTCCCACTGGTAAATCAGTCTCTCTTGCTGAAAATCCTGTCTTCAATCCTTTAAAACTGGAACACATTCAACTGTTTCACTGGTAACTGTCTGACATTCACTGGAAAGCACAGGTTGTGGGAACTGACCTTGGGCAAACTTGGTGTGCTCTGTGCTCTAGCCATTATATCAATCCACTTTTTCTGAATTTTTTTCTTAATTATAAGAATCAGAAGGAAACTAAATAGCAAAAGTCCTATGTAAGTGCTCATCTCAAGCCCATTTGTGCTGCACAATGTGTGCCTGCTAGCAGCACTCTGGATCAGTAGGAGAGGTACACAGCAAAGCTGCCTGCAGAATTGCTCTCATATTGCCCAAAAGGTCCATCAGTATTCTGCCTTGTGCTTCTCTTTCAAGCCCCTGTGACAGAGTGTGTACAGAGCAAAAGATTGCTGTTACCAACATTCATATGGATCTGCCTGCCCTGCAGTGTGTCTCAAATGTGAGATGCCACACTGAATCAAGCTGAGGATTTACCATTCTGATATTCTGACAATGACTGAAACCAGTTGCTCTGGAAGATATAGCTGTGCAATAACTGAGAAGTGAGGTAGGTCGGGGATGGCTTCTGTATTCCACATTCCATTTTTTCTTGCATAATACCACCCTACTTTTACAGGAAGCAAACAGACTTTCTTCCCAACATAAGGTTGGAAAGCTCTCATCTTTGTCTAGAGTTCGAGGTGGATATTATTAATCTCTTTCCTGTCTGGATGACTCAGAGTTTTCCTCAGACATCACTACTGGGAAAAAATAAAGTATTGGAACGCTTGTTGTCTGGGTCCAGAGCTGAAATGAATTTTTTTTTTTGTCACTATAACACAAGGTAATTGCATTGCATGCATTTGTGTTGTCTTAGCTGCAAAAGGTCAGTCAGATTATTGTGCATCTCCTTTGGTTGTGTCTTGCCAAGATTGTGACAAACAGTTGTAGGGAGTCTCTCTTACAGTGCTCGGCTATTGTTCCAAAGCAGACAAAACACACCTACTGCACTGAGCCTTGTTGCCTGCGAGTTTCTATCACTTTAACAGCCTATGTCCTTAAATATCACCTCTGTGCTCTCTGTGCTTCTTCAGCAGAACTTTAACACCTTTAAAATCTCATTAGCTGCTCAGAATTTGGCCAAGGCTCACAGAATCACAGAATATTCTGAGTTGGAAGGGACCCATAAGGATCATTGAATCCACCTCTTGAGCGACTGGGCCGTGATGGGATCAAACCCATGACCTTGGCACTGTTGGCACTGTGCTCTAGCAAACTGAGCTTCGCCTGGGAAGGATCTTGGCCTTGCTCATTTAACTGCTTCAGCACCAAAATCTCAAAGTTTTTTTTCAGATATCACGATGACCACTGACTGTCCTCTTTAGCAAGAAAGAGAAACAGTTACAGCAGAAGAAGATACAGAAAGTTTTGTCTTCTAAATGGACGGGTTTGGCTTTCAGGTAACAGAATCACTGCGCAGGGTGTGTAGAGCTTTTGTCACAGCTCACCTGTTGGCCACAGCTCTGCAAAAGCTGTCACACAGAGGTCACGGGCTGGGAGCTCAGCCCAGAACATGCCAAATGGGTTGGTTACAATGTGACTTTTGAGGACACTGGATGGAAAGGGGAACTCCGCTTCTGACAACATTCAAGTAAGTGCTTCTGAGGGGAAGCCATTGCCACAGGCTTATGTGCTGTAGACCCTTTTTCTCCCAGCACACAAGCAAGCAGTGGGACAGAGAGTTTGCCCAGAGAAGCTGTGCAGTCTTCATTGTAGATATTTGAGATCCAGATGAGTCGACCCACAGCCAACACTGTAATTCTGAGCTCAGCCTTGCCTGACTCTCTAAGCAGAACAATCCTGGGGTGTGCAGCCACCAGCAGAGCAGGGGACACAGTCTGGTGCCTGGTGGACACCTTCCTTCAGGAGGTGGTTAAGGATTCATCTTCCACTGGGGACGTGTTCCCACGAGCCATTGACCCTGTCATCCCTGCTCTCCCAGCTCTGGGAGGAGTTGGGGCAGCGTGTGGCTGCTTGCCTACCAAAACACTACTCATTGTCTGCATGGCCAGTGTGGAGTATGAGTGATTTGTACTCTTTTCCACCAGTAGGTGCACAAGAAAGGTCAAAAAACCACAGTTCTGTGAAGTTTTATTAATTAGTTTGTTTGTTCCTCTTTCAATAAAAGACTGAATTTGGTAATTTTTTTTTACCTAAATCAAAGAAAAAAACCCAAGCAAAATTTATTCAGGTATAACTTTTGGATATAATTTCAGATTCATCATTTTTGAGAAAAGCAGTAACATTTGTCAGGCATATTTTGTTTTCCTGAGTTTTTGGAATGAAAACTGGGTATATTAGGAGATCACGCAGGCACAAGTAGCTGGCAGAGCTCACCAGCAGTGGTAAAGTCTGCAGATTAAATTGCTCTGACACCTCTTTTATAAAATCACCACTCTATGGGTACATAGAGCATGTACCCAAGGATGTGTGTGTAAGTCTCCATAGGCATGGACAGGCACAAGGTGGAAAAGTTTGAAAGAGAGATAAAACATACAACCTTTTGAAATTTATCTGCTTAGAGCACAAGGTAATACATAAAAGAAAAATTCATTTTCTGTGCTTACAGTTTATGTTAAATGCCCTTGTAGATAGAATCTCAGTTACAAAGGCAGACAGTTTGGTTCAGGATGATTTGATTACTAGCTTTTTTAATGGAAATGTCACTATTTCAAAGCAGCAATGCTGAGTATTAACTTCAGGCATGTCATGTGGCAACAAGTTGGACTAATCTCTTCTGTCACAATGGGATTGGGTCCTCCTTTTTTTTTTTTTCTATTTTGGGTTTAAATAAAAGTAATAAAAAATTCTCAGTAGTTGTGCACAAACAGCAGCAGGTGGGGCAGGAAGCCTGTGCTTACCCCAGGTCAGTGACAAGGCAGGGATCACACAGGTGACAGAATTGCTTCAGTGTGATAGGACAGGTCATCCTCACTGCCCCTCCATGGGTTTTGTAAGTGCCTGGTGGCTGCTATGCTTTAGTCATTTGAAAGTCCAGAGGCAAGCACAAGAAAATACTTGAGCTGATGTCATTAGTGACTATTTGCTTTGAGAAAAATTCTCTGATATATATTTTTGTCAGGGAAATTATTTTGTTAGCCTACATGCTTATATTCCATGTTTCAGTTCTGAACATTGATTTATAGCCAAAAAAGAGCAAAATTGCAATAGAATTAAAATACATAGTTTATGTGAATATTTGCTTTTCTGGCAAAGCTGCTGCAAAGGAACTTTAAAATGACCTTTCCCTTCTGTGTAATAAATAATGTCCACCATTCATAATGGTGTACTTGATTTTCACTACATGACTGGAGGTTTTGAGTTTCCTTTAGGAGGACATCAAGTTAACTCGTGCACAAGGCTTTTGGCATTGCAGTGGCTCAGTCACAAGGTGAGGTGGTGAGTAAGTAGCTTTGGGGGTCAGATGCTCCACCTGACCTTTGAGACCCTACATTGCACAGATATTACACCCCAGGAACATTCTTTTGTCCCTTGCAGTGTGATCTCTGCTCAAATATTACCTCACAGGGCCAGGCTGTTGTTGGTATAAGCATGTTTTAAAAGCATTTTTGTACAGTTATTTTGTAACTCTTATCTATAAATCCCTTCAATGAAATATCAGAGAGTTATTCAGCTGTGAAACTACGCAGAGGAGACATTTTCCTCATCCTGGGTCAGCATTTTCTGACTTTCTGTAAACACTCTCTCACATGATGCTCATTAATAGGCTTCCTCATGCAGAAAATTCTTGGCAGCCGCTGGAAAAGTTCTCCAAAAGACTGATTACTTTTCCTTTGCCTGAGGCCAGTTGCTGATCATGGCCCTTACGTAGCATGACAAACAGAGTTAATATCAGAACATGCAGCCAGGACTCTGGAACACTCAGTCATGCCCCAGTTAAAGCTTGGCCCACCAACACCCCAGGAGGTACAATAACACACTGCAACCTGTTGGTTCCAGTTCCCAAGAGATTTAAACGTGGTGGGGTGGGGCTGGAGGATGGAGACAGCAGAGGATGAATGTATCTGGAGCTCACCCAAGGGCACAGTGCCATGGCCTGAGGGCACTAATGTGATGGACTGTTCCTGCCACTGCCTCCTGGGGCGTTTCCAACCCTGCTCATGGCCCAGGACCACGTTTCAGTTCAACTGGCCCTCGACCAAACAGCCCATGCAGCCCTCAACCCTGCCCCAGGGACTGCCTGATTCCTGGGCTGGGCTTTCCCATGGCCACCCCCAGGCCCTGCTGAGGCTCTGGGACAGACTACAGCTGGCAAAGCCCTGCCCTGCCACCCTCTGGGGCCCTGCCACCATCTGCATACAGGGAGCTTCTGGGATGACTTCCCAGACTCCATCACTTTTTCCCTGACCTAAGAACACAGTGCATGCTTGTATCATCACAAATTGTGCCATCTTATTTTCTGAAGATGGGCACTAGACAAAATAAATATATTTATTTCTGGGAGGAATCAGGGTGTTGTTATTTATCAGCGGCGGTAATGATCCTGCACGTCTACTGCACTAAGCAGATGGATCCCTAAGCACTTTGCAAATGTTGGCACTTGTGTTAATAAGAGAGAGTTCAGCAAAGCTGCAAAAAAAGAAGAAATGCAGTAACTGTAGCAGCAGACAATGCCACTACAATAACTCAAGACAAATGAAGTGTTAAGTGACCCCGTGAAGTATGTGGGGGATGGGACAGAGGGAAGAAGGTGTTTGGAAAGGCCCAGTGGAATTTGGCTAAAGCAGCCATGCTGAGTAAAAAATATTGTTTTGCAACAGTTGTTGCAAAGTATTTTCTCTTTGTCTGAGTTGTCACATTTAAAATCTGTCACAAAGCTGGTGGAATTTTATAGTGGAAGCACTTTATCTGGAGCCAAAATATAGGGAAAATAAGTATGTATACAACAGTGGAAAATAAACCTCCAGCATACCAGGTATTTTGGGTAAGACATTGAATGTTTATGAACAGAAAAAAAAAACCAACCTCTACCCCCCAAAAAACCCAACAACAAAACAATAGGTACATGGTAATATCCTTGCATGCGACACCTAAAATTAGGACCAGATGCTTTCAGACAGAATTTGGATGATAGGATAGGTCTGTGTGATACAAATTTCTTTGAGTTTGCACAAACTTATAAATTGTATATGACATTGTCTGTTCACTAAAATGTGACTAAACAAGTTCAAGTTCTCTGTTCTGTGTATTCCTTAGCAATCTTTTAGGCTTTCTTTATTATTATGGCTGAAAAAACCCTCAATTTAGAATTGTACAATAAACACTTCCTCTAGTCTCAATAAAAGACACTATCAAGTTTTACAAGGAAGGCAGTGGCACGGGCTACATATGTCCAGAGGAAACTTTGCTGTAAGCCTTTAATTTTTTTTTTCCCCTCTCTTTGATTTCCAGATCTTAGACAAGACTTCTGCACACACAAATGCTGAATTTCACCTACTTTATAAAACAACTGGACCAGCTACACCTTAGATTCCCAAAATCAGGTACATTAATAACTACTGACAGACAGAAAGTTCTTTCAGCTTCATTCCTGTATTTCCCTGTCTAATTTTTTTTTCCGGGATTCCATGCCTCATCTTTCCTCAGACTGACATTTCAGTAAGACACCTCAATGTGGAGGTGTCCTGTTGAATGGAGCATGGGAGACACCAGCTTCTTGAAGGCTCAGGTGCTTTGTGCTCCTGGCAGCTACAGAAGCATTGCTAAGAATGCAACATGGCTGAAAAGACAGCTCAGAATGAAAATGTGGCTTTGCACAGCCAGGAGAAACAGTGAAATTAAATGCATGTCCAAGTAAAGTGATGCATGTAGCAAAGCTATCACCCAAATTTCATTTGTAAATTGAGGGGTTCTGTCCTAGCCTTTGGAAGTTTTGAGAGGGATTTTGGGGAAACAATTGATATTTCCATGAAAATGGCAACCTAGTGCTCAGCACTGAACAACAACAACAAACTGCAAATGTTAGGAACTATTGGTAAAGCAATAGAGAACAAACCAGAGTTCATTATGGCTTTATATAAATGCATGGCGTGTCTGTGTCTTTATACTGTTCCGGTCTTTTCATCTCAGAAAGAATATAGGTAGAACTGGAAAAAGGTTCAATTGTCCTTGATTGTCAAGGGCTATCGATATATGGGACGTGTGCTGTGCAAGGAATAGCTAAGTGAGCTAAGATTCTTCTTCCTGGAAAAGAGACAAATTACAGGCGACATACTAGAAGGCTATAAAATCAGGAGTGAGGTGGAGAGGAGGGATGGGAGTTGATGGTTCACTGTCTCTTCCACTCCAAGTGCTAGGGATCATCAAAGTCAGATGGTGGGAACAAGCTTTGAAACAAGCAGAAGTAGGTAATTCCTCATGCAGTAGGTGATATGTCAGTGGCACTGCCTGCCAAAGGATGCAGCGAGTATTAAAGGTTTAGGAGGGAACTAGGAGAGACTGAGCAGGTTAATGGAAGAGAAATACATTGGGGAATATACAACATGCAGTAGCCAGACTTAGCCCAGGGCTGAAAACAGGTGGTGACTGAGGAAGTGTAATGGAGGGCTGTGGTGTAGTCTTGCCATTTGCTTAGTTCTTCCTGGTCAAGCCCCTCAGGGCAGCTGTAACCTCAAATCCTGTTTTCTGTCTGCTTTGGCTCTCATCAGTTTGGCTATTCATATGTTCATTGAGAAACAATAACCTAGCAAAGGGAGGATTCTTCAAGTCTGGTGGGCTTGGAAGTGCTAGGCTAGTGATTGGACTAGATGACATTAAAGGTCTTTTTTCTACCCTAAATGAGTCTATGATTCTTTACCTCTTTTTTCTTTTTTTTTTACAATAATCCAGTTTCTAGACTGTATTTAACTCCTGTTGACCTGTGTACTAATATACCCTCATGTATCAGACCAATACAGTTCTTATTCCAGAGGTGTTCTTGTGTCCATCAGTATAAATATGTACTTTATGTTCACAGTCCAATTCCTCCCTTTTGTCTTTTTCCTATCTGTGCTTTTCATGCCTGTGCTGTGTCATTTCTATTGCAAAACAAAGGAAAGGCCTTTGTATTACACAAGAAAATCTAATTTGCTTTTCACAATGGAGCTAAAACTGGTGATTGATGTGTTTCAGTAATTAATTCTGCTACCTGCAAGTTGCTGAATGTAAGATTTAGGAAGACAGGGATAATGTGTGAAAATGGAAAATACATTAGCAACTTTTGTGTCCTGGTTCAATAGGGCACCCATTTATGTTTGAACAGGAGAACAACTTTCTAATACAGGAAGATAACCCTATACGTTGGAGAGGAAAAGTCTGATAATTATACTGCCTGTTGGGAGAGGAATGATTGAGCACTGGGTGCCAGCATACATTGTCTCAGGAGAAGAAAGAGGCAAAAATTGTGAGTATTGGACAAATCAAAAGTTATAAGGAAGCTAGAATCCTTTGGCAGTAGTGGTATATTTTAACTCCACATTGTTGTTAGATCTCGTGCTGTTCTCAGACTGCCTCTACACAGCACAGGGCCTCACTGTTCACAGGTACCCAATGTAAATCTGGGAGATGTTCACACACAGTGGAAAGCTTAACCCCAAGATTCAAATGCCGTGTGGGCACTAATGTATTTTGCTTTGTTTTTCTAGTGAAGCTTTCAGTGTCTCTGTTCAGAAGGCGCTCAGTGCCCAGCACTTACTTTCATATTAAGCAACATGAATGACATACATCACCTATGGTTCATTCTTTTTGTCTGCCTCTCTGTAGAGAAGAAGTAGTGTGTGCTGGGTGGTATTTTGTTTGTGCATTGGAACCTTAGACCGATCTTTGGGTAGATGGACTTTCCCCATTTGAGGTCTTTCAAAAGACTAGATGTTCTGAATTATGTGTTACAGCTAGAAGTCACCTGAAAGGTATAGCCTTTGTGCTATACCCTGATACCTCACCAATATTGTAGCTGTCAGCTAAACAAACAGGAAAATACCTTCTGGCCTTCAAATCTGTGAGTAGCTGCGTCACTTACACAGCTGAAAAAGTCTTCATGTCAGTATATAGGACAATTTTGTAAGCACTCCACTGCTGAGCTGCACTGTAGCTTGGTAGGGCTTCTAGTCCTCATTCTGTGTTCCCCTGACAAAACACCACCATAGAGCCCAGAGATCCTTGGTTCCTGGGACAGATAGTGAATATTCAACTTGATTCTGTGGGCCTCTGTAGCCTTTTCAACTGGAAACAGAAGCCTGTGAAGCCAGATTGGAGACTGAATCCAAGAACAAATCAGTGCTGGATGTACTCTGCAAGAAGGGTTCTTCCCATTGTGTTAACATGTTTACTTTTTGGTTGCTTAATTTTCTAGCTGATGTTCTGACCTAATCAAGGCCATTGTCACTAAACTAAAAGTCACAACAATGTGACTGCTTTTGGGAGTCTTAAAAATGAAAATGTTTGACATGTTGGGATATTTACATCTTGAAAATATGGTGTTTTATGAAAAGTAGAAATAACTGTCATTTTTTTGAGTGGTCACAGTGTTAAGGGCTCTGCTTCTCTTATTCACAACATGGTGTTTGTTCCCATCAAGTTCTCAGGTCTCCAATACTTGCAGCTTCTAGGTGAGGTATAGGCCAAAACTACAGTATAAAACTAGCCAATGAATGATTAAGAATGACATATATATTACAAAAAGTTAAAATCTGCTTGCAGAGATTTTTCAAAGTTTCTTCTTTCCTTTCCCTATCCATGCTAATGATAAACAACCTTTGAAAATCTAGTTTTGGTTTACAGCTTACAGAGAGCTGTTCCATATTCTCTTCCTTTTGACATGTAGAGTTTTAACCCTGCTTTAGCAGAAGTTTAGCAAGGGAGGACACAAACCTGAGTGCTTTCTCCTGCTTGAGAACAGTTTGATTTTTTTTTGCTACTCTTTTTTGATATGCTTTCTGGGACAACAAGAGCAAAGGTACAACTTTGGAAGAAGAAAGGTCACTTCTAAAATACATATTGAGACAAGAAATACTCATTTGTTCATGCTCATCTAGTGTCAAAGAACTCCCTTTTATTTTTCTTTTTCTTTATACTTGCAGCAGCCGTTGACATTGCTATTACCTTCTCTTTATTTTGTTATTAAATAATGGTTACAGCTGTCACAGGTGGTACTGCAGTAATCAGGATGACTCAAATGAGAGGAAAAGTATTTTTAGTTTAAGAAAAATACACAAACAAACAAAATGAAATAATATGAAAAGCAATCCCGATTCCCTCTCCAGTGAAATCTTTATTTGCATTGCATAAATGCTTAGACAGGTTACTGTGTGCTCTTGATATTTTTCTCAGAAATTATCTTCTGCCCAAATGCATGTTATGTCATTTGACAAGGAGAGTGACAAAAATGGTCCTTGCTTTGCAACTGGGACTGTTTCTTCAAGGACAACAGAGATTGGTGTAGAGTGGCATAACTCCCAAAAAGTGTGAGTTTTAGGCAGAACCCTGAAAACACGAGACACAGCAGTGAAAGGAGCTGCTGAGGATGAGGCCTGGGACAGGATACTGCAGTGTGCCATGCCACATCAGGACTTAAGCCTACATCCATTTCTAGCCAATACAGATACATTTCTTCTGCTGTCAACTTTGCTACTTTAACCAGCTTTTCTCCTTCAGACATAACGGACATCTCCAATGATATATTTATTAAACATCACTTTATTAAACTTAATTTCAGACTCTCTTTTGCCAAGGCAAAGCAAGCCAGAATTCCATGTCTCTTTCTGTATGGCTTATCTCAGCTCTCTGTCTAACAGCATTCTAGATGGTTCCACCTGTAGTAAATCTGGCCAAGTTGCACCTGCAGTGCATAAACTTGTGTACACCCTCCCAACAACTTTGACGCCTTGTGTGAGTCCAAGGACAGCTGACTGAGGGACAGAATACTCAAGGGATGTGGGAAATAGAAGTCTGAGTTATACTTACGGTCATAGGGTGTGTGATTTTTCTTTTCTGAATCAAGAAAGCCAATGTTTGATTAAAAATGGTTTTGGTTAATAGACTTAGTAAATGAACATAAGACCTTTGCATTCTGCACTGGCAGCAGGCTGAACTGACTAACTCTGTGTATATATCCAATAAGTTCAGCAACAAAAAGAACCATGGGAAGAGTATTTTGACAAAATGGGCAGGTGGTCTAAAAAGTACTTGACACTTCTCCTGACCACTGAAGGCAAAAAGGCTCCAGAGAATTTGGAAAGAAGGAACAAGAGGTACGTCATTGCAGTAGTGCTGGGAATGACTGCCTAGTCTATTTGTGGCTAAGGAAGCAGTAGTGTGTATTAGAGATACATGTATTAAAATAAGAGAACTTTTCAAAGTTCTCCAAAACAGCTAGCTAGAAATATATCACAGATACATATGCAAAAGACCAAATTTACTAAATTTATGATAATACTAAAAACCCCCACAAACTAGAGATAACAGAATACATAGAGACTGGCTAACCTAATATCCTGCCATCAGAACAAGGTAGAAAGGCAGGAAGTACGATGTAAGTTTAAATCTGAAAAGAAATAAAAAATATGTAAATGTGAAAAACCAGGATTTTATGGCAAAGAGGTCATGTGAATCAAACCTGATGTATTCTTTTTATTTTAATTAACACTTGGTTTGTCAAGATAGATGGATTGACTATGAAAGCACTGCATTTGACCATTATTAAAAAACCTTGTTCTTTTTAATATCAATATTGAATACATGAAATAAAATGAAACACTGGCTAAATGATAGACCTAAAGGAATTAATGCACAGAGGGACATGCCACTGATTGGAATTCTTCAGTGGGTTTAAGGGTTAAAACTCCTGATTCCAAAACTTTTCAAAATATGGCAAGGTTTGCCAGCTGGGGATGTATACAGTGGAGATCACTGATGAGAAATGAGGAAATTGTTTTAACTTCCATGAGCTAGAATAGGATTAATGCTAGAATAGCACCTTTTGTTCTGCCACCTTCCTTTAAAAAAAATTGTTGAGAAATTTGAGACTGGTAGAAAGACATGAGAAAACCAGAGGAAATTCTTCACAAAGAAAAATCCAGCAAATTCAGCTGGTCTGTCAGACACAAGGCTTGATGGCAGTGTTTAAATAACTTAATGATAAAAGAAATATTTTCTAAAGGGCTTTTCTGGAATCAATGCCTGGAAACAGAATGCAGGCAAATTAATCTGAAAAACACAGTGCAGTTTCTTAGTAGTGATTTCCATTACAGCAGATAATTATTGGGAGAGGTGGATTATTTTCCATTGCTTAGTATGCTCATCAAGATTTGATATCTTTGTAGAAGTTATGCTTTTGTCAGAAACCAGTCTTTAGGCTCTGTGTGAAAATGATGTATAATTGGCCTGTGATACAAAGACTAGACAATCTAATGGTCCTTTCTGGGTTTTAACATAATGAATCTCTTGATGGTTTTTAGAGAATTCTTGTGCATTTAGTGCCAAAATACATGTAAGTTAGCTTGCTGCAAAAAGAGGTATGAAAGGCCTGTACACAGTTCAACCAAGAAATAAAGTGCCCTGAACTCTCAAGAGGACTCTTTTGTAGAAACAGCAAGAAACATCAGCCTCTCTTCCAGCAGTTGAATAAAGCCCAGCTATTCAAAAAGATGAAAAATTAGCACCTTCTGTTGCTGTCAGTAGGTCAGTGTAACACTTGTGGCCTACTGAGTGCTCACCTGTGAGTCAGTTTAAAAGTCTTTTGGGCAAACAAAGGCTGTGTCTCAGAAAACCATGAAGCTTTTGGGTTGGTTGAGACAGCCAGCCCAAATTTACATGGAGATTTAGTAGGAAAAATGTGGGGAGAAAGATGGTCAGGTGAAAAGGAGAATGTCTCCGGAGGTATGAAATGACTGGTTAATACCTTAAAAACCTTGTGTTCAGCTTGCAAAGATAATGAATTTAGTGGGAAGCTTGTATTTATATAAAGACACACATCACACTGAGTGAACGAATATTTCTTTAAAATAATTGATTGCTTTATTTTCCAGCTTTCACCAGGAAACTTGTCCTTATTAAAAAAGAAAAATGTGAGTGTTTTGCAAAATCTGAGTTCCATTCAATATCCACTCCCTCCTTGAACGTCTTGTCACACTTTTTTTCCTATAAATCAATGAACTGTAAGACGTCCAAGCTTTAATCAAAGGAAATGTTATTATTCTGCAGGTAAAAGCACTTGCAACATGCCAAGGGGTGTTTGTTTAAACTTTAATGTGTAGAGAGCAAGTTTCATTAGTCTATGGACAAAATACATTCATTTATCATTAAACGTGAAGTCAAGACTTCTGTAAGTTTGCTAACAATTCTGATAATTTCCAGATAAATTTATAGGAATGATCATAAGTACCCCAGAACTGTAGAATATTACTGGTAAGGAATGGAGAGTCTGTTTTTGTCCTTTGAAAACCCCAAAAAAGACCAAAGAGAAAAAAAGGCCTGAAGTCTAGAATTGAGATTCAAGTTAAATAAAAGTTTTAAGCAATATAGACTTTTCTGTGGGCAGAGGAGACTCTGTGAATTCAGTTGGAGACTTCACCCTTTGTAGTCAAGGATTGAGGGAGAGGGGGAACAGAAGAGTTGTGCCCCCATGCTGCTGTTTCCACCAATATTAACTGAATCATCTGAAGCTCCCAGTTCTAGAAAGGCAGGTTGGAAATTCTGAATGAAAGGTCTTTCTCCTGAGGTTTCAGGTACTTTCACTGTGGATTGCAGCTTTATCACTGAAAATTCTATTTTCACAAATCCTTTGGTGGTCCCAGTTGGTAAGTGCAAGAAAGTCAAAACCCTTTACCACTCACTTTATGAATTTTATAAAAAGTGTTATTATATTCCAGTTGTACAGAGATTGAGAAGAATGAGAGATGAGAAGAAGGAAGCATATATCATACTGCAATGTTAGTATATGATATGATGAATATGTGGTATGTTGGTTCCAAGGACCAGCTGTATCATTTAAAAATTCACAAGCATATGGGGCCTGATGGGATTCATCCCAGAGCACTGAAAGAGTAAGTGCATGTGATGGCAGGATGCCTCTCAATCATCTATCAAAGATTTTGGGAGTTTGGGGCCATCTCCACTGACTGGAAGCTGCCCACTAGTATTCCAATTTACAGGGAGGGCATGAGGAAAGACTCAGGAAATACCGAACCTAGTTTATCCTCAGTTCCTGGGCAAATTATATAGAAGATCATACTGGGAATTATTGAAAGGCATTTAAAGAACAATGCAGTCATCAGGCACAGTCAGCATGGGCTCAAAAAGGGAAAGTCCTGTTTAACCAATTTGATGACCATGGGATGGGCAGGTTCACATTGTGCTGGGTGAAGAACTGGCTGAAGGTCAGAATTCCTTTCCCTTTCCCTTTCCCTTTCCCTTTCCCTTTCCTCCCAGCTGAAATCAGGACTTCTGGGCTACTGCTGCTCACACAACTAGAAAAGACACTCTATCCAAAGTGTTCACATCAACAAAACAGAAGACATATTATTCAAGCAGTATATTAGCCTTATTTAGCAAATGAAGACCTGAAGTATGTAGAGAGATGAAGGGCTTGTTTTTAATACCACTGTTCATGCTTTTCATTTATGTGGGTTCATCTGAGGCCAGGTCTGGTTTTGCATATACGGAATAACTATTTCAGCATCTCATTAACACACAATCAGCCCTGCTTACACTGAGTTGCTATTCAGTACCTGTTTATTTCCTGTTTCTTTCAGAAAAATCACCTGCCCTACTGAGCCAGGATATTACCATCTAATCCTGTCACACGCAGCTGCTGTGGCAGAACAGGGAACTGAACCCAGACTCAGTTCCTGACTACTTCCTCACTCACAAGGTCATTTTTCCTTTTGGCTGGTAATGGTGACTAAATGGTCATGGTAATGGTGTCTAACCTTGTTTTTGACTAAGTCATAGCTCAATTCAGCCCCGTGCTCAGTTCACCTGCAACTAGTCAGCTTCACACAAATATTTACATGACGTGTATCCTGACTAGTTTTTTCACTTCCCTGCCATAATAAAGGCCAAAATGACAGACTTTCATTTGCTTTCATTTGCCTGAATCCAGTTTGACACTTCTGGCTGAGAGAGCTCCTTGGCACATTTCTGCTGAAATCCCACATGCACACGTGCTCTATTGCAAGTGCTGAGTAAGCAACCATGATTTGGATGGAATACTGGGCCTGGGGCAACAGGAAGCTCCATGGATTATCTAGTCCAGCTGCAAATTCACTTTCAAAGGGACATCTATAGCTGCCAGCCATACAGCAGCTTCTGTTCTCTCAGCTACATTTCCTCTAGTTCATGTATTAACAGTTGGTTGCTTACCAAACCATACTCTTCAAGGAAAAATGTCTGTTAATGTCTCAGTGGAGTCGTGACCAGGGTAATGAAAATCGTTACTCATGAATAGATTATGCAGCAACTAAAAAAAAAAAATCTATCAAATTGATATGATTGCCAAAGAACACTTGTTCTTTAATAAAAACAGCAATAAGCAAAAGTGCTGCACTTCAGCCTAGAAAGGTGGCTGAAATTTTATCAAATTTAAGGTTTGCCTCAATATTTGTTGTGATACTCAGTGCAATTTGCTCAGTTTTGAGTTCTGAAGAGCAAAAGTTGCTCCTGAATTAATCTGGTGTCAAAGGGTATTTAAGAAGCAGGCAACAAGGAGCTGAATAATCATCACAGGCAGTGATGTCACTGCTAATGGTGACAACATTGAAAATGTGGTCCTTTCAGAATCATGCAGAAACAGTGTGTCCAGCAGGACTAGGGAAATAATTGCTCCCCTGTACTCTGCACTGGTGTGGCCACAGCTTGAGTGCTGTGTCCAGTTCTGGGCCCCTCAGCTCAGGAAGGACATTGAGGTGCTGCAGTAAATGCAGAGAAGCCCAGCAAGGCTGGTGAAGGTCTGGAGGGCAAGTGAGGAGCAGCTGAGGGAGCTGGGGCTGTTTAGCCTGGAGAAACAGAGGTTCAGGGGGGCTCTTATCACTCTCTTCAACTACCTTAGGGTGCTTGGTAGCCAGGTGGGGGCTGGTCTCTTCTCCCAGGCAGCCAGTGATAGGACAAAGGGAAATGTTTAGGACAATGTTTAGGACGAAGGCAGGTTTAGATTGGATAGATTTCTATTAGGAATTTTTTCTTTCATAGGATTGTTGTCCAGCATTAGAGCAGGCTTTCCAGGTAAGCGGTGGAATCCCTGCAGATATTTAAAAGATGTGTAGACATAGCTCTAAGGGACATGGTTGAATGGAGGACTTGGCAGTGCTGAGTTAGTGGTTGGACTCAATGATCTTAAAGGCCCTTTCCAACCTCAATGATTTGATGATTCTACAAAAATATGATTTAAATTGCAAGGCATAACTCACTAGGTCAGTACCCTGATGTGTTAGGTGCTGGCAGGATAAATGTAGCACCTGAACCCAAAGGTATAGACACAGAAAATAAAAGATAAGAATGAATAAATGTGGAGAGAATCTGAGTAGGTTAGTTGGAAAAAGAATAAGAAATGGAATAACAAAATAAAAGCAACTGTGAAATTCACTGTTCCATTCTTTGGACTATTTCATTTATACAAAAACACCCAATACACCCCTCTTAGAAATAAGCTATCTGAGAGGGAAAGCTGTTAAATAAAATAAAACCTATTCCTCATATGAATAATTAAACATATTTGCTTCATTCTTTTAGGTTTTCAGGCCATCAGATTTATCAGCCCTGTTGGCAAAGAAAGAACTTTAATGTAAGAGCAAGGAACCAAGTGAGTCATATATAAATTAGGACACAACCAAAATTGCAGTAAATTTCCTTCAGTCTTTTGTTGCCTGCCATCAACTTTATACCCCTGACCACATTAACAACAAAAGCCAGCACTCTATATCCTGAGATGTAATTAAAATACACACAAAGCTCTGGGCCTATGTACAAAATACACTGAGAAATTCATGCAAATTGGGAAAAATTCAGTACTACATTCTGAAAAAGCTTATTCATACCAGTAGTCCTCCTACACAGGAGCTTTATTCTTAATTTTCTCTCACCAAATTACTAGAGAAAGGGGTTTTGTGAAAAAAGCTGAAGGTCACACTACCAAGGCAATATTAAACTAAGGAGAAAATGTGTTGCAGAACTGAAGGCATTTAATCCAACCTGATTTAGATTATACAGATGTAAAACTTGATCTTTTCATACAGTAAAGCTTCTTTTATTGTTACCAGCTGTAGCACTGCATCTTCCTGTTATAAATGCTGTGTTTACTCCTTTTCTCTGTGAGTAAGTTCCTGCTTGGCACAGAGCTGGAATTAGTGTCCTTATGTCCCTTTTCCCACCAACTGCCTACGTTCAGAGCATGCTGGGACAGGGAGATGAAGTGTTTAAGCTGGAGTGGATCCTGGCTCATCCTGGGCAGGAAATGGCTCCTTTACCGGTGTAACCTGCCTGGATGCAGGGTAAAGAAGAGTCAGGTATCTGTGCTCAGAGCTGGGACAGCACAAGACCAAAATTATTTAAATGACAGGTGTAAAAAGAGCTCCTAGTGCATGTTTTGCTATTCAGTGTCAGGAGGGGGAGAACTGTGTGGCAGGAGAAAGAAAGGGTGATGCTTTGCCTGCTGGCACTGGTCACCCCTTCAGTCTGCCCAGATGCTCATAAAACCCCAGCCTGATGCACTGAGGCTGCCAGCTCTCAGCTTTCCTCCTCACTAATATTTCAGTGTTATCCCATGCCATTACCTCACTGTGTTTTTGTCTCTGGCCTGATGCATTAAAGCCTTGTGCTAAACTTTGTCCAAAAGAATCTGCTTTACTGTGTGAAAACAGTCTGTCAGGACAAAGTATCCATGCCAGCTCAGTACAAAAATACCTAATTGAACTCAGAGATGCATCTTCTAATGATTTAAGCTCAAGAATTCAAAGTCATTCTTTGTTTCTCTAAAAAAACCAAAAAAGTCTCAATCATGGTTTAAACAACCCTTATTTAAATAGCTGAGAAACTGGCAAAATGCCAGATTTTATTAAAGATCTTAAATGACTGTGGCTAATTTGTGAGGAGATAGGCTTTCTATTGTCTCCCCTGAGCATTATCTGAGTTCGCTGCCTTATTTGATTGCAGTTTATAAGCTATAATGTTATTTTAGCTTGAAAATAGGGAGAAGAAAAATGACTGTAGCAATCTGGGTATGCCTTTACCAGCTGCCCTGCAGATAGGATAGGTAATACTGGCAACCTTTTGTGGCCTTCTTGTGACCACATTTTAAAGTAAAAGATATCTACTGTAAAACACAGAAATCTCTGATGAAGCGTGGCTTTGAAGGAACAGAGAAGGTCAGATGTAATTTGAGGTCATACTACGTCATGTGTTGACTTAAAAAATCAGAGGTGCAAATCATTTAATAAGATTACTGCAAGATGTAAAAGAACAGGATATTTCACCATGAAAAGTCTGCAGGAAGTTTCAAAATACATTACCAAAGTAAACACTGACGCACGTGCAAAATGCTTTTTGAAGAAATTTTCTCTAAGTATTAGCTAATGTAAAGAAGCAGCCATTTGCACAGGAAAGCACAATTAAAAATCGTTTGAGGTAACAAAAAAATCTAATTAGGAGAAACTTTAATTTCCTTTTTTTTTCTTCTTTTTCTTTTCCAGTTTAATTGAAAGAACTAACTCCTAAACTCCAAAGCAAGTACCTACAAGACATCTAAATCCCAGCAAGTCCTGTAGATAGCTGGAACAGTAGCTGCTTATTCGACGTCAAAAGCTTGATACTGAGCCATGTGCTCAGCTGCCTATGGAACTTGAGGTATGTGACAGCTGCCCTTCAAACACATTTATTTAAAGTATTTTTGGAAGGGTTGGTGATGTGTGAGGGATGTTTTACTCCTTATCCTTGCACGTGGGTACATGCAAGAAGATGTGAGCAGTGGTGGTGGAGAAGCCAGGAGGAACACAATGCAAGGTGTCTTGTGGAAATGGTTCTGACCTGTGCTGAAGGACCAGGTGTCTGTGAATGTGTGGTTTTACTCATTCATGCTCTACACATGCATAGGTATATTTTTATTCAGAATTAAATACAATACAGTGTTTCTGGAGAGAAATAATAATTTCAATGCATCACCTCTTCTCTGAGGCCAGTAACTTGTTTTTTGTTAAAAAGTATCAAGCTTGAATTTGAGGACACATACAAAGGGATGATATAATAATTTCCTTAATAATTTGTTACTTTTTTTTTTTTAATATCACTGTATCTTTTCAACAGATTAGTTTTGCTTTTGCCTAGATATTTTTTTTTCTGCAATGAAGAGCACTATAGCACCAGGTATTTCCTCTGCAGGAATACTCTCATACATTCATGTGAAAGCATAAAAGCTGGGTATTTGATCATGTCTTCTTTGGGGCACGAAGGCTGGGTTTGAGGTCTGAACCATTTGTAGGTGACACCAACAGTTTCTCACAGTCTGGATTAAGAGGTCATATATTTAAGTAGCCTTGTATTTAAAGTGTACTCTCTGAATTCTGAAAATGACCTGTATGGAGAACGAGACCAAACTCATGATCAGTGCTGCACACTTTGCAAGAGCCAGAGGTGCTGAGGGAAGTGAGAGGAGATTAGTAAAAAGACACATTTCATAACCATAGTGTGAACCTAATTTTTTATGAGGTCTCCAGCATAACTTCAATGTCTTCTTAAGGGAAAAGCAGCACTTGCTGTCTGACACAGCAGATTGACATCTCTTAAAGCACTCTTTAAGCACTGAGCTGTTTCTCTCTAACGGTGGGAATCAGGTGGGGTGTTTGAGGTTCTGCTTGTTTCTCTGCTCAGGGAAAAGAAGAAAGTCCATATGCTGCTGACCAGGCAGGATTTTTATCACCCTCTGAAATGTAGGTATGATAAAAAAAAAAAGTGTATAATTTGGATAGGATTTAAAGTATACTATTAAATGCAGCACTTGACTTGTATTTTGCCTTTTTTTCTTGGCCAGTCATAGTGCGTGAAGAACACCAGCAGTGAAACTGCATTTTGTGTACACATTGATGGGGGAGAACTTATCAAAAGAACATGTTTCTGGCAAAGCAAGCCTGCTTAGCTTAAACCTTAAATATGTGAAAGATGTTTCCTGGTATTTGAAATATTTTTTAGAGATGTAAAATCCTTTGGGCTGTGAGCTGCTTCCACCGCTGCCTTTGAATAGAAGGACTAATTTCAGCACTTCATATCTCTTGCATTGACTCAAACCTGAATAATTCCCACTCAGGATCCCTGAGCCACTGCAGATGAGCAGAGGTGCCCGCAGCCTAACTTTTCTGTGGAAAAGTAAAGTTCCGACTTTTCTTTTCTGAGTTAAGGCTACAGAAGTATCTGAAACTCTGCTGTAGTGCCCAGCAATCCTAGGATTCACCTTCTAGCCACAGAAATCTTACCCTCATAGGTGCATATTTAAAAAAAAGATAAGTTAGTTCAAGGAGACTCTTCAGTCCCCTTGTGCTTAGTTTCTAGTCCTGAACTTTGCCTGTATATCATGCCATTGGCATAAGCTGAGGTAAAACAGTCACAAAGCTAGAAAGGGAGGAGGTTTGTAGGTGGCCTAAAGTTTCTCCAATCTGTACAGCATCAACACATTTTAATGTATAGTAACATATTTGTATTTAAATTTTATATATGCATACCTATGTATACTTGTGTAAATTTGAAGGCCCAGTGTTAAATTCTTAGACTACTTTGAAGTGTATTTGTTGTGATGGAGGAATAAATTGTGAAAATTGTTTTTCACACTTTCATTTGCTGGCTGTTTGCAGTGCTTAGTGACCAATCCTCAGAGAAGAGATCCTGTCTGATACAGGGCCAGCTGCCCTATGTGCACTGAGGTCATTTGTTACAGCACCCACATTTTCACAAGCCAGCCTGACTCCAGAGCTATTGCTAAGTTGCAAGGGAAGATTCCATCCTGCAAGCTTTGATCTATACCTGTGCAGAGATATATCAGTTAAGAGTGTAAAAAAAAATTCCTATTCTTAATATAAAGGTCTCACATTTTTCCCCATTCTTTCCCTGAAAGGCTCGCTGAGGAACTGTGAAATTGTTGGGCTTGTGATACATTTGCCTTGAAGGTGACTGAACATGTGTCTGAGACATCCTAAGCACTGATTATTCTGCTATAAAGCATGCCCATATGCATGCCCAGGTTTTTCAGACACACAGAATTTGCTCTGATTTGGCTGCTAGACATCTGGAAGTCCTGGACACCTGACTAGACTTCAAATTCAACCTGGCTGAAATAGCCAGGGAAAAATGAATGTTTGTCTGAGAAATTTGGCTCTACAACATCTGCCTTGATATAGCTTTACTATAAGAAATCAAAGAGTAAAACAGAAATATGTAAACAGTAGTACAAAACCCCACATTTTTTGAATGTGTGTAAATTATTCTTCCTGTGAGAAGGCTTATCTTCCTCAAGAAACTGGCATAAACTCTACTGTGACTCCCCAAGGGATCTACTGATATCAGCAAATCCACCCAAAAGCAGTCACTTAAGGAGTTCCTCGACATTTTCCAGAGTCATTTGAGCTTCTGGGATTTTCAGTCTGAAATCCTGTTTCCAGACATCTGACCCCTGGATACTGTACAGCCCTCGAAAATGTTTATTTTGAACTCTGAGACCCTCTTTAGCAAGGCTACTGGAGGACTCCTGTACAACAACAGTAATCACCATTTCTCTCAGAGTGGAATCAAAGACTGCCCAATTAGTCTGGTGCAAGGCAGTGTTTGTGTATGAGTTATAACTAATGAGGAATTTAGAGAGAATTGTTCCCAGGTTAAGCACTGCTGGTGAAATTAGCAAATGTGATTCCTTTTTTTCCCTCCAGGCATGAAGCTGGAGAAAAAAGCAAGACGAGAAGGAAGCAGCTTCTGCATTTTTCTTCTAATCAGCCATGCGTATTAGCGTATAAGGCAAGACAGGAAGGTAATATGAGAATCAGGCAAGCAGCCAGATGACATTGTGTAAAGCATCTTTGTATAACTGCCAGCTAGTGTCTTATAATATTGAACACTGAAGTTTCTATTTAGCAGTGTTGATTGAATGGTGGGAAAAAAAAAGTCCAGGCAAGGATAATGTCTGTAATCAGCACTGCACGATTGCTATTGTCTATGCTTGGTATACTTAATGGAGAAGCTAATTACCATGTGTTCATTTTTTATTACGTTTACTATATTGCATAGAGAAGTAATATGATTTTTTTTCCCTCCATGGGTTTACAGAAAACAAACAACACAAACAAAACCATGATGGATCCCCCTCTCCACCCCCAACCCTAATTAATTCTCATTAGGGCCACCGTTTTTATTTCCAAGAGGAAGTCAGAAGGCGAGGGTAGCATGCCTGATGAGCTCCCTAACCTAGCCCTGTGTGTGCTTGGACTGGGCTGCTGATGGGTTTGAATGTGACAGGAAGGAAACTGCACAAGCCCAAAGCACAGTCGTTTCATTTAACTTCTCAGAGACACATTCATATACCTACCATTTCCCATGCAGCTTTACAAAAATAGAAGGGAAAAGCACTCCTGAAAAGTAGTGGACTGACAACTTCTTTCTGCATGGTTGGAAAAGAGCAGTGCTGTGGAGGCACACCCCAGAAATGACATGACAGTGCCCTAAACATTTTTAACCCAGTCGTAGAGTAGCTAGGTGGGAGAATGTTGGTCCCTCTCTGATCCTCAGACCATCCTCTGTGTCTGTCTAGTGCAAACCACCTGGCTGAGTTCACCCACCTTGGGGTTGCTGTTGTAGGCGTCAGCACAGGCAGAGGCCCCTGCAGGACACCCCCTGCAGCAATGCCTCCTTTTAACCCATGGCCTCATGGCCTGAGCCCACCCTCGGGTCAGAACCTTCTGCTCCTGGAGGGAAGTGGGCACCTACACCTTCAGCAGCTGTCTCGGACACCAGCCAAGGGACTCTTGGCTCCTGGTAGGGCTTTGCTTTGCATAAAATACTTGAACAGCTACCATGAGAGAGATTCCAACTTTGCCCTAGACATAAGTTAGGAGCTTGCCGGTGGACTCCTTCTTCCCCGTTCACCTTTCCAATAAATAATTATTCCATGAAACATGACCATAGAGGGCTTCACTGAATTGCATCTGTGGGAATTCAGACCTCACCTAAAGCCAGCGTATGATTTTCAGTGGGAGCTGTGCCCACAGGGGCCTGATTTTGAAGTGTGCTTGAGAACCACGAACCACCTACTTGGTATGACTTGGTGGTGATACCAAGTAGGATGTTTCTGAAGTGCCTTTGTCTCCCTAACTTTTGTTGGAAAGCAGTTCCTACAAGTCTGAGAAATGTCTGATTTGCATTGACTGTGCTTGGAGGGTTAATAGAGGTGTTAGCATAACCTCTGCCAAACTAGTGTGACACTATTGAGTCCCATGAATTGCTGCGTGGCCTCTGGGAGAGCTTAGGATCCTGCTCAGGTCCTGTTACCCTTCCTGAAAGCATCAAGTTCCACATTCATGCTGTGTTTAGAGAATGCACAAGGTACAGTGTCCCAGGGACCTGAGCAGCAATTGCCAGATGCTGATTAGACCAATATTAACACCAAAGAACAGCTAAAAAAGTGTCACTCAAACTGAACTAAGTGCTGATTCAAGTGAGCAGGTTCACAAAGTCTGGTCCTCCCACACTAAAGTAAATAGGAAGATGTTACAGTATTTATAGACTGGATTTCAGAAAGCAGAAACAGCTAATGTACTCTCTTTATTAGGCATGTTCCCTAGTGCCTTCAAATTGCTGTATATTTCAAGCCTTATTTAATTTTTAATACAGCAACCTGTTATGTAATCAGATATATTTTGAGGGAAACTTATTATTGCATCTTGCAGTCAGACTGGTTTCCCTGTAAGAGTTCAGCAAGCTATTACATGTGGCTTTTATGGACAGGATCTCCTCTCCTTTTCTCCTGCCAAAACTGAAATTAGAATGTCCTGCTCAAAGTATATTAAGCACAAAGAAGCAGTGTCTGACAGAGTGGTGGGTAAGGAGACAGATTACTTCTCTACTACACAGAGAGGGAGTGAAGACTTCCCCATCTAATGAAGATTTTGATGTAAAAAATTGGTTGTTCCCCCATATGGTTCTCTTGTGCTGCTACAGAGTTAGGCAAGGTGAGAAGGAAAGATCAGATGAAGATAAAGCATTTGATAAAGCATTTCAGTGCCTGTGAGACATGACTAGAAGGTCTCTAAAGAGTTTGGTTGCTCCTAGGTTCATAAATCTTAAAGCCGTGAGACTGAGATGTGTAAGACAGACCTGGCCAGGGATCCTACATTTCTCTTTTGCCCTCTTATGCTGTGGGAGATGGAATTTTGGAGGGACGGGTTTAAAGATAATCTACATTGCAGGTGCAGTTTCATTTACATCCATTATAAATAAGCTTCCTCATAAAAATGAAAGTTAAATATTTGAGAGAACCTTACAGCATGATTCTGTCTCTGAATCAGTGTGTGCTCTGGTGCTGAACAGAGGGTAAACCTTACCAGGGGTCAGCTTCACCCACCCGGAGAGGGGAGGAGCAGGAATCACAAGCTCCAAAAGAGGGATGCAAATCTTTATGACTGCAGGGCATCTTCCCTGGGATGGTAGGTGCTGTAAGGGAGCAAACCCTCCTGCTTTTCCTTAGACTCTCATGGCACTTTTGCTTCTATTCTAAGAAAACATAAAGGTTTTTTTCTGAGGTTTCTTAGATGTATGATTTACGGGCTACTTACAAATCTTCTTGCATAAAGCCACTGCCTGAGTAACCAAGTCAGTACCTACAGGTAGGACTCTGAGGTGTGGCCCCATTTTATATTCTCATTGAAATCTTCTGCTTCCTAAATACTTTAGCTGAGAGAATCAATTGAAATGTCTTTTCTGCAGATGGAATTTCAAGTTTTTGAAGTAATGGACGTTTTCACATACGAAAGATCTGTTTTTACTGAAAAAGATTTCTTCCAAGAAAAACTAAATCAAAATAGGGAAACAATATCAGCATTTCGTGGTTTGTTACAGCACATCAGCAACAAATTTATGTGTTTGGACTGCAGTGATAACAGAGGACACATTGAGGAAAACAGTGACTAAAACTATAGAAGTACATGTGTTTGGGCCTTTTATGAAGGACTAAGCTTTCAGATCACTCCCATTGTCACTTCTCCATTTCTATTGTCAGAAAGATGCTCTCAGCATGTCTTCTGAACTCTTGTGCAAGCTGTGGGAGAAAAACAAATGGATAAAATGCTGAAGGAAATATCCCACACGGCCTATTTACATAATAGTAGGAGAATTTAGCCAGAACTACATTCACAGGACTGTTTTCTATGTTCAAAATAAGTTTAGAATTGGTTCTCTAACTGTATCACAGTATGCAATGTACGAACACCAATTCAGTACAGTATTTAATTTGTCTCTGTGGCTTTTCTTATCTTTACTAATTTAAGATAGTGTTTTCATCAAGATATTCAGTTTGATGTAGGCAAAACTTGTAGTACCACCCATAGATGCTGGTAAATGTTTTACATTCAAAAGCAAATATGTCTTGCACCACTTTTCCTATCCTCTTCCCCTTTATGAGATAGTTCTGTAACATAACCCAATATGCAGAACAGTACTGAAACAGAAGAAGAAATTTAGTGATTTAGTGTGGCATATCTGGCAGGGAATCTAGAGGGCACAGATCTCAGTTTGAGTGTCCATTCAGTCCACTAGATTGGCAGTAGGCTGGACCACTGCAGACAGACTAAGTGATTAGATGAGTGATGTATTTACCTTGTTTTTTGTCATGCCCTCTACCCACCATTAGCTCTGGTAACTCTTCACAGGTAGATTCTTAGATCATGGCACAGGTTTCTTAAATCCCCTTTCACTTTGGGCTGAGCTTGGCGTGGCATTTGGGATGGGCTAAGAGCACACAAGCAAGCTGCACTGACACAATCACTTACTAAGGTGTGGTGGCGTTTTGGATGGAAGATCACTCATCTTCATCTCTGATATTGAAGCCCAGCACAGAAACACTCAGGAGGATTCTTCTTTGTTACCACATACAGGAAGACTTGGCTTTTGCAAGATATTAAAGGGATAACAGGGTATAAAAAGACAAAAAACTCCCAACAACAATACCTTCCTCAATAAGAAAAAAAAAAATCACTTCAATTACAGGTGATCTGGCCATTTGAAATTTATGGCCCGCACTACATTTCATTTTCCACTTTCTAAGGTCTTGCTAGTGCTGCAAGACATGTTTTTAATTAGATTTCAAAACAAATACAGTTTATTGTAGAGCTGGTATTTTGGAAAGGATTAGTTCTGCTCTGTCACTTCTGCATCTATTAAATTTTATTCAGTCATCATGCAACCAGGAATACTGTATCTTATGGATATATTTTAAGGCAGTAAAGTGGTGCACACTAGTGGTCCCATTAGTGGAAAGTGTTGAATCTAGTGCATTTCTAAGCACTCCACTCTAATCTTTGTACCTCTATGTATAGAAGACATTAATGTGTTGTTTTAATTTGAGACTCAGATGCTCAAAAAGCTCTCATCAAGAACAATTTCCAGGCCATGCAAGATAGAAGAGATAAAATAAAGCACTAAAAATAAATAATTCAAGACAAATTTTATTCATTATGCTGTGTTTTCTGTGGGCAATGGTTTGTGTAATTTCTCCTACAGTGTCAAACTGAGCAACATCTCCTTATGAAGGAGCTTAGCTTTTTGCTTCACACAAAATGCTTGATTTATGTACTTGAATCGTTTTATCAAGTTAAGTTTAAATCTGACTGTCTCTCCTTGTTTCTATCACCTCAAAAAATGTGGAAGAAACCACTCCCTTCCATGGACATACCCATTCTCAACCCTCTCTTAGGAAAGGAACGCTCTATTTCTTTGCTGTTTTATCAAACATATTTTCTTAACTCTGTTTGCATTTCTTGCAAAGAACTTTGAAAAACAGATTTGTTGCCAGTGTGAAATAGTGAGTTCCTTTGAAGTTGTAAACTTCTGGCCTTGTCTGACCTTCTTTTCACATGAAATTTACCTTGCATAGAACTTACATATCTTCCTTTGGGTAGGGAAATTGCATGTGTTTTTAAAACATGCTGGCTAGTGCATTTCTGATTTTTTATAAGTTAATATTCTTAATAATGATATTAAATCATAAATTATTAACACTCAGAATATAAAGTAACTCTGTCTTTTCCAAGCAGGGTTCAAAGTACTCCAAATAAGTTTGAATATTCAGAGTTACTGATTTTATTCCACCTACTTGTAGCTTCCTTCTTTTGTTCCTCAAGTATTTTTGTCAGGTAGACAATTTTCTGACACCAAAGGCCATCTGAAGCTTGTTCATACAGGAAAAGGTTCTACGGGGTACATCTTTGGCCTATAGCATATTTCTTACCAACTAAGCAGAAAAAAAATGACCTTCTACAAAGATAGAACTGGAAATTTTAGGGTCAATAGCACATTCAAGGCATAGGAGGCAGGGCTTGTCAGAGCCAGAACAATACATGGTGCAGGGGGCTGAGCATTGATTGAGAAAGAAAGTCAGAGAAACCAGAGTCAGGAGACTGAACAGCAGAAAGTAGTGATGAACATTTCCCTTTGCCTGCTGGTGGATTGGTGGGACCTGGATTTCTGCCCAAGACTGTGGATCTGACTCTTGATTTCCAATACGGTCTGAGAAACACTGCATTACAAGGACCTCAGTATTAATTGCATAGACCAAAAAAAAGAAATAATGGCAAAGAGATGGGGCATTTTCTTAATGAGACAAAGAATAGGATAAAAGAGATTACACTTTGCTCTGTGGCCAATGCCACAGTAATGAGTTTTCTGCAGAGTAAAAGGAAAGTGGGAATGTATAGCTTCTACTCAACAAAAGCCTCTGAAAGACAATTACAGTTTCAATAAAACAGTAACTTTCACTGTCTGTCCAGAAAGAGAAAATTAAGCACTTCTAAAGGCTTGTCAGTATGAGGGAAAATGGCATCTAACCAGATACTGGGCTCACACTTAGGAAGAAATTAAATTACTTCAGCTGTAATCCCTGCATCAGACTGGATGGATATGGTGGAAACCTGGTCTCTTCACTGGAACTGATTCAAAGAAGAATTCTGACACCTGAGTCAAGATAGAAACAGGTAACAGTTGGTGCCATTACGTCCATATTCCCAAGAATATTTTTCCTGTGTTCAGTTACTCTTCACCTTTGCGGAAACGTAAGATTGTTGGATTTTTGTTATAAAGGTTGTAACACAAGAACAGCCTTGGGATAATTTCTCTGTCTCTTTCACTCAACCTCTTTAACACAAGCCAATACCTTGAGCAGGATTGTTCCCTTGATACTCTGACTGAATCTGCATAAATGCTGTCCATAGAGTGTTTCTTGTGAACCAGTAGTCAGAGTGTAAATAAACCCAGTCAAGAGCTGTGTGGCCCTTAAGAAGGACCTCAATAAATAGCAGAGATGAGCAGAAAAGAAATCTGTAGTTCAACAAGGGCAAACGCAGTTTCCTGCACCAAGGGAAGAATAACCCCAGGCACCAGCACAGGCTGGGGGCTGACCTGCTGGAAAGCCCAGCTCTGTGGAAAAACACCTGGGTGTCCTGCTGGCCAGCAAGCTGCCCATGAGCCAGCAGAGCCCTTGTGGCCAAGAGGGCCCTGGGGTGCGTTATGGAGAACATTGCCAGCAGGTTGAGAGGTGGGATCCTGCCCCTCTACTCAGCCCTGCTGAGGCCACATCTGGAGAGCTGTGTCCAGCTCTGGGCTCCTCAGTACAGGAGAGACATGGAGCTCATGGAGCACGCCCAGCAGTGGGCAATGAAGATGATGAAGGGATTTGAGCATATGTCTTATGAGAAAAGGCTGAGGCAGCTGGGCCTGTTCAGCCTTGGAAGAGAAAATTGAGAGGGGACCTCATCAATGTCTGTCAGTATCCGAAGGGAGGGTGCCAGGAGGATGGAGCCAGGCTCTGCTCAGTGCTGCTAAGCAGGACAAGAGGCAGTGGGCACAGACTGATTTGCAGGAAGTTCCATCTGAATATGAGAAAGAAATTTGCTGTTCAGTTGATCTTGCACTGCTGCAGGTTGCCCAGAGAGGTTGTGGAGTCTCCCTCACTGGAGATATTCAAGAACCATCTGGATGTAGCCCTGTGCCACATGCTCTGGGTTGGCCCTGCTTGAGCAGGGAAGTTGGACTGGTGACCATCTGTGGTCCCTTAAACCTTATCCATTCTGTGATTCTGTGAAGGAAAATTCACTTTCCTCTTCCAGTGTAGAAAAGAGATGGATATGCAACACTTTGCTCATGAAACCTCCTCTTGAAGGACAAGAAAAGAGTTGGTAAAGTCCACCAGCCTTTAGACGTCTTGTCTCTTACCGACCACCTTTTCTGACTCATTGCTTTCTGTTGTATCTGATCCTTAAAGACATGGATGTTCACCTTCTTGAGGACAATGGTTGTGCCCTGAGAGCTACCAATATTGGCTTTACAAGACACATGTTCACCATGGGATGGGATCTGCTGCCATCACCCTTGTCTTTTGTTAAAAAAGTCAAAGAATGGTAATAGAAAGAGTTTTTCCTAAAATCCTACAACACAGAATTTCTCCCATGGCATTTTGAGAATTACTGTAATTTTCACAAAGACTGTAAGCATAACAAAGGCATAATTTGGATTTCCCAACAGACTTAAAAATAGACCTGCTGGAGAACAAGTTAAGATTTTGTTTTATTCTAGGATTAAACTGAAAGACATTTCTCAAGACAGAGACTGGGAAAACAGTGGGGAAAAGCAGAATTTACATACTGGACATTGTAATAATAGGACTGGTACTGTAAGTTTGTCATACAGAAGACAGAGGAGAAATCTATTCTCTTCCATTTGTCTTCAGAAATTGTTGCCTTGAATAATGTCTCCATTAGAAAAAACCAACCCAGTTGAAGAGAGCCCAAAAAAGTAAAAATATCAGATAATCAATTAACATGGCCTGTGAATACATTAAAAGAATATGCTTTTATAAAGGTAGGAGAGAGCAGGATAAACGTGGGACAAGGTAGCAGTCTTTGAATAACTGAAAAAGGTATTACAAAGAGAAAACAAATTAACAAAATTGGCTGCAAAGAAGATTAAAGCTGAATGTTAGAGATAAAACCGAAGAGGGTGGTAAGAGACTCTTGTTCAGTGGGGGAATGTAAAACAGGCCACTTAGTCTGGTCAAAGTGTAAGCTTAAGCCTGTTTCTGAGGAGGGAGTAGGTGGCCACTTGTGGTCTCTTCCTGCTGGCAGGTTTATGACTCAAAGTGGCAGCTGGAGAACTGAATTAACGGAGACCTGCCAAAATCACCTCTGGGAAGTGCTTTTCTTATCAATCATCAGGAAATATTGTTGCTGTTGTATCACACTGATGTGGTGTTTACTTTCTGTCACAGACTCAAACTCCATGATTGCTCCTAGAAAAGTGTGTTCTTGGAGGACGACTTAGTTATGATTCCAGAAATCTGAAGGAAGGTCTTTTTTTTAAGTTCCATAAATGCTTATAACTTGTTTTAATCCAGCTTTTGAACCAGCTGAGATATGCTTCTTGCAGGAGTTACTCCTGGTACTTGTCAGCAGAGGAAACACAAGATGAACACAACTGGTTAGGCATTCAACAGAAAAAAACAAAGTAATTGATTGCCACAGCTTATCAGGAGACAGTGTCACAGACCAAGATATGGCAGTCCAGTGTCTAGTCTGGCAGGTATGCGCTTTTGCTGAGAAATTTGTAGTGTAATAAGAAATATGGAATTTCCTGGTTTGCATCCAGATCCAACATTTGGGTAACAGTCATGACCATAATATTAAGTCATAGTTGATTACAGAGATGCACTTATACCAACTGGTCTCTTCTCATCAAGGTCTCCCACTGCAAATCTCCACAGAGCTTTATATAGAAAATAGCATTTTTCAGGCTTTCTAAGCCAGTGTGCATTTAGCACACAGCTCTATGTACCAATACACCTCTCTGTAACCTGTGCTTGCAGCGTTGGGCAAGGTATACAAGAAGAGATAAGGTTTTATTAGGCCAACCGTTACAATTTGTAGAAATTGTTCTCATAGGCTGTAAATTCTTTCAGGCTGACAAGCCCTCAGCTGGTTCTGAGGAATAAAGACTTTTTCCTTCAGATATGACACAGAAATTATGAAGTATCTTTAGGCCTATTAGTCACCATTTTGCAATGTAATGTCAAGGCAATATTTTAAAGGCATTGTTTTTTGCTTTCCCAGGTAGTGGTTTTCTTTGTCTGAAGGTTATTCAGACTGATAATGTATGTTTGACCTTTGATTTGGAAAGGGAGAAAATGGGCCCAATACCTCCCATCTGCATTTGCTTCTCCATTAGTATTTCCTTTCTTTCTTGCAGGTCTAGTGCTGCACTAACTGTTGAGGAAAGACAGGCTGGAGAAATCAGCAGGTGATCAGGGAAGCACTTAAAGGTGATGGGCTGCTGCTTCAAAAAGCACTTGCATAAAAAAGTCTGCATCAGAGGGCAGAAGGGAAATGAAGCTTGAAATCTGGCTGTCTGCCTGCACTTCCCAGGCCACGGTAGTGTTACTGCTAGGTGGGAACAGGCAGAAGTGATTTGGTTTTCTCTCTTCTCTTTGGACATGCCGTAGGAAACCAATGAGTCCATTCAATATAAAACCTGGTGAACACTGGCAGCAAGAGGCATTCCTTTTATCCAGGAAATCCCAAATACTGAAAGGACAGACCAAACCTTAACAGGCCCTCAAGCTCTGCTGATGTCAGATGATCTCTGACCTCCCGGGTTTTCCTCCATCAAAGTCACTGCTCAGCCTCTGGCATGTAAAACACTGTGCAGGAAGATTGTTTCAACATAACTTTTCACATTCTTTACAAAGCTGGGTGGTTCAGATGGTAGAGCAATGTATTGAGGTCTCTGGCTACATAAAGCCATCAACCCTTTACAGATGTGGAAGCAACAGATAGAGGCAGGTGAGCTTGGAACTGCTACATACAGAGCAAAAAACTACAGAACCTGCAAATGGCATGGGAAATAAGACATGATCAAGGACAATTCAAGTATATATGACAACAAAATTATTATTAGAGCAAAAGCCAGTTGAAGGGAGTTGATTAATAATTGTGGTAGTGTGCAAGAGGAAGAGAAGTAGGAAGCAGGAGGTGCAAAGGACCAAGGGAAAAATACTAGGATTTTTCTGCAACCTGGCAACATGCTAGAAGTAAAGGGGTATACTAAAGGCAGCAAGAATAGTTTAAGTAAAAAAAAAAAAAAAGGAAATATTTTCAGATCTGGACTGGAAGAAATGAGTCGGATTTGGAGAACATCAGATATCAGCAAATTAATTAATTGGGTAGCAGAGCTGATATAAGCATGCCATTGACTAGACCCAGCATTGATATCATAGTGATCATAGCGAACACCACCACAGAACAGGATTTTGGTTGTCTGAGTTTCTAAAATATTTCCTTCAGGCTGTACATGATTCTGCATTTAAAGAAGAAAAAGAGCAGGCTTTCTTTCTTTTTTTTTTTCTTTCCTGAGCTTTGAAGTAGGGTAAAGTCACTTCATTACTTCATTCAGTTTTCTCTCCCATGGCTCTCTTCTGGATGGCCTTTAAAACATACCTTCAAAAGTACTGAGGTTTAATGATCTGACACTGCTCCCACTGAAGTCACTGTGGAAATTCCCCTTGACTTCAGGTTCTAAACAAGCTAATGAATAGGCTGAAAAATAAGTACAAGATATGTGAAATTGAAGCTATAACCAACAGGGATTTTAATTTCAGTTACAGTAGAACAAGTTTTAAAATAAAAATAGAAGCCACAATACCCATTTCCTAGATGACTGCCTGGATGCTCAGATTCCTGGTCATTCTGATATCAGCATTGTGACCACTTATTTGCTCTCTGCCAGTCAATCAAATACAGAAGAAAAGGTCTTGATTTAAGTTCAGGAGAGAATGAGACATTTTTGTAATAATAAAGAAAGTGCGGTGGCTGAGCAAACCACTTCCACCAGCTCCCTTTTTGGACTACTTTTGTTCGCACGTGTCCTGGCAGATGTAAGCACAATTTTGTGGGGCAGAAAACACATCAAAATAACAAACTACTATTTTGATCAAAACAACATTTCGTTGTGCAGCATCCTTCAAAGGACAGGTTTCCTTACCTGCTGTCTTCATGCTATTCATCAACACAATATTGATGGCAATAAATGTGAGATATGTTAAAACAGAGAAACTGGAATAAAAATCCCCAAACTTTCTAAAAGCTCTGGCTTTCTAATTTTCAAAATAAATGAGGCATCACCTCCGAAGTAGAGATGAAATAGATCTTACAGGCAGACATTACCACCTTGTTTTTCAGTCCCTGTTAAAAGCTCTTGATTAGTGAACCTCTTTCAGGCAGTTATCTAATTTACTCTTTCTCATGGTCAGTTGTGTGGCCAGCTTATACAGTTGTGATGAGACACCCACCCGCACTTTTCAAACTAATTTTCTCTAATTACTCACAAGCAGACATCAAGTTTGGGATGTTTATGGATGGTTGCATATGGGCATTTGAAGATGCAAGAAACAAGTAATGACCTTTTAGTAAGATTACTACCTTCCAAATGGACATGAGTTAGATTCAGTATCTCTGCTCCTTTTGGCTACTTATGCCTATCAACCTAAGAAGATACATATTTTTCACAAAAAATTTCACCTGTCTGCTGTGAGCCATGAATTAAGAAAGAGGAACACAGTTTTCTTCTGTCATGCAGGGGTATTGAGTCAAGGAAAGGAAAAGCCCAAAAACCTGCTAGAGCACGATACTAAACAAGAGAAGTAGTGTGTGCTGGATGATTTTTTTCTTCTTTTTAAATACATGCAAAGAACTATAAAAAGTCAATAATGAACAGGCTGAATAAATAGTTGCATGCAGGATTCATGCCATTGCCTCATTAAGGCATCTGCTGATATTTACCAGCTTGCAAGGGCAGAGTTAATGCAAACTGTGTAATTTCTTTCCATATTACCCTTCCAAATAATAGACATTACTCTTAATGGGAATATCACAGAAATGAAAAGCCAATAGTAAGTGAAAATTTCACAGTATTATGGTGCTAAAGCAGTGTCAGCACCAATTTAAAAGTGTTTCCATTTAAAATTTAATGAATATGGTCAGACTGGAAAGCAGCATAAATGCTGTGCTGGTCAAGCAATGTCCAGTTTTCTTAATTGGCTTCAGGCCTGATTTAAATTCTGTGCAATTCAATGGGACTCCTTCCAGCCACTTCAGTGGATGGTACCTCTGGTCCTCAATGCTCCAGTGTTATGTGCCTTGGAAATATATTAGATTAGTGGTAAAAGTTGTCATGTATCCAAGGGGTCATTTACTTCTCTCTCATGTAAAGAGAGTGATTTTCTGAACATGAATAGACTGGGTTTGTGAATATTAAAAATTACTGTTATGCACTCCATAATTTATCACTCAAATTGTACCTTGAGCTATATTGGGTATGCTCAAGGATCCTCAAAAACTGTGTGATTAAGTACTCAGTAAGTTAAATAAGAGCCTGGCTTCTCATTTCCTCACATCTGGAAGGATCATTTACATTTGTCAGATATATAACTTATTTCTAGAATATTTGCAAGGTCATAGCATCTAGGAGTCTGAAGTTACATACCTGGACCTAAACTTTTTCATGGTTCATAGGCTCAGAACAAAAAAAAAGTCATGCCTACCTCAAGCAACTTATAGTCCATGGAGAAGAGAAGTGAGCAAATAACTCAGGAGCAGTTATTCAGAGGGTATAATACCTCAGGAGGGTGCAGGGAGAGGGCTTGAGGGAGATCAGTGAAGGAGCTTTAGGGTTGTGTTCAGGGAACACCTCCTGTGCCTGGGAATGACAGCTCCAGTCTGAAAGTCTACCAAGAGATGGATTGCAGGCTGAGAGCTGGGATGATCAGAATGGGGAGCAAGCCTTCCAGCAGTGTGTGAGCAATGACAGATTAAACTGTTTTTAAACCATATGAGACCCTCAGGTGAAAGACACTATATGATTACAAATAATCTTGAAAAGGCAAAATGCTGAATATAAAGCTGCCAATGGTGCTTCTGGAGGAGGCAGGTCATGCACCATGGCTTCCACTGATGCAAGTCTGGTCAGCTTGTTTGTCCTGTGCAAATATTTCCTTTTCTGTCCCACTTCTTGTTATCTTTAATAGTTAGAAAATGAAATCAATTTAATACAGTGAATGTATTATTTTTTAAGAAAATGGAATTTCTCCTGAATATTAATGACATTTATTATAGTTTTTATTTGAACCTGTCTTGATTTTGTTTTTATGATGTTTATTTGATCATTAAAATGTAGGCTAGTGGGAATATGAAGTGAAATCAACAGTGTACTTTGAATTTAAATGTATCTTTTGTTTTAAACAAAAGTTTTTGCTTGTGACCGTGGGAAAAAGGCAGCTTAGAAGTCACAATATGTCATATTGTGTAAAATGTGTTTGAAAAGTACAAATTGTGTATTTCAGAAATTCCTGTGCACATCCTGCCAATTTTGACTTTTGTAATCTTCAGGAAGTCAGATTTTACATAGCTCTATATCACATGTATTCTCAGGACCAAGTTCCAGATGACCCCACTCCCAATTCCAGTAAACTCTCCACCAATCCTTCTCCATACCTTCTCCTTACCTTAGGCTGAACCTAAAAAAAATTGCTCTGAGCTGTATGGGAAATGAACCCAACTCATGGTTATTCACTCTGTAAATAGACCATTAACTCCAAGGCAAGGGTTCAACATAGATAAATGTAGTCATTTTTATGCTTTTGGCATTATGATTCATGTGCTTGGTATGTAAGCAAATGTGCAGAAAAATGCATGGACATATTTACAGAAATCTCTGACCTTCTAAAAGGAATGGGAATCTCAGTGAAGATTCAAGCAGAAATAGGTCTCTCATTATGCCCTAAGCTGATAACCACCAGTCATATTTGTGACAGTTTGCCACCCTCCTAGTTTCCCTGGAAAAGCAGAATTGATAGATAGCTCTTCCATTACCAACAACTTCACAATCCTGGTGTGGTTTTAAATGTGTTTAGCCATCATTTCCTTCTCCTGGTATGATCCTGGGTGCAAGATAAAAGTAATTAAGTGTTTAATGAGGTTGAGAGAATGATGCACTAGGCAGACTTTAATGTATTAAGCTTTGAGGTGTACAGAGAGGGTCTAGTCCTAAAAGACAATATATGCCTGTAATTTGCTAATGGCTTTGTGGAAATTGTGGGTGCTTGATCTCTTACACAGCTTCCACTTGGAGCAGGCCCCTTGAAAGCACAAGCTTGGCAGGGCTGAGAGAGCAAGCAGTTTATGTAAACCATTACCTATGCAAACTTGTCATTTTGGCTGGCAATAAGAGACAGTGGGAAGAAAATAATTAGACTAACCATGCTGAGTGTCCTCATCAAAGGACAAAAAAATCAAACCTAGAAATATGAGTGGGATTTTTTTATTTTTAGTTGTAATCTTCAGACTAACACAAAGAGAGGCAATGAAAAAACAAGGATTTATGTCAGACTGGAAGTCCTCATTATCAACCCGCTACCTTAAGATGGAAAAAAGAATTCCTGCAACTCGATTCTTCACAAGTAAACTCTGATTGCTAATTATTTGCTAAATTTCCTGCTGATGTTTCCTGAGTGTAGGCAGGCTTGATGAAAGTTTCTGATGCTTGTCTTGTCAGCAGGAGAGAAGAAAAAGTGGGCTAGTTTAGTTCAGAAAGGACCCTCACTGCTCATCACTTACATTTTCACTGAACATGCATTGACACTTGTCTGCCACCAGTTCACAGCATCCCCTCCACCTTCCTTCATCACGGACGTTTGAAGTACAGCTGCTCAGGTTCTCTAAAAATGTATGGCAATAAAAAACTCTGAAAAAACCAAGAACTGATATCCTGCCACTCATCTTCTACAGTCTCAAGAATAGAGGGAAAACTTACATGTCACAAAATTATTGTAACGGGTACAGTCACTTTTACCTGTCTATCACCTCTCTTCACACTCATCAGCCAAACTAAAAGTAATAAATTATTGCTGTCTGGTGTTATTTAATTTTTGGTATTCAGATATTTCCCAGCACATGGCTATCTGGAGAGCTGCTAGGACAGTATTTCCAATACTTCTGTAACAGTACAATGCATCTTTACAGAGAGAGGCCTGTGGTATCAGACAGAGGTCAGTTTTTCAATGGCATTGAATGATAACTGCAAATTTGCATAGGAGGAAAACTGCGGAGAAGGAGCAGGGACTGGAATCTGGGTTCTCTGTGCCTCTGTACAATCTAAGTACCTTAATAATCATACCTGGTCTCTTTTTCCTTCCTGATGAATATTATTCCATGCAATTTGGCAGGGCTTTAATGAGAGGAAATTAGAGGACATTTCTTGTCCTCCTCTCATTGTATCTCAACTACTATAATTAGGTGATGGTCTTACAACTATCTTTTTTTGGGAAAAAGAAGAATCAGTATTTTGGGGGTTAACTGAGTCATCAGCTAAGCAGACAGCACCCACAAATCCATGGGCTCTGACAGAATACATCCACGACTGTTGAGGGAGCTGGCAGATGTTGTTGTTTTGCTGCTCTCTACAATCTTTGAAAAATCATGGAGAATGGGAGACATGCCTGATGACTGGAAGAATGCCAGTGTTACTTCTATCTTCAAAAAGGCCAAGAATGAGAACCCAGGAGACAATCAGCTAGTCAGCCTCACCTCCATCCCTGCAATGATTATGGAAAAGGTCGTTCTGGAGGTTGTCACCAAGTATATAAGAGAAAAGAAAGTCATAAGGAATAGTCAGCATGGACTCTTCAAGGGGAAATCAAGCTTAATCAATCTGACAGACTTCTGTGATGGCATGGCAGGATGGATCAATGAGGAGAGAGCAGTGGACTTGTCCACCTTGACTTCACAAGGGTTTTGCACTGTCTCCCATGATATCCATGCAGTAAGCTCAGGAAATGTGGGTTAGATGAATGGACAGTGAGGTGGATCAAGAGCTGGCTGAATGGCAGAGCTCAGAGGGTCGTGACCAGNTAGTTCTGAATAAAACCCACCATCTTTCCAATCCAAATAACATTGCATCTTCACTGTATCTGAGAAACTCATGTATACATAGTTATACTATCCAGGTACATTTGAAGGGCAAATAGAAAATATCTGAAAGGAAGTTTGGCATCTGATCCAAGAACAGATTTTTATCATTTTTAAACAGACAAACTGATTACTTGTGAGTTTGTAAAGAACTTGTTATGTGAAAGCTTCCAAAAAATCTTACACTGCCCTAGTAATTTTTTATGCCAATAAAATCAGTCGAGATAGATAAAACAAGCAACAAAAATTTATAGCACTCAGGAAGTGTTGAGCTACTGAGAAGTGATGATGCAGCGAATTAATGAGTTAGTTTATTATATTTTTTCCTTATGACTTTGCATTAGAGGGGCTAGCTCTATAGACACTATTTTATTCAGATCACATAATGTTCAGTGCATTAGGTTTAATGGGCCTACTTCAAATGAGATTAAAGAAGTCATATTTAATAAAAAAGTATGCTGGAATGATTAAAAATACCTAACATATTTTTATTTTCCTTAGCTTTTATGTCTAGAATTTCTTCTGCCATGAGAATTGGAAGAATGACTTTTTTTTCCCCTAGTTAGTATAATTTTTGAGGCTTTTTTTCCCCTATGCTTTCTTTAAAAGAAACATATCATGTATTCTGACCCTTCTGAAGTATTACGAATTCAGTTCCCTACAATGCCATTACTTATTTTCTGGCTTATTAGATTATTTCCAAGTATCATACCATGAAATAAAAATGTGTAACCCTGTTCAATATATAAACTTAGTAACTCTAGGAGTGAGAGAATCAGGAGTGCAGGTAAACAACAAACAATGAAAACTTGTGAATATCTTGTGTCCTGTTCATCTGTTATGTTAAACTGCAATTTCTTGACAAACTCCTATTCCTTCTTCTGCATGCATCTTATTTATCTCTGGCCACATTTGAAACTAACACAGTTTTCATAGAATCAGAAGGTTACATGGATGGTTTCCAATGTTTAGCTCTGCATGAGGCAGGTGGTGCTTAAATTTATGATTAAAGAACTTTCCTCAGGAAAGATTTCCTTGAAAACTTGAAGCCACAAAGTGCTGTGACTTTGAGGAGAGACCAAAATAATGGGAATTAGTTATTTTAGAAATGTGCTTACAAATGGAGGCTTTCTTTGTTATGTGACTGAAACGCAAGCACTAACATTCAGACACAGATTTTGCCTTAAAGTGCATTCTGTAGCACATGCTCTAACAGAACACCTCTGACAGGAGTCTTGGGCAAAGAAAGAACATTATTGTGATCCCACTTTGTATCAGCTACTGCATTCTTGAATTCACAATTGCGAATCTGTGTAAAATATCCTAGATTAGCAGCCAGGCTCAAAAGTTACTGGACCATTATGGAAATGCCACTGGAGCCACTGCTTGAAAAAGCCTGGCTTAGTGTATCTGCATCTAAAGACTTGCAGCATGGAACTGGGATAAGCATGCATGCTTGAGAAACTGTCCACAGTTTTTCAGATTCTCAGAATTCATTTGTTCTAAAGATCAAGAAAAAGAATAAAAATTTATATATTTTCATACTATATATATATATATCATACTCTTTCGTGCTCTGTTGCTGATTTCTGTAGAGAAAAGCTTTTCTTTCTGCTGCAGCAAAAGCAAAATGTTTGTGTGCCAATGTGTATGTCCCTCCATGCTGTCCAGAAGGTACTAAAGGGAGAGTGAGTACTTAACTCACTTTTCCATCCATCTCTCTGAGGCACAGCATGGTCCTGTAGGTCCCCTAGTTCTCTATCAGTGACCATAGCCTGTTTTGGGCTACCCTTAGGAGCACCTGGGGGACCACATCCACATGCCCCAACCTTTCGGCTGTAGAGATGTGATACACCTCATCACACAATCTTTGTAAATCTCTGCATCCACTTGTGTGGCTGAATCTCTCCTGAATTTCTAGGGTGTGTTTCTATCAGGGTAAGTTTTGGTCTCACCTACTGGGAAAGACCTTTAAGTCAATCCTGCAAAGAAATTGGAAGGAAGATAATTCTTTTGCTACTACCAGAGCCTTTTAGTTTATTTCCTTTGCTGCCTGGAGGAGGTTTTGTTCCAAGCTAAGAAAGACCTCAGAGCCCATTATTTTTTCCCTATGTTTTTCCCTCAGGGTTGATCAAAAGTTCAGTGCTTAAGATGAGGAAAGCCACAGGGCTCTTGGCAGAAGTGGCCCAGTGCACAACAGCGGAGTGAGAGGCACAGGTTTGCCTGGTTCATTGCATACTGAGTCATGGCACATCGCAACTAGAAAACTATTACTGTATCTAAGAGGAGAAAGAAATGACTTCTTAATTTGAAAATGACTTTTCTGTGTTAGGGATTTGACAGGGAGGATGAAGGGCTAGAGGAGATAAAGTGTCGCTCTGCTGAAAAAAATCGTTTTGTAAACATGAAATATTGATCTGGCATGTATTGTGTGAGTGCTTGCAGTATGTGTATATTGAGTTCCAAATGTTGCACATTCAGAAAAGCCAAGTTAGAAAAATCACTCACAGGGATACATACACAGAAGTCCACAATCTGGGCTGTCTGGAAAAGCATGAAATGTTTGTCTAGATAAGAAGAAAATTCTCTTCTATATTGCTGAATAAGGCTTTTATGGCCACAAGTTTTGTTTGAGGGGGATTTAATGCTATCTAAAGTATCCATAATCTGCATTTTGATGGTTAATTAACAGAGCTGATCTGAAAAGTGCTTTCATTAGAATTCGTCCTTTGTTTTTCCCCTTTCCTTTTTGCTTGACTTCAATAGAAATTTCTTTTTCAGCCCTGAAAGTGGGAACATTTATATCCACATCTTTTTATAGCTCCATAATTTAAAGTGCTGTCTCTAATTGTTTTTGCTCTCTGGCCTCTTTGCAACATCTTTAAGACTTCCCTATATTCCCAGACTGACATGAAATGGTTGTAGTCTAAATGTACAGCAGACTCAGAGGGACTTAATTACAGATGTGCCCTTAAGAGCACATTGATTTTCACTTAAGAGGATTAATTCTTTGCTTTTTATAAATAATGTGGTGCTACCTGCTCAAATTTTCAGTTCTACCTGTATCTCTCACCATTATTACAAAAAAGGGTTAAGATCTCTGTTTTTTGAGGCTCTATTGTTTTTGCTTTCATGATTTTCTTTCCGATCATGAGGGTTAGAAATATATTTCTACAGATACAAACATTTCAGATTCTGAAGGAATAAAATCACTCAAGAACTGAAAATTTGAGAAAATAAGTCTTGCAAGACTTAAAAAGAAGCACAAAGAGCTGGCACTGCACAGTTGAATACAATGCACATGTTTGGGTAAATCTTCTAATTCATCGAACAACAAAGATTTTCTAACAGACCACATGAATTTTTCATTACGTGGGCACAGTTTTGTCACCATTGTACAAACACTGATATATGGTAATAAGTCAGTTATGTACTTTTTATATGCAAATAATGTAAGCATTAACAATACAGTTACAATAACACCAGAATCAATAAATTATAAAAATTTTGAAAGTGTCTTTAATAACTTCCTTTAAAACTTTGCTATTTTTATAGGTGGATACAAAGATGGAATGATGGTTATTTAGCAGTTAAGATAGAGCTTTAAAATGAAAATAACTCCATGTCTTCCAAAAACCATAATCAAAGCTATAGCTATGACAGTCAAGCTAAAAGAATGTTCTGCTCATGGCTGAGGAGGAGAAGGATTTTGATAAAGAATGGAACCCCAGTTGTCAGCTTCTCACCTTTAAACAAGGATTATTCTTTCCCCAAAGTGTTGTGATTACAAAACAAATTTCAGCATCTTTCATTTAAAGAATGTAGCACAACTGTTTGCCAAAGCATAATTAAATTTTTCATACCTGAAAAAAAGGAATGATTGCAGAAGTACTAAAGATGATAGCAGCCCTGATTCATGATGGTGAAGAGGTGATGGCAGCTGGGGTTGAGATGGTTCAAGGAAAATTTGCCTCAAGGATGCAGAATATTTCTTCACATAAGATGCTAGAATGCAAAATCTGTATGAGCATGGATAACCTCTGGAAAGAGAAAACTACCCTCTCTCACTGAGGAGGGTCCTGTTCTGCTGGGGATCGAGGCCACACAGACAGTTGGGTGCATGGTGACCTCTGCACCCTGGTTCTTGTTGCTAACAGAGAGATAAAAGCAATTGCACCTCCCTCTGCCAGTTTTCACTGCTGGTGCACATGCAACAAGCCAGGAGCTTCAGGCAGCTATTTCCATCCTGGAAACAGAGCCTTTGTGCTGCTTTCCTGGAGGTGCCACAGTTCCTATCCAGGCACAAAAAGCATGCTTCATGCTCACTCCCCTGGGAAGACCAGGTGGAATATGACCCTAAGATACTTCCTCCCCCCTGTTCTACAGTTACATTGAAGATCTGCAGTGGAGAGGCAGCAGTCAAATCATTAATTAGCACTCTGATGACTACATCTGCATTTTTAAGATTTCATTTTGATTTGCATGGGCCTGCAGAGTCAGCTGTTAAGTTGTAATTCAGCTGAGTTAAGTGTTTACTTGTAATTTTTTAGAAGAGGGAGAGAAAAGATCAACAGAATTGGATCTTTGTCATTAGACCTAGGAAAAAATATGAGCCTAAAGGCTTCATTCATTAGTGAAGTGTTGGGGCCAACTGTACCAAAAGAAAGGAAAAATCTTTTACAAGTAGGTAATAAGCAAACAAATGCTCCCCAGAAGTGACAAGAGATGAATGATGCACACTGACATTTCACACATTCACCTTAAGGAGGAAATTGGGCCTGAAGTGCATCTCTTGGTTGTTAATTGGTTATAACTGAACAGAATGGGGCACTTCTACCTAACCAATGTATGATATAATTTCATCATAGGTTCACAGAGAAAATGGCATTTATGATTGAAAACAGCAAATGTACTGTACACATAGTGGGTGTTTACAGCTGTAGTTCCAATATGTATGGAGCTTTACATGTACTCTTATGCCTTCTCTTTCCAAGGCACTCGGACTCTAGATTGCCTCCACACACTGCTGATCCTTCTGGATGCAAAGCATTCAGGTGTTGCCTGGAAATGCTGTTCTGAAAGCAAACTCTTTGAGCAATGCTGTTTAACCCATGATAGTGCTACCTGCCCATTGCCATCCTAAAACAGGTGTTCACAATCATCCTTGGAGCTAATGGCTCCTTCCTGTAGTCAGCTGAAACAAAATCACAAGTGAAGACTAGAAGAACCTGTCAATTGAAACCCAAAGAAGGTTTTCCATTTACATTTGGAAATGTGAAAGGCCTTCTGCATTGACTCAAAAAAAAATTTACTATTGCAATTCACATCACATCAGAGAGTTTTTTTCCTTCTTATTAACATGACAGCACAGTTGGGAAAATCCACGGGCAGGATCTGGAAAACTGCCATTAATTTCTGGATTCTTGGATGAAATTTATAATTACTACTCACTCCCAAATCTGATCTAAAATCTGGGAGAATGGTAAACTCCCACCTTTGAGTAGTGATGTTTAAAATAGCAAAATTAAATACTTCTTTGGACAAAACTGAAGAAATATTAAACTTTTCGCAGGAATCTGTCCATGTCTTCATTACATTAGGAATTAAATCCTTTCACCAAACATTCTGTCAAGGAGATCCAGAGAATATTACTAAAATAAACCAAAAAACTCAGAGAATCATAAAATCATTTAGGCTGGGAAAGACCTTTAAGATTATCACCTCCAACTGTAAACCAAAACACTGACAAGTCCAGCATTAAACCACATCCCTGAGTGCCCCATCTACACTGTCTACATGTCCTCTAAATACCTTCAAGGATGACAACTCCCTATGGCAGCCTGTTCCAGATGCTTGACAACATTTTGGGAAGACATTTTTGCTCAAATCTCTCCTGGCACAACTTGAGACCACTTCTTCTCCTGCTTCCACTTGTCTGGGAGAAGAGACCAGCCCTCACCTGGCTACAGCCTCCTTTCAGGGAGCTGTAGAGAACAGTAAGATCTCTTCCCTGCCTCCTTTTGTCCTAGCTAACACCCCCAGCTCCCTCAGCTGCTCCAGATCCTTCCCCAGCTCTGTTACCATTCTCTGGACATGCTCCAGCTCCTCAGTGTCTTTCTTGTCATGAGGGGCCCAAAGCTGAACACAGGATTCAAGGTGTGGCCTCACCAGTGCCAAATACAGGGGAACAATCACTGTCCTGGTCCTACTTGCCAACTATTTTTGATACAAGCCAGGTGCCATTGGCCTTCTTGGCCACCTGGGCACAGCTGGCTCGTGTTCAGCTGTTGACCAGCACCCCCAGGTCCTTTTCTGCTGAGCAGCCACTCTACCCCCAGCCTGTAGTGCTGTCCAAGGGAATGGCCTGAAGTTGTGCCAGGGCAGGTTTGGCTATGAGAAAAAGATTCTTCACCCAGAGAGTGGCTGTGCCCTGGAACAGGCTCCCCAGGGAAGTGGTCACAGCCCCATGCCTGACAGAGCCCAAGAAGCATTTGGTCAATGCTCTCTGGCATTGATTCTTGGGGATGGTCTTGTGTGGGGCCTGGAGCTGGAATTGATGATCCTTGTGAGTCCCTTCCAACTCAGCTGATTCTGTGATTCTGTGACCCGAGGGGAGGGAGGATGTGGCACTTGGGCTTGCTGAATCTCATGGAACTGATTTCAGCCCATCAGTCCAGCTTGTCCAAATCCCTCTGCAGAGCCTTTCTTCCCTCCAGGAGATTGACACTCACACCCGACTTGGTGTCATTTACAAATTGGCAGAGGGTGCACTCAATCCCTTTGTTCAGGTCATTGATAAAGATATTATAAAGGACTGGTCCAAATACTGAGCCCTGGGGACACCACTGATGGATGTAACTCCATCCGCCACCACTCTCTGGGTCCAGACATCCAGCCTGTTTTCTACACAGCACAGAGTAAATCATGCAAGCCATAGGCAGCTGGTTTCTCCAGGAGAATGCTGTGGAGACTCACTTCAGCTGTGGCCTACTGTGGTCATTCTTTTACAGGATACAGAAGTTCCAGATAAAAAAAAATATAAAGAATATTCTCAGGGCTCCTGATGAATTGACAGCAACCTATGGGCCATTCCAAAGGAATTCTATCTGATTCTTCATGAATTGGAGACTTTTCTTCCTAATTTGGAATGGGAAAACATTGGAATCCCAACATTTTGCAAAAAGAGAGATTGTCTAATGCCAGACTAGGGTTATAAGGATAGCAGTATTTGTTGTTGTAAAGTGTTCAAATACTGTGGAAATAAAAATTCCCAAGAATAGAGACTGATTTGAAATGTCACGATGAATAAGCTCTTTCATTAAGAATACAAAGTTTTCACTATAAGCATTGTAACAGGGACCTGCATGGACCAGTCACATCCTCATACTTATATTCAGTATCACATTGCTCATTTACATTGAAATTAATCAGATTTACTCTCAAATCCTTATCTTCAGCACTGATTCCTAACAATACATCATTTATACACTTGATTTTTCCTTACTTAACCGAGCTTAGGAATTCAAATTCTCAGATGCTTGAATATACAATTCATATACATACAGCACTTTTGATGAACATCATTAAAATTCTTGTTCTTTTTCATCAATTGCTCAAAAATCAGTGTGCTTTTGAGCTGTAACACTCTGTTCCCCTTTGCTTGGGCAGATAAAACTACATGGGACGCAGAGTATGTAATTATTTACATGCTTATACAAGAAATAATTTTCTAAAGAGGTTACTGCATTATGAGAGTATTTAATGAAGTACTTTCAGCTTTTGTGCAATTAATGCAAATTTATGTGATGATCTACTATTTTACCAATCACTGACTGTGTGCATTTTAATTTTCTATCCTTCCTTTTTACCAAAAAAAGTTGTTTGCATTATACTCTTGACTGAGTTTAATTACAGCTGCTTTGAAATTTGCAATTTGTGTTCCATGGGAGGATCTACAATTCCAAAAAACCACAAAGAAATTCAGAATGGAAGGGAAAACATCTCCAAATTTCCCTTGGAAAGGAAGCCTGAGTGAGGAGCAATGACTGAGATCTCTTTCCTTGGTTGCCTGAATGACAGAGCTATCTTGAGCACACATATTTGTTCCAATGCCTTCCCTTTTTGGTTTGCCATGCATCAGGAGGCCCTGGTGCCAGCTGGTCTGTTTGAATGAGAAGGTGATTGAGGAGGGAACCCCAGTGCTGTGACAGAGCTGGTGACTCTGGTGACTTCCAATGTATGTGCTATGCCTAGTGCTCATGTGGCCTCATGTGGTAAAAAATTTTAGTGTTTACACCCATGCACAGGGATTTAAATGTGAGAATGACCAAGGTCTGGATCACTGTGCTGAAACACATTTTAATGGCAGCACGATTAAGTTGAATTTAGATTTGTATTCATTGTGACACAACCTTAGTATTTTCTATTAAGGAAAAAAATAAAAAACCCACATATTTTTGCCCACCCTTTCTTACTGCTTAACCTGCAGTATTTCCATTCAAACAGGATTGCAATCCAAGCCATTTTTTTACTGTTTTGTTGTTCCCTCCATTTTCCTACATCAGGCCCGTGAAGCAAACCTACCTTCACATACAGCCAAACCCACTTTTTACAAGATTAATTTATTCCCTACAGCCATACCATTACTCAGGATGCAAGCTGATAACCATAACACATTTTTTTTTTACATTTCCATAATTTTCCCTGTCTATACCAACCAGATCAGCAGAGCTTTCACCAAGTCTCAGTTCCTTGACTTGCAGAGCAGTGTTTTGCTATGATTTTGTGGTCATGGAAACTAACTGCATTGGGTTAGTTGTTTTATGCGTACAGATCTGAATTACCCTATGAAGCAGTCAAATAAATCCATCTTCCTTTAGGTGTTTGTCAAATGCCATTAAAATATCAAAACTATGCATCAGCTGAGATAGAACTTCTTTCCACATTTTAAATGCTTACGTCTAGCTTGCTGTAAGATGTTTACTTCTCCTGTTTTCCCCTCAGTTCAGAAAAGTGAACCAAAGATAATTAATTTTCTTTACTGCTAACTCAGCCACTCCCTTTTCCTGTGGGGTGAAAGCACTTGTCTTGTCTGACATCCTCCCATCACTTGTGCCTCCTTTCAATTGCAGCAGCAGGTTGAGACCTGTCTCCAGTTATCCAGCTCCTTGCACCTTCCATATATTTCTTAACCAGCTCACGTATATTTTCTCCCCTGTTGCCCCTTATGCCAGGGTATTTGCATAGTGAAATCCTTGGACTCTTACAGATCCCTCCTTAAAAGGTTGCTCTTTTTCTGCAAGGCTTATATTATTTCTCACTAGTCTGGCCAGAAGTAGACTGAGGTCATTGTTTATTATCCAGGCCAAAATTATCTTCTCTTTTTCATACATTTCCCTTTGGTTTTCTAGTCTTTATTTCATCTTTTGCAATTAAAGAGCAAACTTATCAGGGTAGGAGAGGTTTTTGTTCTCTGTTTGTGCAGCATTTAGTACAAGGCTTTTGGGGCATGTGAATTCCTAGACCCTGCAGTAATAAAAGAATAAACACTTACAGACAGGGTAAAATAAGTTATTGAAGGTAGATTTATCTCCCAAACAAACATTATACGTTGCAGAAACTTAAGGCTACCCTCAAATTCAGAGAAATGCTGTAATACTAAGTCATCAAACAATGTTTGTCTGTTTGGACAATCTTAGTCCTGGTGTGACACTGTCCACTAACAACATGGTTATGGCATTATAAAGATTTAAGTTGTCATTGACTCAAACTGATCCTTTTTTTGCATCCCCTGAGGACTGTCAGAGCAAGAGCAATGTCCAGGGTAGCCAAGGAGAGAATTCCTGAGGATCCCCCCAAGCAGCACTTTTCCTTTCTCTCACTGATAAATTAGAAACTCACAGCTCTGATGAATAACAGCAAAAAAGGACATAATTCCTAAAATAATTACTTTGAAAATGTCCTATGGAAAGACTTCAAATAATTCTGATGATATATGAATAATGAAGAGTCTGTATTTTATAACAGAAGTCATTAGGGATGAATAAAAGTCTGACAGAAGGTGTAAAAGTACCTATTTTCAATTAACTCTAACTCAAACTAAATAATGGATTTACTTGTAAATTCTCAGAAAATCCATTGCATACTCTGTAAGTACTGTAATTTAAGGAACAATGGAGTATATTTTGTGAATAGAAAAGTGACTGGATCCCTCTTTTAAGTGGAAATTTCATTTCAGCCTCAACTCTAGAGCAGTGCTGGGCACCTTCATAATTCTCCTACTTCACTCTATCCACAGAGTGAAAATAGAAGATGAATGGGAGCCTACAAGGAAACCTGATATATCATCAGGGGAAAAAACTTGACACATAACGAGAGTTCCATGAATCATAAAAATACATTTCAATAACTAAGCTAGAAGGAAAAAAATTCAACCTTGATTGGCCAATTATAAAACTATAAAGGATTATAAACTTTTGAGGATGCTCCTGTGGCATTGGTGGAAGTTTTTAACTAAACCTGATGAAATCCTGTCCTTCACGTGTTAGTATTTCAGCACACACTTTCCATGCTGTCTTCTGTTGCTCTCATACTGCTCTTTAAGATATCTGCAGTAAAAATTCTTCTGGAAATGCACATGGTTGAACAAAATAAAGAAACAAATTCATAAACACCATGCATGGCAATCCTGCAGATTTTGTCCCTACTTAATTTCCTTTTCAGGACAGTCTTCCAAACATACTTTCATCAGGAAGAGGAAGAAAACACATGCAAACATAAAACTGTTATCTTGCAATTTTAACATGTGTCTGGATTTTTGGCAGTTTCTATGTATTCTAAGGAATTATTTCATCTAAGTACAAACTGTACAAATCCTAACCATTTTTGCCATTGTACATCCATTATATTCGATGGATTGTTCTTAACAACAGCTGTGATAAACTACAGATTTAATAGATTTAACCAAAAACTATGGTGGGCATGTGGCAGAGGACAATGTTTCTGTAAGAATCATGATATTACAATTTCCTGCTCTTTCCAGTAAATAGCCCTAATATTACATTAGCATATGGCCTGGGTAAGCTTTTTTAATGTTTTAGCCTGGCTTCCTTGGACAATCAATATATCAAACCTCTGTCATTGTTCTGTGGATCTGCTTGTCTGTCCTTCTTCTCTTTCTCAGGAACTGTCATCTGAGCAGGACAGCCCCAGAGCTAATGAATGAAATTTGGAGCTGTATTTTTCCTTGATTATGAAAGGGTTAAGAAGGAACACATTTGCAGCACAGAGGCAGAGCGACCTTGTGGGGAGCATTCTGGCCTGTACCAGCAGCTCTTTCTTCCTTTCCACATAGCTTCTAATGGAAAAGTACTGCCTGCCCTCTGTAAATTATTAATTTCTTCATGTTATCAGATACTGTTGATAAAAAGACAAGTGGTCCCTGTACTGACTGTCTGGGGTAAAATGAATAATTGCTGATGCCCTTTAAACTCTGTATAGGTTTTCATCTACTTTCTACTGAGCTGGGCTTTGCACTGTGCAATGGACTGTTACACACTTTTAGCTGCTCACGAGTAACTCCCCATGGAATAAACCGTTACTGCTTTCATTTTAGGTGCTGACTTAGACGAATGACTTTAAATTACTTACAACCTTCAGCTGATCTAAGATGTCAAACAAACTTTAAACTAGTATATGCTCAAGGATGTGTGAACCTGAAAACAAGAAAAGGCGGAGGCGCTTTTTCATTAGTCACTGCTTCATATGTGAAGGAAGGTCAGCCCCTGGAGCAGCTGGGCACAGAGGCAGCACACGCTGCTGCTCCAGTCAGTGCTCTTAGCTATTATTAATACAAACAACTCAAAGCAGTGCCTCTGATAAAAGCTCAATAAAAGCTACTGAGATTAGGGATCATGTTAACTAGTGTCGATAGCATAAATTATCAAGTGGAACAGCTCCAAATTATAGCATAAAGGGACTCATTTAAGAAGGATTATACATCAGGTTCAAAAAGAATGAGGAAATAATGAGAATAAAAGCACGTACCAGGTCCAATAAGTAGTACTTTTTGAAGGACTGCTGTACCTCAGAAGACTTTAACTTTTCGGAATAGGCAGTTGAAAGGAAACAGCAATAGGCACAACAATAAGGGTGAGCAGCTGTCTAAAATGGTGTAATGTACAGAAAATGGCACTTAAAGCATATTCATGAGGGGCAGCAGAGTATTCTGTACTGCAGAGAAATGCATTAGGGCTAGCAGCAGACAGTCTAACTACTGAGGATTACCTCCACAGTATTCACTTTAGTTCTTCAGCATCCCTTCTGAGCTTATACTGCCTCATCATTTGTCATACTACTGCTGAAAGGCAGGGATCATTTCCAGACCAGATAATGCTCTTGATATTCTAAAGAAGAGAAATATCAGGTAGTTTGGTTTCACTCATGTCTTCCAAAGGAGCTTTCAAAATGAATGGCAGATCAAAATTACAAACCGAATCAAACTTCTACTTAGGTCTCTCTATACATTTACATAAATGTTGAAGGACTACGACAATCATGGACCAAATCCTGTGCCATGAGGTCTTGCAGTGCTCTTTATGAATTTACCATTCTCCCTTTTAAGCATGATGGGTTTCTGTGGAGCAACATGCCTTATTCACTTGTGTTAATCTTACTCCAGCTACTTGCTCCCAATGAATTTCCTAAGCACTTGCCAGAATTGAATGTTCTAATTTTCTGAAACACTTCAAACAGAAAAATGAGCTGTTTGGATGTTGTTGTGGAGGAGAAAGTCCTGCAGACATAGTCCTCAGAAAAAGGAGCATCAGATCTAGCTGACATTTATAACACTAATTTATCTACTTTACTAACCAGACACATCTGGCAAATTGAGTGTGCTTGCTAACAACTTGGACTTATAGGAAATACAGAGCTAAAATGGAGGTTTATATAAATGGGCCAATGTTGTTTTGGTGGAGCTGTGGGGAACAGCTTGTAGAGTTCTCACAATATCTGTTTGTACATCATACCATGAAGCCCTGTAGCTAAATAGCTAATTAATATTTATCCTAAGAATAGTATTTTGCTGAAGTACAACTATTAGACAGTAAAAAGGGAGAAATTTCTGTAAACAACAGCATTCAAAGCAGACCATGAAAGTCAGTAGATTCGCTGAGTACTGCTTTTGGGTATGGGTGGAAGGAAGTAAATGTGGGCTCAGAAATATGGTGCTCTGAACAGCACCATACCAAATATGGTTGTGGTCTTTTGTGTCAAGAATTGTCTGAATTAGACTTATTAGAGCAAAAGCCTTTCAAGTTGCATGTCTCCAGCTATCTACAGAGAAATAAGGTTTTATATATTTTTCTCGTAAGTAATTGCCATAACATCGGCTACATTGGCATTAAATTCTTGGGAACTTGGAGACAGTGCCAAAGCTTTGATTTTCAACCAAAAATGTACTCAGATGAAAAAAGAGATAATGATAACACACAGTACCATTGTAAATGTATTTATCTTCTCAAGGAGGCTCAGAAATTAAATGGATATGTAAAATTCCTTGGCTTTTCCATATTTTAGTTACTCTGTCCGGTGATGTTTGAGAGAAATTCAGACTATGTTGTTGCACTGGTTTTGTAACTAACCTGAAGTTTTCTATGCCTTATCTTGGACTTTTCCTGAACGTTAAAATTCTTTAAATGGTTATTTGCCAGCCTTGACTGATAATGTTGCCTCTGGAGGTACATGGATTAACCTCCTGGCAAACTGGTTTGGTGTGTATTGCAGGGAGCCAACAATAAAATTCAGGCAAACTATGCAAAATCAGATAAATGTCACCTTAATAAACCCCAGAAAAATCCTAACTTGTCACTGAGGAGGAGTTCTCAAAATCAGGAAGATGAGAAGCTGAATGAGTTAGTGGATATTTCACATAACAGATGGGCTGGAAGCTGCCCTCACCTAGAAATGGTAGAAACTTGTATCCACCTTCTCCACTGCTTGTCTGAACTAATCACAGAACCAATTAGTGATGAGATGATTGAGCCAGACACTGTCTCTGCTATCCATTAGATTTTTTTACCCCTTGATTTGAACAATTGTAAGACAAATGAGAAAGCAAAGGAGATTCTATTGGATTGCAGCACCACTGTCATAAAAGATTATTCTTAAATTGTTCATTGAGTCTAGAAAGAGAAAAATATTTGACAGGAAGGAATAAATGCTGCCAACATTTATTGCTTCACATTTCAAGGGCAAATTTGAAAGTGTACTTTCATCATCAGAGAGATGTTCTCATAAACACCTGCAAGAGAAATGAAAATCTGGCTACTGGCATAATACAATAATAATCTGAGATGTCTACATGCTGCACATGGGAAGATGTGGCGTGAAAGGATGGTGCAAAAGGAAAGGAAAGAAAAGCAAAACAGACAAGAAGGACCACAAGGACTAGTAAGTCAGCAGAGAAAACAAAAATTGTCATAGCAGTCTCCAGAATTTCCTTTTGAAAGGAGGACTGGCAAGAGAGACCTATCTCTAGAAGCAGCTCTGGCTGATAAACTGCAGCTAGAATTCTGATATTACACAGTCCCAGAAATTAGTATGGTCTGCTTGTCCAGGTATGTGAACCCTGCCCTGCACCGCCTTTGCCAAAATCCTTCAGGTTCATCCCAGCTTCCTGTTTAGGAGCTGCTTTCTTGTCCACACAAACCACATTTTTAGAAGAAAACATGCACAACAGCACTACTTTCCCATTTTCATTTCCTCTGTCAGCAGGATTCCTAACTCTTAGACTTACTTTGTTTTCTCCCATGGAACTTCTCAAGCCCTCCCTGGTGCTCCTTGGCACTTACTCTGCCATGCTATTGCTGCTATTTACAGCTCTCTTGGTTTTCTTTCTTCAAATATCCAAATAAAACAGAGGTTTCCATGTGTGAACAATGCAATATATTGAAGGAAAAACCAACAGTAATAAAAGGTATCAGATCACTCAAAGGAAATATAATGGATTAGGGGAGAGAATGGAAAGAAAAACTAGATTTAGCATTTTTCTCTCTGAAAAGAGAGAATATTCTACTAAAAAAAGAAAAATATAAATTGTTCGTAAATTAAAATGTCAATGGCTTATTCCCTGTAGAGTGCATGTCATCTTTACTACAAATATTTCTGATTGCAATATACACATTTCCATGACTGCTGTCTTCTTTTCTGTTTGTCTTTATACAAATCTACTGAAAAACTTCTCTTCAAATATTCTTCATATGTGAAGTTTGCTATGGAAGTTTTCCTAGCTCAACATGTTTTGCCTGCCAGCACTTACACAGGCAGCCTTTGTGAGTTAATTATTCCAGGTGGCTTAATTCTTCATGACAAATAATAGAAACATAGAAAAACACTTATTATTTTTCTAACCCTTACAGAAACTGAGCACTTGGCTGCATTGACTCTTGTGTGGCTTTTCAGAGACTGTAGGCACTTTCATGCCCGGAAACAATCTAGTTTATAGCCCTAAAAAGAGACTGAGACAATCCTTATGCTGAAATCAACAGCAAAACTCTGTTTATCTATCTTTCTTGACCAGCTGAAGTTCCTCCAGTGGCTCAGTCCTAGAGTTCAGAGCTGCCTTGGTCAGATGCAAACCGTAAACTATAAATGGCTCCCATGTGACAATCACCTCACTGAGCATCAGCAATGGCCAGTGGTTCTTTGACTTTGCAGCCCTGAGGGAACAGTGTTCATCTGGGTGTTTGCATCTGAGCCAGCCCACATTTTAGTATAGAGATGAGACCTGCTGAACCTCTGCAGCTCCAAACAACGAGGAGGATGCTCATGGAGGTGCTCTTTAATTAGTCTTTTACCTGAGGATGTCACTAGTAACTTCAATACCCACATCAGTGCTGTGAGATAGAGACTCAAAGAGGCAGTGGCTGCTCGTCACCTGTATTTGAGTGCTTAACTTTTCAGAGTATAAAAAATTAAATACATAGGTATTTTTGCACATTTGGATCTGACCAGACTGCCAATCCTTTTCTTTCTCCCTCAGATTTTTGCTAGGGATAATATTACATTTCACCATCAAGAAGAGTTAGAAAAATTATGTATCATCAGTCCATAATTCATCACAGCCAGTTTTCAATCAAGCACTTGTTTGCTCTGATATTTTTAGTACTTTACTGCCCACATTATTAATGTTGTTTTCAGTGTAGACAATTTATATTTGTATTAATAACAGTTTAAAAAAAGTGACTCTACTGTAATGTTTCAGAATAAAGTTGACATTGCCTGAGATGCTCAAGATGAAATGCCGCATGTCAGTTTGACAAAAATGTTTGTTTGTAGCTGTGCTCTTCATGATTGTTTATTAAAAAGGTTCATGAGCTGAATAGACTCAGTGCTATTGTATTATGCAGAAGAAGTTGCTGTGCTTCAGATCCTGGAGAAGGATAGGAACCTTAAATGAGGACAGGAACAGCAAGGGTATAAATGGCTCCTAGCCCAAGATCTGCAATAACAAGTAACAGTGGGAGTTAAAAACTCTTGACCTGCAATTCCATAGTTTTGTATTAAATGCTTATTTTGCTTGATTTGAAACAGATCATATTAGTCACTGTCAGACACAGATCAGGATATTAGATGGTCTGCTTGTCTTTCATGATATCTAAATCATAGAATAATATCATAGAATGGCTTAAGTTAAAGGCACCTTAAAGACCACCTAGTTCCAACTCCCCTACCATGTGTCCCTACACCTTTCCCAAGATCAGGTTGCTTAAGAGCTCCATCCAACCTGGCCTTGAACACTTGCAGGGATGGGGCACCCACAGCATCTCTGGGGAGTTCATTTCAGTGTCTTGCTACCCTCTTGGTAAAGAATTTCTCCCTAACATCTAATCCAAATCTCTCCTCTTTTAGTTTAGAACAGTGCTCCTTTGTCCTATTGTTATATCCCCATGCAAAAAGTGGCTTTCTCTCAAAAGATTATAAGACCCCTTTAAGAACTGAAAGGCCACAGTGAGGTCTTCCTAGAGCCTTCTTTTCTCCAGGCTGAACAACTTCAGTTGTCTCAGCCTGTCTTCACAGGAGAGCTACTCTATTCCTTGGATCATCTTCCACTCTTCTGGACCCTCTGTGAGAAGTTCACATCTTTCCTGTGTTGTGCCCCCAAAGGTGGATACAGCACTCCAGGGGAAGTCTCACGAGGGCAAAGCAGAGAGGCAGAATCACCTCCCTCGACCTGCTGGCCATGCTGCTTTGGGTACATCCCAGCACACGACTGGTTTTCTGGGCTGCAGGCAAATATTGCTGGATCATGTTGAGCTTTCAGTCTGCAACCACTCCCCAATTTCTCCACAGATCTCTCAAGGACTTCATCTCCCAGCCTATATTTATGTCTAGGACTGAGATGCAGCACCCTGCACTAGGATTTGTTGAATCTCATTAGGTTCTCACAGGCCCACGTCTCAAGCTTATTCAGACCCCCCTCTGGGACTGGTTTCACTGTGGTTTGGTACAGACAGAAAGATCTGTCACAAGTCTTCGTCTCTGTGGAAAACTTGTAACACATGGTGATTTAGGGCAGCTGGTGAAACAGTAGTCTGTGTGTGACACTGATGCTGTAATGGATTCCTTAGGACAAAGAACAACTCAAAATATAACAAAGTTACACTAGACTACATAGACTACAAAATATGACAAAATCACACTAATAGTGATTAAAAAAATAATAGTGACTTAAAAAGGAAACTTTAATGATAACCAGTTTAAAAAACCTCTCACCATGAAATTCTATAAACTAGTCAGTAGGGGAGTTTTAGGTAAGCCAAACTGGTTTTTCTGTCAGCAAAATTCCCATACAAATTTTGTTAACAAGTGCTTAGGGTTGACTTGGGCAATTCTCTCCTTTGTCAAGTGGAAGACCATGCTAGCAGCTTTTTAGGGAAGAAACACATAATTTTTGTTGTGACTGCAGTGACTCTTATACCGCTGTGTGCTGTTTACCAGGGCTGTTGAGCTTCTCACAGCTCAAAGAAAGACCTGTACACTACTTGAAAAAGTAACAGTAATGTGCAGGGCTCTTTGGAGGCAAACTTAGAAGCCAGATGACATATAGTGTGTCATGGTTTATACCCAGTGTGGGTTATGCCTCTCCATTAGAGATAGTCACAGGCCAGAGGTGCAGTTCAGAGCTTTCATTGAAGCCTACACAAAAAAGTCAACATTTGTCAGACTGGTGCTTATAGCAAATTTAGTTAACAACTAGTGCTAAAGTGCTATACACAACACCACAGAACAGCTAGATGCCCATGGTAAAATAATCTCCCTCCACCACTTCATAGGGCTACAGGTCTGATATTCTCCATCAAGCTTTATTTATGTGGTATAGTTGTGCTGCATAACTCCAGCTGGATTTGTTTCTCTTTTCCTAATTACCTGTATTGATGAACAGCTTGGCACTTCTGTCAGAGATCCTTGTAGCCCTAGCAGACAGTTATTATATTGCAACCATATAGGTAAATGTTGCACAGTTTAAGGACCTAGTCAAGGTCCTGGTATGGGCTAATTCAAGCTCTTAAGTGCCCTAAAAATTTACCAAATGTACTCAACAAATGGATCTGGCTATGTCTAATAGCAGTGTGTAAGTACTTTACTCATAGTTACTCATGTAAAATCTATTGAAAGTCCTAATACTCATTTGGTCACTAGTCATTAACAGTAAAACAGAATCACACAAAAATTCATGTCACAGCATACAGCACAGGTCACAGCTGAGACAGCCATGATACAGAGCATCATCATACAATTTCAGAAAGCTTCAACTCATACAGAGTAACACCATACCACATCAGAAGGCTTCAGGTGTCTGCCCACTCAGAGTAACAGCATTCCACCTCAGAAGGCTGCAAGCATCTGCTCTTCCTGTCCTTTAGCCCAACCTTTTATACCCTCATGGTTCATGCATTGCACCTGTGTGCCCTCTGTTCCCTTTGGTGATTGTCAGCACACCTGGGCACTCCATGGCTCATTGCTGTCAGTGCTGCTCACCTGCTGCTCACAGCTGCACCCACTGGGGATGAGTCTCAGCTGCAGCCCCACTCCCAACTACCACAAACTGGGTACCTACAAATTCAGATTGGAAGGGGCCTCAAGAGGTCTCCAGACTAACCTCCTGCTTAGAAAAGACTCAGTTGTGAGACCAGACCAAGTTGCTGACAGCTGTGTTAGATGGGTCTTGAAAACCTCCAAGAACGGAGACTGTGCAATCTCTGTGTACAATTTGTGCATGGGGAAAGTGTTTCCCCTTATATCTGTTCTGAACTTCTCTTGTTTCGAAGTTTGCTGTTCCTCATCCTCCAACCACGCATTGCTATGAACAATCCAGACCTATTTCCTTGATGCTGTGCCCATAGACAGCAGCAGCTGCTACTGAGTCTTCTCAAAACCACTCTTTCTCCAGGCTGAATCAGCTCAGATCCCCCAGTCTTTGCCTGTGGTGCAAGCAGTCCTGCTCCTATCATTGTGGCTGTCCTATGCTGGGATTGCTCTACTTTCTCAACATCTTTCTTATATTGTGAGTGAGACAAAGATAAGACTCAGCTGTCAAAGGTGTGTGACTGGGATGCTGACCTTCAACACTTCTGTGGGAATACTTAAACTAAAGCAATCAGAGATACTGATGTGGTCATGCCTTAAGTCAATGCTCAAACTTGCTCTCATTTGATTTACAAAATAAAATTTGAAAAATGACAGTGTGGTTCTGTCACTATAAAGTGATCATCTCCTGGAATTTCTGTACAGTATCAGAAATAGAAAACAGAGCTCCCAGCCATGTATCTGTGTGAGCTCACAAAGCCCTCAGTTCAGTGGTAACAGAAATCTTTAAAAAAATTTTTGTCAATAAAACTCCTCAAAAAGCTTTCCTAATAAATCCTTGAGGGTTTCCTTGCATAGAACATGGCACTTTTTCCCCATGGAAATTAGCTTTCTAGTGGGTGGCCTACTTGCTGAACATCTAAACATTAAAGTAAGTGAAAACTAGGAGGATGGAGGGGCAGGAGACTACTCACAATGGAGGACAGGATTACCTGATGGTAGTTTTGTGTTAGAAACCACTAGCCCAGAGGTAAATTGATTTGATAGAAGGACTAAGCAAAGCAAAGAAAACCTACGTTTTAAATTTGCTTTGACTTTCAGGTAGTCCAAAGAGACAGTAGTAAAAAATGATGCAGCTCCCTGTCATTTCAAATGTCTCCACTTCAGCACTGTTTTTTTCCTATTGTGTTTGCTTTTTTGAAAATTCCAGAGAATGCTTTTGTTGATAGGTAAATTTGCCAAAAGAATAAACTTCGTAAGTGGAAACTCAACTCCAGGAAGTCAATGGAGCCTCCTTTTTGACAATTCCAGATGCCTGAGAAGAGCAGATCGAAAATCATGACCAGCTATTTGCACCCTAAACTTGCTTTGAAGGGTAACATTATCCAATGTGAAACAAAAATAGTACCATATGCCCTCTGTGGGCAATAAAACCAGCTCTATCTTCAATGATAAAAACACAATAAACCCAGTTAACTAACTGTATTTCTGAGCTGCACATTTTGCAGTCCTTACTATAGGCTGTGTATCCTACAAGATATCAAGAGAGAAGACACCTTCACCTTTGCAGACTATTTGGATTTAACATAGGAGCTGTGCTTTTTTTTCCCCAAAATATTTTTCTCTTAAATTTTCTCTGTGTTGTTCTGCGTTCTCTAGTTGCCTTGTTTTTTCTGGGTTTGATTTTGGAAAGAAAGTAGAGCTCATTCTTTCTATGCCCTTCATTTCTTTTCACACCAAGCTTTACTTTCTTGAGAATTTGTTTTTGTTAGTTTTGGGAGGTTTTTTTTTTTTTTTTGCACTGTTTCTGTTTACTTGGGATGTGTTTTTCCTTTGGACTGTTTTTCCCCCTCCTCAATTACATCTTTTTCTTTCATGCTGCTGTTCTTTGCTCTGGCTTTCCATTTCATTCCCCTTCCAGTATGTTTGTTTTTCAGATTCTGCAGCTTCTCTAGGCGATGACTTCTATCAGCCACTGGCACTGAGAGGAATGATCTACAATGGATGGCTCCTCTGGGGCTCCTGTTTCAATGCACTCAGAATGCACCAAGGACTCAGGCAGACCTAATCATATTGCACAGTTTGATTGCAGTGTGATTACCCCTGCAAGAAGGGTTGTTTTCTTCCTCCCACCACAGAGAGCTAGGTAGTCAGCTCTGAATAAGAGAAAATTTGAATGACATCAGACAATTGAAATACTTTCTAAATAATGAATCCATATCCTGGCTATACAAACTAAGAATGTATTCCTATTGTTGTTGAACTCCTCAGGAGCTATGCAGAGTCCTTAGAAAAGCCCTTTCACATGGGAACAGATGTGCAAAAGAAAGCATTTATAGGAAATTAACTTTTCCCCCCAGAGTTCTAGAGAGATGTAAAATGGCAGCATGGGAACATACACCATAGTAACTGCTCTAACCCAGAAATATGCTTTATATAAATACACTAAGAAGAGCAGATGCTTAGAGATGCATAGGTTATGTTTTATCCTTATTTTAACGTGAAGCAAGCTGAGATCCCCACTTCCTTTTAGGAAAACTGAAGTTAAGAGGGGAAAAAAGTACTATTAGGAAAAGGCTGTTGTTTGTTTCAGCTGCAAAGATTTCTTTTAGGAGTGGTTTTCTTTTGAACTCCAGCTGCATATGCATGTTTAGACCTTAGGTCTCCACCCTCAACACATGTATAAAACACCATGCGAGAAATAAGGAGGCACAGATCACTCCTTGTTGTCTACCAGCACCAGTGACAGGTGCCCTGGGCAGCTGCACTTCCATGAGAAGTGGGGAGAGGAAAGCAGCAAGAAGGCAGGAAGGTGCTGGTAGGATGAGAGTAACCTTGATAATATCATATTGTTACACACAGTGGGAGAATGTCCAGCAGCTAATGAAGTAGCACAGAAGTTATGTGATTGTAATTCTCTATTCCATTACTCACTCTTACAGTAGTGATGGGAAAACTGCAAGATCCTGATTTTTGACAATATTTAGGTGCCTGAGTGCTACTAATTTCAAGGGAAATGAAACACATAAATATTTTTCCAATATTTTAAACTTGGTACCAAACCTTTCCACTTCTGGAACACAGGCTGCTCTACCTCCTCCTATGGGTACTTGGGAGTGAAAGTGTCAGGGAGACTTCATGCAGCTGCTCAGCATGCAGCTGTGGAGACTGTTCAGCATCTTAGGTGTCTTGCAAAGCACAGCTATGTGTGTATTACCAGGCATGGGTGTGTAGACATGTCCTTAGCACTAAGCTCTCCCCAGACATCTCCCACACACCTGTCTTGCTGATGGGCACACTTTGACCAGGTACAATCTACTTAACAAATACCAACTGCCTTCAGCAAAAGACCTCTGGGGTAGTCCAGGCAGAATTTCAGGTTATTTATTCCATCTGCCTGGTATCAGTGAAATTGTCCTGTAAGGCTTCCTGCATAAAAGGAGCTGACAGTGCCAGCAGGACATGCTGGGGACTGTCATTACTGCCTCTGCTGTACCTTGTATCACAGTGTGCATGTAGAGAGCACTGATCTTCCAACTGCAGTTTATAGAAAGGTCACGCACAGCAGAAAACAGTGTAAGTAGTTGGATCATCTGGCTTTGAAGCCTTTCACACCCAAAAGCATATATGTAGGCTATGCAGTCAGACAGCCTGAGAGAAAGCCAAGTATTTTTGTCACTAATAAATTTGTGGGCAACTGAAGTGATACCCAGCTCTTACTTCATCTGGCTCCTGTCTCAGAAATGTTATAGTTTTTGAGGAGAGACTGAAGTTCAGGAGCAGTGCTGACAGCTTTTGTGAAGAAACTTCATCAGATTGCTCATCAGGCTTACCATCCAATGCAGGAGAGAGGCGTGGTTAGGGGAGCAGATGGGACATACCCCATAAAAGACAAAAGCAGCGAGGCACAGCGATATGGGATGCTAAGGTGAGGTGTCAGGTCTGCATCCTCTCTGACACAGGAAGGGCAGAGGCAGTCCATGAGGATTGCTCCTTCTCTTGCTGAAGGCCTGCAAGATGACAGGGGGAACCATGCTGAGGGACCAGGGACAGAGGCGATCCCCAGGGAAACTGGTCTGGTACCGTCAGGATGAGATACAAGAGCCATTCACACCTTCTCCATTGCTCTTTTCTCCCCATGCCATGGAAGCAATATTGTCTTGGTGATTTCCATGATTTATTGAGAAATTTGGAGCTGAAGGGGTTGTCACAAACGTAACAATTTGACATTGTTGTGACTTTTATAGGAGCAAGGAGATTGTAAAGAAAAAGCACAACTCTGCTTTCAATGCAGTAGTTATGCAATTAGGAAACAGAGTGAGACACTGATAAAATTCATACGACAAATAAATGGGTATTTCTATGAGAGTCTTCAAAAGAATTTTCTTTGCAAACAAGATAAGCTTAAGATGACCATGCTGGGAATCACAGCTTAAAATAAATACTGATAAAATGTACAATTTATTTGTGAAAATACAAGTATTTTATGCTTTTTTATAAACATTGCAAGCACAAAAAATGAGAGTTCATTCTTTTTCTGAGTATTTTATTATTGCTTTTCTAGAACACCCAGGTTATTTCCTCATTCTGTTTAAGACCTTTCATCATCTCTTTATCTAATCTCAGAACCACATGAGATCCTACTTCCACTAATCTATTTTATGTGTTTAGTGAAAGCTGATAGCAAGATAGAGAGAGGAGCTAAAGACGTAATTTTAATGAAAAATAATGATCAAAATATTTGGTGCACCGTTTGGAGTAAAAAATGAAGGGTACAATTTAAAATGCTGCACTAACATTCTGTGTGCTGTTGACTAGATAATGTATACATAATAATATACATTATCTTCTTGGCCACCACAGCAGCAATTTGCTATTCAAGTGTTTCAGCAAGATCCTGGAATCACAAGACAACTACAAGACAACTCTGAATGGCATTTGTTACAAGATACCCCTTCAGCATGAGACTGCACATAGTGATTTCTTTTTAAATGGATTTGGATTGCCTCTGGTTGTACAAAGAGTTTGATTCCTATGAAGTGAGAGAGCTCTGCTGTATCACTTTGTAAGTCTGACATGGCAACATGACAGACATATGAACACATTGCTTATTAGATTATGAGCAAAGCTGAACACTGTCATGTGCAGAACATATCTCCTCTCTTAAAGAAAACCTGGCTGTGCTGGGAACCAGTAAGAGAAAAGAAAGAGAGATCCCTGGGTATGTGCCACAGGAGTGATCACAGGGGCTCTAGGTGAGACTTTTCCTCACTCACTCTTGTGTTGTGAAGACACTCCATATTTTATCTTCTTTTTTATCTAGATCTTTGTAATTTTTTTTTTTCAGTCAAAAGTCTCAAAAAATCTGTTCAGGTTAGTGAGGATAATTTATCCCTTAGATAGTTAAAAAGGGTTAATATTATACAGGGCAAAGATGTTTGCAAGTCATCTCGTTGTCTTTGGAGGGAAGCTGGAACTCTATGAAAGACATATATAATTTAATGTCAAAACCCGGGAGATAATTAATTTGTAAAATCAGTAATTCAGATAAGCAGCTGATCAGAAAATGATTTAGTAGATAAAAAGAAACCTTGTGCAAAGTTGATTACAAATCCTACCTTTCACTGGAGCTGAAGCTAGTAGCCCTTGCAGGTGTCTCCATTCCCACAGGACCTGAGGCCAGGGCTCTACTGCACTGTCTGCACCACTTCCCCCTGCCTGGGGACAACCTTATCCCACTCCTTAGCAGAATGCAGCTCTCTCATTCTAATTATCTGGCACCAGAGTACTCGTGGCATTACATTTTCTGCTAATTACATTTTTGGGCATAACACCTAAAGCCTGTTTAGAAGCAGTTAGAGGCATATCTACACTAACATGAACGTGTCAGTGCCATCTAATTTAGTTAATTAACTGAAGCGCTGTGTCACTCTGATGTGGCTATGTTGCTTCTGGGTCCAGAGTTCACAAGCTTGCAGTTATTTATCATCCCTACATCCCACTTCACTATGAAGTTGGGTAGACTATCATTAGTCTGAGCCAAAGATTTTGTTTCTGCATCTTACTTAAGTTAGTTTTTCTATTATTTATTTACCTCATTAAGGTACACATCCTCATGAACATCCATTCTCATTATTCTGTCCTTGTAGAAAACCTTCACCAAGATCTCTCTGCTGCTTGTGGATTGTATAAAGGACTCCTGAGTGTTGAATAACTGATCAGCTGGTTTCTGAGCTTACTCTGGAGTGAGTAACTTATAGCAGAGCCACTGTTGCACAGAACTAATGGGAGTGAGAGCCTTCCTCTGGGTCTCATCTGAACTCCCATATAGTTTACCCTTGTTGCCATCAGTGTGTTTGAAATAGGATTTTATTGCAGTGACTTCAGTGCTGTCAAACTCACCACTAACATCGCCACTGCCATGACCTTTGAATAACTAGTTCTGGGAAGTGCAGATGGGACCATTCACTAAATTGTCCCTTATTTTCTCTGAGTATTCGTTATTCATAGGTGTTTTCTGAATAATCTGGATGAGTAATATTTGACCTATAGACTGCTCACAAGACATCCACTCACGCTATCAATGTTCATTACTCCTGTTTTGTGACTTGCTGCCTAAGTTTCTACTCTCTGATTTTTCAAACAGAAGAATAACAAGGAAATATGACTCTGAATTTTCCCAGCAAGCATAATTTTCACTAAAATTCATTATTTCAAAACGTGTATTTCAGATAGCTGAGAGGATCTGTGGTGACCTCTGAAAGGACTTACACCCTGCTTGGCCTTCCCAGAGACCTTACATTGACAATCCCACCAGATTTACCACTCAGTGGTGGTTTTTCACTTCCTTCAGGTCTGAAGATATTTCTTGATGTGAGGCAGCTAAGAAACTGTTATAGATATATATTAGCAGCATGCATACAGCTCTCTCTGCAAATAAAGAACTTTTGTGCTCTCAAGCTCCTCTGCTTTTTTCTTCTCACTCCATTAATCTAATAAAATATGTTGTCTCTCCTTAGAAACTCTATTCATTTTCTGAGGGAACAGAAGGAAGCCAGGGTATTTGCATATTGAACAGAATAGAAATTGTTGCATGATTCTCCCCAAAGAGCAGATGAAAATAGGAGCATTTATTTGCAGCTGCCAGTGGAACAGAGAGATATGAAACTTTGTTAGTACTTTGCCAGAAACTGGAAATCAGTGGGGAGCAAGAGCCCTGAGGGCTTTTCCTGACACATGGAGCAGATGAATGGAGGAGGCAATACAATTAGAGAAGCCATGAAATGTTTGGAAATGCCAAGAACTAGCAGGGATTGCAGGTCAATGCTCTGGACTGCCAAATGCCCTGGAGAAAGGGAAATGACAAATTCTGGAAGTAGAGCTGAACTGTAAGAAAGTTGTGGGGTTCTAGGGGTTTTCCAATTCAAGGTATTTCAAATTAAGTAGAATCAGAGTACCCATGAAGATGTAACCAAAACTGTTAGCAGGAAAAAATTACCCCAATTAAAAATCTGCATCAGATTCTGAATTTGAAGGGGTTAAAGAGGAAAGGGATCTGGCTCCAGCCACTCAGAGCAAGAAGAAAATGAAGAGTATGCGAAAAAGTGTCTCAGCAATGCCTCCTTGGCAGTTAGAATTGATTACACTGAGAGTGTATTTTCTCTGTGATGTGGTAAGAAGCCGGGGAGTAAGGAGAACAGAAATTAGATAAAAACTGGATGCTTTAAGAAATATGAACATGCTGTGACAAGCCAGGGACCATAATTTGTTAGCTGTGCAGAGGAGTGTTTGCCCAAAGGAGGGGATGTGAAGGCACTCAGTGCTGTCCCACCAGCAGCCTGTGGCTCAGCACTGCTGGCAGAGTTGCTTCTGGTGCTCACATGCCCCTTCCTCTTCTTCAGCCAGCACTGCAGTCAGGGACTGCTCCTCAATTTCCGTGCAATGCTCCCATCATTACCTTTCACTGCTGCAGGAACAGGGTCCCTGAGTCAACTGAAAAATGAATCATTAAAACTAATACATTTTGAGGTAGGTGACCAATTATCCACACTTCTGCTGTAAACGCAAAACAGGAGGTTTTAAAGGAACTTCTCCATCTTGTTTTTGAGATATGAGAATTTATTCTTTGTAGAAAGGTTTGTCTTACTGCCTGGGAAACTGATACAAGACTTTGTGAGCTGATTTCTACTCCATGGACCTTGTTTCTCTCAGGCTTGTCTCAGCTGGAAAATATGGCATATTTCAGTTTCCATCTACTGAAATTTGATGGCAATCTTAGAGATGTCAGTGTAAAGACTGTCTAAATACAGCTTTAATATAGCTGCATGTCGCCATCTAAATGATCTTAAAAGAAAACTGTACATTTGCAAGCAAAACCTGAATGGAAAATATGTGCAGAAAAACGCTCAATGATGTTGTCATGACAACAATGAAAGTCAGTAGATTACCACTTAGAAGCATCTGTAATTTGAAGCTTTTCCTGGGAAAAAATGGAAGCTGACTACTTTGACATGTGATGAGTTTGTAAGAGTGAAGTGTGTTCCCTCTGCAGAAGAAACTGTACCATATTTTAAAAAAATTATGTTGATATAATTGAAGACTAAAAGTGATAAGTGATGCATTGCATCACAACTAAAGGAGTCACATTCCCAGCAATCAGACTGAAATAAAATAGTTTCTAAATATTCTAGAAAAGCATTTCCCATATAAACCTAAAAGTTTTCATGGAGAACTGCTGCTGAATACATTATAAATAAGTAAAAGCAATATTCTGGAACTAAGTGGCTCAGAATTCTTCAAGATAGCTTTATACAAAAGTGTAGAGGTTTCAATCAGCCAAAAATATTCAAGTTACTTAGCAATCTGATATCAGGCAAACATAGAAAGCAGAAAGTGATTTTAGCCAGAACTCACCTGCAATGATTGTGCAGGAGGTAGACCTTGTCTCTCACTAAGGATTTTATACTTTTCAATCTTGACTTGGTTCTGAATCTAAATGTAATATAATAAAATACAGAAAGGAAAACACAAAAAAATCCTATCAGTTTTATAAAAACATTTCCATTTGCTTTTACCTGTTTTATTTTTCCCCTTTGCTTCATGAGTAGTCTCTCTCTCCCATCCTTGGCTATGCCTGTCTTAAACCCTGGCTATTTATTTTCTCTTCCTAATCTCTTTATTTAACTGCCCACTCACCAATTTAATAATTGCTCTTCTTACTCCACTGAAACTGTTTTTGTCAAAGCTCTTACAGACTTTTCTATGCCTTGTTCCATCACCAGCTCTCCTTTCTCATTCTCCAAAGCCTGCCAGCTGTTCTGAACCTGTTAGCTGCACCTTTCTTCTCCAAAGCCTGTCACTTTCCCTCCTTCTAAGACCTGCCTTATAGCAAAAAAGTCCTCTGTGGTTAGAGCAAGTTCTCTTTCCTTCTCTTGCCATCTACAACCAGTCTCTCAGTCTCAACCACAAATACAATTGCCACATTAACACTGGTTAAGGCTGATTGCTCTAATAAAACCTCTTGTGTACACCAACAGTGATGACTTATCTTTGTATCCATCAATATTTCGTATTGATGGACTCAAAGATAAGCCAGCCTGTGGCACAGTTTTCACAGCAACAAAATGGAGACCTACCACAACACAGTGCAAATTTCACTTCCTACTTCCACAGTTTTCCAAAGACACTTTTTGTTCTAAAGCTGTCTATCAAGAATTTTCAGATTATGAATGAATGAAGGATCTATGAGGACATCTCACCAGTTTTGCTTAGAATACTGAATGTTGTGCTATGGCCAAGAGTTCCAGCACAACACTCTCAGAACATAAATTCACAAAATGGAGAGAATATAAAAAAAGGAATATAAAAAAAAAAAGATACTACAGTCACACAGCAGTCCTGTAGCAGATTGCTTTACAGCCTGCCAGAGTCCTGAACTACTGAGTCATACACAAGGAATATAGTTCTGTATGCATTGATTAATGTATTGTCCTACCAACTCTATACAAAGCTAAGGAGAATAAAAAAATAATTTTAAGCCTCCATAATCCATTGCTGAAAGCATTATTGGAAATAAACCCCTTGTTTTAGCATTTACTTTATGCCAGAGCTCCTTCAGGGACAGATTAGTAAAAATGCCCAGGCATCTAATGATGTTGACAGATTTCCAATTACATTTCTAAAAGATAGAATGTGTATAAATTCTGTCATGCAGATCTCTGTAGCATTTAGGACTGACATTAGTTTCCTTTGCTGTAGTCCTACTTTTTCAATGTTATTTTTTTAACTTTGTCTATTTATTTTTTGTTCCAAATATTATGTAAATCTTAAGAGAAAAGCAGTCTTATAACACCAAATTAAGCTTTCAGAGTCTCAGGAAACCTGAGAAGAAATATGTACATTTGACCCTTTCTTATCAAGAGAAAGACATCTCACCCCACAAAAATAACACTGATGATCTGAGGACTGAGGTGCATACTTCACAGCTGTGCCAGGCCTCTAGAGGGATGAGTTCCCTAAATTGGAGATGTAGGTGATCAAAAATCATGGACAAGTCCTCAGCTGACTCGCTGTAGAGGGTTTGTATGCAATTTTCTGCCACAGTGCATTATGTGCGGTTGCTCTGCCTTCTTAAGCAAAGGCATTTTGGCTCCACCGTGTCAAAACTGTGCTGTGCTACCTAGTGGTCCAGATTTTTAGTCCTAATTGCCAAGAACTGCATGGCCCAAAGGAAGTATCTTGGGTCTCCAAAGAATTGAGAACCCAGTGCTGGTGTTAGCTTCCCCTGGGACTCAGCAAGCTGGAACAACTGCAGCTGCCTAGCCTGTCAACAGTATTGTAAGGTTTATGCCTTATAGGAGATGTTGGGAAAAGGTATATTCTTCGAAACCTTCAGATGAAAGCTTCTCCAGGAATGCAGGGAATGCTGATGAGTATTCCTGTCCCCATCAGACCCACTGTAGTGCTGGTTTGGTGATGTGTGCCTCGAGGAGGAAGGGCTGTGCTATGTCCCCTTGCACAGCTGGCTGAAGACAGCAGGGAAAAACAGCTTGTAGTGGGGCTGTGTCGACACTCAGTGAACAATCTAAATGAACTGACCATCTCTTGCCTGTGCAGGGAGGAAAGGGGAAAGTAATTAACTCCAGCCCAAACCCATGCTGTTGTTTTCATGGCGGCAGCATTGGCAATGTATCTGTGCTGCCCATTTAGAGCAAGTAGCAGCAGTCTCCTTCCATGTCCTGACTGGACACTTAAGCAGTGAGGATTGGATTAAACAGGGTCATACAAGCGCTGCTGCTCACAGCAGCTGATGGCTTTGATGTAAATGACACAGGAAGCTGTTGCTCTCCATAGTGAGCTGATGTGCAGGGAAAGTGAGATCTGTAGAGATGGGATTGTGGGAACTTTGTGGGTGTTAAATGAACCTGATTTGGAAGACTACCAAGGGAGGAGATGCAGGAAAATCTGATGAGAGATACCAGGCATGAGAGCTAATTGTGTTTCGGAGGTTGGTGAAAAAGCTAAAATTAAACTGTTATCAAAGAAAAGCCTTGGACAGTTTGTTTTAAAACAGAGTTAATGGCTGGAGCCTGCAGAAAACCTAATTAAAAGAGAAAAGGAAACAAATGGGGTTTAGGACTGATGCAGTGCATTCAGAAACAATTTTATGTGTGGATTTTCTCCTGTTCCCTGCTGTATTTCCGGGACTCAAAGAGCCATTAAACTAAAAGGGTTTGTAGCTATGTAAGAGCAAGGTGTTTTGCATAGGTCTGCAACATGAAGCCCCATTGCTAATTTCCATCATGAGAAAGGTAGAAAACAGACTTTTATCTCAGAGGTAATTCTGAAGAAAAGGTACCAGCTCCTTAGAGCTTTGTGTCCCAGGACTGCAGCAAGATCAGAGCTGCCAAAAAATGGAGCAAACTGTAAGCACTACAACTGCCTTGAGATGGAACACTACAACTGCCTTTTCCTAAGCTGTGTGATGATGGGTGGGAGTTATACCCTCTAAGTTTACCTGTTCATACTCCAGGTGTTTATATCTTGACACACCATCATGACCTAATTTTATATCTGAATAAAAGAGATTGGCATTTTTAAGTTGTGGTTTAGCTGGCCTAGTTAGATATCTACCTTAGGATAACATGAATCACACCCTGAACATGTTTGTCTCCACTGACTTGTTGAAGGAATTTAGGGAAATAGTGTGATGTAACTACATTTTACCTTCGATCAGATTTAACACATTGCTGTGAATCACCTGGAAGGGAGATTTACTATGAATTTGAGATATTTTCTCTTCTGACTTCCTCAGAAATACAAGTGCTAGAGAGAAACAAGGATTGCTTTTCCTTACTGCTGTGCTTTCTACTTTCTGTGCTCAGTGGGGGATGAAACAGTTTCCAGCAAAAGGTTAGCCGAAATTTGAGGCTTCTCATGAGTTCCTCAGCTGCCTAGAAATGTCTCTTGTCTGCTAGAACATGCTTGTCCTCCAGTCTTGGTCCTGCATAAGCCTTACCCTGCAACCTATAAGTTCACAAATTCAGCCTTATACAACTGGCATCCAACCTGACCAATGCTGTGGATGCCTCATCTTCAGCTCTCTGCTGTCATTCTGGTTAAGGCTGGGTTCAGAGAGCCACCAAGCCTACATCTGCAAGAACACTGGGCCTGGAAAAGGCATGACCCTGCACCAGCACTGTCTCTCCACACCATTCTAATGTGGGCCAACAATGGTACTGGGGACCTCAGCCTCAGCCCCCAGCTGTTATAGGATTAGGGCTTGGGTTCAGAGAGCCACAAAGGCTGCAGCTCCGGGATCACTGAGGATCCAAAGGCGTGAGATGATTTCCACAGGTTGTTGGCAACCCCAGCTTTCTGTTGCTGCCCCCAGGAGGCAGCATCTAACAGCAGTGACTGGTGCCTGGGCTCAAATTCCTCCAGGGGTCCTTGTCCAGGATGGCTGAAAAATTGGCTCCTGTGGCAGAGCAGCTTGTTGGGGATGCGTGGTTATGTGCTCCTTGTGGCTGCCTTGCTGCTCGCCCTGGCACTGCCATGCCTTAGAGAAGCCTTGATGTCTACTGGAGTGTTTGGCAGCTCCTCTCCAGTAAGGCTGGGACCCACTGACCCCCCTTCTCCAGTGTCTGGGCTCCAACTCTGAGGTATAGTGGATGCTCAGGGGGAAACATTAACACAGGATGGCTGTGTTGGTGATGCTTCCCCGTGGTGATCTCCCAGCCTCAGGGCACCTCTGGCTCAGGAACCTGAGGGATGAGAAAAGGTGCGTGCGTAGCTGGGAGCCCCTGATAGATTTTTCTCCTGTTAATTTGTCTGATGGCATCCATGTAGACTTAAAATGTCTAAAGATGCCAGTGATCCCCAAAGACTGCTCAAGCTATTGTTCTTCAAACCCTTGCCTGTCCCTTTCTGTCTCCTTTTTACCTTTGACCGGTGTGAGAGGTGACAAGGAAGAGCTGCTTTATAGCACAGTTAGGACCATACCCACCAGAGACACTCTGAGCTGTTTCCATGGATTTTCTGTAGCCTGGGAGGTGGATGTTGGTGTTTACAGTCCCAAAGCGTTCATCCTGGTCTCTATTCTTTTAAAACCTATTGTGCGTTTTCTATAACAATGAGCTGGTTGTTCTTTGTGAAAGCTCTATCAAATATATTGTGCATTTATCTGGCTGGCTGTCACAGGTAATCTGCTCTTTTTGCTAATGGCTACAGTTCTCTGAAATTGTTTTGCACCTCTAGACTCTCTGAATAGAAGTGTTGTTTGCCATGTGCTCATTTCCCATTTTATTACCAATGTAATGGTTCCTTTGCAAAGATTAACTGAGTCACAAGGCCTCTTAATATAAGCAATCTCAGAGCAGAAGAAAGAGAAATTGATATAGTTTATCCTAGATCTAAGAAATACTTCAGATATTTATTTAGTAAGTGGTGGCACGAATAACTTAAAAATACCCACTGTGCAATGTCAAAGGAGTGTCAGAAAGGTTACAGTGAAAAAACTCCAGATCTCACCAGAAATCATTCTTATTGGATAAACATTACACCTTTTTCTTATATTTATGCATAACTTAATCTGCTACTTGCAGACAAAAATTCCTGTCACAGACTTTCCTGATTCATACACTATTAGAGTCAAGTATGCCAGGCCGTATAAAAGTTAAAGAAAATGATTATTTGTTTCTAAGGAACCACAGGACCCTGATGTTATAAGCTGTCCTGATGGATGACACAATAGCAGAGGAGAGAGCAGTAAAGTACAAATCAATTAGAGTAGGTTTGCCTGAGATGGCTCTCTCTACAGTTGAACATGGCATTCATAGACTGTGCTTCATACAGCTGGTCTGAGTCCAAAAGAATAGTTATGGTCCTTGATATATGCAGGAGCAAATGGGTCCCCATAAACTTTGTGTCGCACTCTGCTGTGTGGTGTGGACAGTTGATTGCAGTTGCCAGAGATGAGGATTTCCAAAAGGCCTCAGGTCTTCAATAGAAAGTGCCTACAAGAGAAATGAATGTCTTATTACACAGTGTTCTGTTGCTCTGCCAAACCTGGCCTTCCCATGCCCTCCATGAGTGTTCATCCCTAGGTGGGGAGAGCTACCCCATCACTGCAAGAAATCCCTATCAGTAGTTTGTGCTGGTCCCAACAGAGGAGTTCCTGGCTAAAAGTATTGTGCAGCTCTGCAGGATCATGGGGGTACAGCTGTGCACAGGGTTAGCAAGCCAGGCACCAAGATGTTCTACTGGAATAAGCCTGGATCCTTAGAGAACGATTCTTGTAAGGCAGCTGATGAGAAACTGGTGTGATGCTTAAATCTTCAGACTTGGGATACTAAAGCAAGAACAGACAAAAGCCCTAATTCTAAACACTTATTGTTATTCCACATGGCAAACTACACACACACAGACACAGTATATGCATCTGAGCTAATGTGGTTACACTGCTATATTTAGTTTGCATATATTTCATAGTGTTGCACAGTCTTTCTGTAAAACCTAATAAAACCTGAGGAATTGCTCAAGAATGCATTGAGAGCCTAATTATCTCACTAGTAGGCTTCAAAAACTGCAGTTTTTTGAAGAGACTGGGAGCTCTGACACACCATGATTAAAACAGGATACAAACATTTTCCAAATTTCAATGATGCTTGTGTTGCCAGAGCTGATTTGAACAGATCTGTTAAAGAGAAGAGATCAGGAAAAAAGTTCATATTCACAGAAAAATCCCTACTTACATTAAAGGCTGGTGAAGACTTGATGAGAAGCTGAAAGTAGTATCCATGTGGAATATCAGTTGACATTTTTATATCTAGGAACTCCATCTGTCATCAGAGGAACCAGGTATTTTGTTCTCAGAGTTTCTGCAAGCTCTATTACCTTTGTTTGTCTGTCTCATATATTAAGTAATACAAATGATACATCTTATTAATCTTTTTATTACAAACCAGTGTTTCCATCTACTGTGCCTTCTCTCCCAAACCTGTGCCTCAGTACACAGAGAGGTTGAGGCTCCTCTAGACAGCAATAATAGAAAACTTTTTAATCTTTGTTCTTTGTAGTGGCTTCTACTCTGTTTACCATACATTTTTCAAACTGTCTCCTACAAACAGAATCATTAATTTCTCATGGGTTTTTTTTTAGTGACACTTATCAGTAAAGACTTTCAGCTTTTTACAAACTTTCCTTTATTTTCAAATGCTTTTGAAAAATAAGTACTGTCAGCTGCATTTTGCAGTTGTCGAACAAAGGTGTGGAGCAAATAAAGCAAAAAAGAGAATAATTTAGTGTGGCTTTTTTCAAGTATACAACATGATATGGTATTTTACATATTTGGAGTTCTTCTTCTTTTATCATCCACTGCAGCTGTGAATCTTCAGTTCCTCACCTTCCTGTCAAATTTCAAGTGTCTTCTCTAAGGACAAGAGCTTATGAAAGAAGAGGTCACCAGCATTTCTAACACAGACAAAACCTAGCCTCATTCAGAGAAAGACTGAATGGCTAGAGACAGAATGCTCCACAAAATTCAGTCTCAGGCAGCCACAGGACATATAACATTTCAATCTGTATTTACTAGGATTTGACAATTCACATGCAAACAATAACACTTTACTGCAGTGTTTAGCAACCATAGTAACAGCTGATGCTTTCAGACAAAGAGCACTCTAAAAAGTGCTGTGCCTGATAACCTAAGGGTTGTGTAGGCTTCTATTTCAGCCCTGAAAAGAAGGCTTGTGCTGTGAATGCTTCTCTGTTCCTTTCAAATAAAAAATACTGCCTCTCAAACCTGTAATGAGATGGGTTTTTAATGGGAATATTCAGTTTTAGACAAGGTTTTGAAATCTCTTTCCTTTAAATATTTTAGAGTTTTTTCCTGAAATTCAGATACTTTAGTGAAGAAAAGGTGTTTCTGAATTCCTCCAAAGTTTCACTGCTCTCCTGGACAAAATGAAATGTTATTTATATTCAAACTTTTACATGTACTCTTATATCTCTACATTTTCTATATGATATTTTCCCAACATGATCTTTTTTTTTGAGCTGAAGAAGGGTCTTGTAGTTTAGGTGTTCACGTGGAATTTAGAGCGCATGAATTAATTTCCCATGCCTACTTAGAAAATGCTCCATGTGGTGGCTTTGCTCTGTCTCTGGTGCATTTTCCTATCTGTCAGATGGCTACCAAAGTGTAAAGCCTGCCAGCTCACCACCTGGCAGGTTCCTAACTAGCTGACATGGCTTTTCTCTTGCCCTGTCACCTGCCACCTGTTCGTGGGGTAACTCAACCTGCCAGTTCCACACCATCTCAGATGGGGTGGGCTCACTGGACACATGCCTGGCAGGTGACCTTGCAGGCTTGTGCACCACAACTGCAATAGATCTCAAATGCATCAGATTTCTCTCTCATGCACAGAGCAAAATGCACATACACTGTCTCTCTCTGACACATCCCAGGCCCACTGGTGCTAAGAAAAACTGCCGTATGTGTAGTCTCCAGTAATTTTTGGAGGTGTCTGGGTCTGGTTTTGTACTAGGTCTGAGCACAGAAAAACTCCTGATCCCAATATGGGCCTCCTTTCTTCTAACAGAAACCAAATTAAATAGAAAAATCGGTTACCATTTTCAGTTTTAAATGTGCTCATGCTCTTAGAGATGCTTTTTTTGAAGAGGTAATAAGACTGACTGTGTATCTACAAATATTTGCACACTCAAGATGCACTTAGTTACTGGGCTGAAGAAAATAATCGGAGGAGGTTTGGTGACATTAATTGCAGAATCAGAGAATGGCTGGGGATGGAAGGGGCCTCCAGAGATCATCTGGTCCAACCTCCTGCTAAAGCAGGTTCCTCTAGAGGAGGCTGCACAGGATGGCGTCCAGGTTGGTTTTGAACACCTCCAGAGAAGGAGATTTCACAACCTCTCTCGGCAACTTGCTTCAGTGTTCAGTCACCCTCACAGAAAAGAAGTTCTCCCTCATATTCAGATTTGTGCCACTTTCCCCTTGTTCTGTCACTGGATATCACTGAAAAGACTCTGATGACTTATGAAGGCAAGAACAAGAATGATGTTATAAAAGAAAAGAAGTGGTCCATTTTAAAGATGCTTGAATTCCAGATTCTTAATATAATTGAGATGTTTATATTAGTTACAAAAAAAAAGGATTGTTTTGACAATAAAAACCTATGCCCCTTACTCTTAAGTTGCATTCTTTTTTTTTTCTAAAAGTATCTCTTCAACACTATCTTTAGAGAGATTGTAAATAAATCTTTCCTAAGTACTGTACTTTCCTAAGTACTGTAGAAAAATTTTAATCCAACAAATTTTGATATAACTATCAGGAAGTGAGTTAGCTGTTCACTCTTTTGTATTTAAAGGATCCCAAGTCACATTTTTCCTAGATAATGGAAATGTGATGGGTATTCTGACAAATTCTCTCTATATGAATCTTTCTTCATTTTTACACAAGAAATAATGACAAACATTTATACAGTCTTACATCAGAACTAAGTAAATTAATTCAAGATTTCCACTCTAAATTTCTGCTTATGAAGCCATGAATATTATTCCTGTTCTCTTTATTTCTCCAAAGGGATACCATCCATTCTCTCACCATAAAAGCTGCAATCTAAAGAACCTTTGATAGCAGTGTGATTGGCAGCGTGGTGCTATTTTATTGGTATATGGGGTTAAGAATATAGCATGAAAGTGAGTGGGTTTTGAATATATTTGGTTGGTTGATGTCCATCACTTAAAGCACCAATCCTGATGTTGGCAATTATGGGCTTTTTTCCTTTGCTGTTGCAAAAGTCAGGTTTGATTTTTTCTTTCATTTATTGTATCTGTATTCTGTCACTTCGCTGAAGTTATACTGATTTCAATGTAAGTTAAAAATTAGATTGAATTTGGTTTTGCCAGAATAAATTACTCTCAAGGGACATGACTGAAGTTCAGAGAAAAAGAATATTGAAAGACTGTCTTTCAATACGTGCTGGATCAGGCTCATCACAAACTTTAAAATGCTTCTCTGCAGAAGTCTCTAGAGAGCCTTTGAGAGAGATTTCAGTGGACTCTGATGAACTCTATTGGAAAGACCTGGGACCTTTCACAGTCTGAAATCAAAAGATCTGAAGGGCAAGTCAAGAAAAGATGAGCATCTTATGCTGAGGAAGAATGACCAGATCATAGCCTTTTATTATTATTACTATGAATGACTGCTGGACATGGCTTAGGAAACAGATATCAAAGTAAGAGGCTGTCAAAGGTTAGAGTTAGCATGAGTTATATGACAGCAGGCTGAACTTCATGGGAATTTAGACAGCATTGTTGACAGCCTTTTCAGGGTTGTACCTTGCAAGGACAACTGTGCACATCAGAAATATCATACAAGGCCGAAATGGCTGAGAAACCCATCAAAAAGTCCTCAAATTTGTGTACTCATGTAACAAAAATAGGACCGGTGCAGAAAAAGTAATTGTGGATGAATTGTTTATTTGTGAGGAGACTGGGTCAGGCAAATGAGAGGCTAAGCGACTGGAAAAGGGATACTATAGCTCAAATTATATATCCTGCCAGGCAGCCCCATGCTTGATGACTCCAGTCTGATTGGGACAAGAAATGAAATATGTTTATCTTAATGTATGACACACATCAAAGCCACTGCCATAGGCAGGACTACGGTGGGAACAGGATGCTTTCTCTTGTTTGGGGGGTCACCTGAAGAGCTGTCAGTGCCCATCTCTTGTCTGATGGCATCAACATCTACTCACCACTGCCTGTCATTAATATTTTAATAGATTATGTTCATACAGTGAAATATTTGTTGAGGACTTTGACCAGCACTAAGATGACAAAGCTCAGAGTGCTGCACACATCCTGGGATTCCCATGGTCAATGATGCCACCAGTCATCGTTTGAATAAAAACTTCTCGGGTGTCTTATGCCTTGGTCTGCCCTGGCCAAGCCATAGTTCATCACAAGTGTCACATATTACTTAAGGATGAAATTTAT